>CM055265.1:156296142-156439215 GCA_029237695.1 Conchocele bisecta | reverse complement strand
GGAGCTTATGGGTTTTGTGACCAGTGTAGCTCTTGATAAAATAGCTCACTCCTGTAGCCTGATAACGATCTACATTGCTTGCTAGAAGCATTGATGGAATGACAAACTGCAGATCCTGGTCTGAGCACAGAGAAAGTCAGTGCTCCACAGATAAGCTTTCTGTCTAAAGAGTATTGTAACCCCTGATTTCAAATTCAATGCATAGTTTAATTTTACAAATGGATTAATCAATTTATCACACATGTTTTCCGATATAAAATAGAGACTAAAAGAGCGAAAGAAACAAACAAACTTGAAAATTCCCTAGTAAGATCAAAATATGTTCTTTTCACATACAAAAGCCATTTGTCTGTGAAAATAACATATTTAGAATGCAAATATGAGAGGGGGAGCTACTATTAGAGAGGGGGCATCCAGAGCTCCAGTTAAGGTGCGTAATTTGGAGGTAAATTTCTTATTTCTCCATCAAAAATGGCAAGTTGGGAGTGCTTTAGAATCGTCTCAATGAGACGATTCTAAAGGACTCCAAACTTGCCATTTTTGATGAAGAAATAACAAAATTTCACCCCAAGTTGGTCAAATTACGCACCTTAACTGGAGCTCTGGGCATCTATTAGAACGAGGATGGCTGCAGCCCGCATGTCGAGCCCGCCGAGGCATTTGATGGTCTCAGAGTGTATTTATTTGAAGTTTGATGCCCAATAAGCATACAAAGTTTCAAGCAAATCTGACTTACGGTTACAGAGATAGTAGGTATGTGAAACTTTAACGCAAATTTTTACTGAAACGTTAATGCTAACTTCTAAGTCATTTGACCTTGACATAGGGGCACAGGGGCCGCATGAGTTGTACACAGAATGAATATATGGATGATGACTAATAAGTATATGAAGTTTCAAGTCGATGAGACTTAGGACTGCAGAGATATAAGGTATTTAAAAACTTTAACGCAGATTTCGGAACGCAAATTTCTAAGTCATTTGACCTTGACCTTGGGCACAGGGGCCACATGAGTGGGATACAGCATGAATATATGGATCATGACTAATAAGCATATGAAGTTTCAAGTCAATGTGACTTAGGACTGCAGAGATATAAGGTATTTAAAAACTTTAACGCAGATTTTGGACAGACAGGACGGACGTTCCTACAAATGGATACTTATGTGACTAACCCTACCCTTTTCCTTTGTTCATCCCTATTCTGTAGCCACATAAACCCATTTATAGCCACATAAAATCACGGAACAATAGAATATTACAAAACCTATTACACCCGGAAGTCATTGTGATCACTATGTCTCGCTTTCCGCAAGCGGGCTCGACAATAAACAAGTACACTATTCACTCACAAGTTGTCCTTGGTTTGAAGGCAAACAATGTAGATAACAATCACATTGCACAGATGTTCCTGAACACATAACTGGATCTATCAGTTTATGGTGATGTACTTTTTACCTCTGTCAACTGGCAAGCAAGAAGTAAAAGGGTTTAACGTCCCAGCAACAGCTAAGGTCATATAGAGACGGGGCCTCAGTCTTATCCAAAAGACCAGTGGCATGGACATACTATTAACTCATTACATGCGAAATACACCTTTACGGGTATACAGTGCGACCCCGTTAGTACACGCTTCACTATAACACGATTTCGGTTAGTACACGGTTGTTCCTTGGCTCCCGAATTGTTTGCCTATTTGTATATCAAAATCGTGTTAAATTTGTAACACGACTATTGTCAGAAATCGTGTTAAATTTGCGATTCTTTCCCAAATTAGACCCAAAATGGACGTAATATTTATTTATGGACGCATAGCCTCCTTTTATCTCACCGATGTGAATGTGCAGCTGATCACGTTTGCACATTTCGTAAATTAATCCGAGCAAACTGGGAATAAGATCAATTATTGGTCCCAGTAACAAAGCAGTGCTAATTGTTATGTGCTCGATTTCATTTTTCCGGCATGCGTTCGCGCTCACCATTGGTGGAATATTAATTAGGTGTAAAGGCTGACCAATCGGAGATCGCGTATCAGTCGTGCAGATTAACTCAACCCAGATTAACTAAATTGTTACAGCACTGCCTACGCCCCCGGCACATGTACACAAATGTGTATGTGACAACTGGCCTTGTTTCGCTATGTCATAATTGAGCCAGTGCATGAGATAATCAACTTTATTATATAACTGAGATTTTCACCGAGAATGATTTGACTTTTTTCTGCAAATATATCGGAAAGTTGATAACATTTTCAGAGCAAATGCGTAATAATTACTAATTTAATATTCGTCAACATTCGGTATCGTTTACAGAAAATCAGATTCATCTTCGTTGAAAATCTCACGTGATAAGCCTGATTACCTCATGAACTGGTGCAATATTATAACATGTCATGCAAAACATGTCTATACAGGTCTGTGGTGTTGAAAGGGTTAACTCTGTGCGTACTCAAACCCACAGGTGGAATAGTCGGACGTGTGACACAAAGAAAATGACCATTACAAAAATATCCATTACCCCACCCACTTGATCTCGTTCTATTATTAACGTCATGTACAGTACGATACCAGGTGGGTGGGATAATGGGATTTTTTTAATAGGCATTTATTTTGGTGTCATAGGTCCGAGTCTTCCACCTGTGCTCACCATAGGAGTAAACGCAGATTGCAACGCACGAGCTTGTCACGTGACGTTGCAACTGATGGAACAGGATATCGGTCATTGGCCTTGGGTCATTGCGTCATCGATTGATCTACATGCGTTTACTACACTTTTTTCTACACACGTTTACAATAATGGATTGCACGGACCTGCGTAGATCTACATTCTACATGAACATGATGAATAAATAAAACATGACGTTAACAATTCTTGGATTCAATATATTTATTACATGCGAAGATAACAGTGAAAACTTATGGCATATTATAGGCATTGGCGACGTCGTTCATTCGCAGTCACAGTGTACAGTGTACATGTATTTTTTATTGACATTATGATGCGTCTTGGGCGAGAACGGATATAGCACGGTTCGGATAAGCAACACGGAAGGTTGTATGTCGCCAGACTTCCGTGTACTAACGGGGTCGCACTGTATTTAAAAATATTTACTTTTATTTTTATTATTTCTCAATGAAAGTATATGTTGCGACCACTCATTTGAACAGTCTCGATGAGATGGTTCAAATGGTGGATGCAAAATATACTTCTAAGCACAATTAAAGAATTTTTTTTATGATTTTCCCCCAATCAAAATGGCATATCCTCAGCATGAAATGGGTTAAAGTACATTATCATGCATGTAGGGCTATTGTACCCAAAACCTTTAGCAATGAAATCCAACAGTCCTTTATACTATCAACAGATCAAGCCATCACTACAACTGGCAAGCAAATAGGTCTGAGTACATAACTTAATTACATTTCATTACACTGCATTACATAATCGTTATGACGGAGAAGTATTTTCAAATGTGCGTTTGAAGCGTTCTTTGTTTACTTTCTACTTCATGGAGAGTGACCGAAGAATTTTGCTAATACACACTTTATTAGGTAAGTTTATGGTAATATTTTTGTGTCATATTGTAGAATTGTCTCTCAATGACAATATAGCGAAGTATAAACGTCAACTACCTAAAGTTTTTTTCTAAATTTTGCTACGCAAAGTATAAATGATATTGCGCAATATAGTGCAACCTGTTGCCCATGAAGTGGAAAACGTGCAGCTGATACAGATCTAATGTTTTTGAAAGATAATTGAGAATGAATATTTCCCCATGTTCATGGTATGACCAGTATAGCCCAGGATCAGACTGATCAACAGAGGCTATACTGGCAGCAATAAGCCTATTTTGTGGGGATGATTCACGTTTCTATAATGCAAACTGCACACGTGTCAAGTTGTACCTTTTTGAATGAGCTGAAAGGACATGTGACCTAGTATGCTATGTAACAGATGTACATACATTGTACAAGCATACATGTATATATAATTATTATGAAGTTGATTTCAAAATCCAATACACTAGTTTTCCAGAACATTTAACGTCTATTTGAATGTATCGGGCAGCTACATGTAGCGGACACATTCATTTTTAATAAGGAAGTGAACGCGTTTGCTTTTAAAAAGCGAATTTAGGTTATTGAGACGCGTTTTTAGTGCAGTTTACATTCGAAATCTTCGAGATTTATGTTAATGAATTAGCAACTGTAAAATCTATGCCGAAAACCCACCCCAAGCAGCGGTTTCAACACGCTGTAATGTGTTGTATAGGCGAGTTCCACCAGACTACATCCTGTGCTCGCTCTGACAATGGTGGCGAATGGGAGTTTTATACATTTCTAAGTACTATTATTATTACACGCGGGCGCATTTGAATTGTTTTGTACATTGTTTAGAAAGGTGTTTCATGTACATACAAACAATAATTGACCATCCAAGACACGCTAGAATCACCTGTGGTGGAATAGTGACACAATTATACTCTTATTTAATTCCTATAAAGAACGTTTTGTGCCTACTGAGTGGGCATGTACGTTTAACAGTAAATTTGCTATTTGCTGTCATCAGTACCGTAATTGAGCAACCATTGCAGATATACATTTTTTTTTTCATTTTATTTGAGGTTGCTATCCAGTTTTACGGTGCCTAATCAGTTTACGTGGTAATATGAAACCATCTAATACAGAGCAGGGCCTACAATATCAAGTCTACACGTTATTGACTGGAGAATTTGAAACCATCTAATACAGAGCAGGGCCTACAATATCAAGCTCTTACACTTATTCACTGGAGAATATGAAACCATCTAATACAGAGCAGGGCCTACACTATCAAGTATACACGTTATTCACTGGAGAATTTGAAACCATCTAATACAGAGCAGGGCCTACAATATCAAGTCTACACGTTATTGACTGGAGAATATGAAACCATCTAATACAGAGCAGGGGGGCTACATATCAACTACCACTATGTCACTGGAGAATATGAAACACTAATACAGAGCAGGCCTACAATAAACAAGTCTACACTAATGAACTGGAGACATGAAGAAACCAACTAATACGAGCAGGCCTACAATATCAAGTCTACACGTTATTGACTGGAGAATATGAAACCATCTAATACAGAGGGCAAGCTACATTTATTCAGTCTACACGGGTAATTACACGAATTTGAAACCATCTAATACAGAGCAGGGCCTACAATATCAAGTCTACACGTTATTGACTGGAGAATATGAAACCATCTAATACAGAGCAGGGCCTACAATATCAAGTCTACACGTTATTCACTGGAGAATATGAAACCATCTAATAAGAGCAGGGCCTACAATATCAAGTCTACACGTTATTGACTGAGAATAGAAACCATCTATACAGAGCAGGCCTACAATATCAATCTACACGTTATTCACTGATGAATTTGAAACATCTAATACAGAGCAGAAGGGCTACAATATCAAGTCTACACTTATTCACTGGAGAATTTGAAACCATCTAATACAGAGCAGGGCCTACAATATCAAGTCTACACGTTATTCACTGGAGAATTTGAAACCATCTAATACAGAGCAGGGCCTACAATATCAAGTCTACACGTTATTCACTGGAGAATTTGAAACCATCTAATACAGAGCAGGGCCTACAATATCAAGTCTACACGTTATCACTGGAGAAGAAACCCCTATAGAGCAGCCTACAATACAAGTCTACACGTTAATTCACTGGAGAATTTGAAACATATAAGAGCAGGGTCCTATCACCTATCACAGGAGAATTTGAGGTCTAACAAATACAGAGCTCCAGATAAGCTGCGTGTTTGCGTAAATACCCAATTAAAATTGCCAAAAACCCAATTGAAATCAGAAGTAGCGAGTATCAAAAAGCAATAACAAATTTGTGGTACCTTTATCATGCTACACAAAACAATAAACAGACCACAAATATAGCATATTTTTCTTATTTTCCATGAAAACACATCTTGGTATTTCATTAGAATTGTCTCCAAGGAGACAATTCTAATGAAATGCCAAGACATGTTTTCATTTCGAATCAAACTATTCAATAATGGCTGTCTGTTGATGTGTAAACAGTAGTGTAATTTTATTTTACCCAATTACAATATTGAAATACCCAATTGCTTCAGATATGATGGAGTGAAAATACTCAATTACTAATTCCTTATCTGGAGCCCTGAAATATCTCAAGATTCATACCAGGCTGCATATAAAGGCCCTCTTTGTCACGTCAGCTCACGCATAACCACATGATGTTTAGTTTCATCAAACTTCCTGGTCATCAGGGGGCCATTTCACTAAACTTTGTACGACTAAAGTGCAAGTCCAAAATTATGATTGAAAAACTTGATACTAAAAACCCAAATATTTGTATTGTTCATGTCATATAGCACATAGTGTGGTATGCCAATGATGCCGCAATGAATTCCCAGTGAAATGATCATGTCACTCCACCAAGAGCTAAACCAGAAAATCGCACACAAATTGACACGGGGCTAGAAACTGATAAATATATTCAAAATACTGTATGCACAATTCCCAAATGAGAATATTAGCTGTGAAACTATGAAAACGAATGGCATTTTGTGAGACAATACAAGCTGGCCCAATAACATGATGAGTAACATTCGTCACTAGCACCTGCTATTTAGGTGAATTTCCAACTACATTTTCTTATAAATCTCAGATGTTACTGAAGCAATTGAAAGGGTCAGTTCCTTCGGCTACCGACCCCTTATGGACTTAGCCCCCTTCTTGTGACAACCCCTTATGGACTTAGCCCCCTTCTAGTAACAACCCCTTATGGACTGGCCCCTTCTTGTGACAACTTAGCCCCCTTCTTGTGACAACCCGTTATGGACTTAGCCCCCTTCTTGTGACAACCCCTTATGGACTTAGCCCCCTTCTAGTAACAACCCCTTATGGACTGGCCCCCTTCTTGTGACAACCCCTTATGGACTTAGCCCCCTTCTTGTGACAACCCCTTATGGACTTAGCCCCCTTCTAGTAACAACCTCTTATGGACTGGCCCCCTTCTATTGACCCCTTATGGACTGAGACCCCTTTCTACAGACCCTTTAATTTTGGTTTAATACGCTGCAGGTAGCGTGGAATACTAAAGAATATCTCCTGTCGAGGACGCCATAAATGTAGATGTTTCAAAGTTATTTAGAAAAAACTTACATTAATGGAAGTTTTCTCAAAATAACTCTGAAACTGCGACAGCTTTGAGGAATATGTGCCCTTCAATTTGTGAAAGTTATTTCAGTAGTTGTGGAAATTGTATGTGAAAATAGGCGTACATGTATATCAGGTGCATGTGATGTACATTACCCATCATGAATAGTATCCAAGCAATGGATAAGAAATGCAGCAAATGCATATGGTTATTATTTACGAATAATTTTCTAATTTTCTATTGCAAAACAAATGTCTTCTGTTCTGCTTTTGCATCACATTTTGCCACTGGTCGCCATATATATGTTAATTGTATCATGGGAAAAATGGGGAATAGCCTTGGTATCAAGTGTAACCTCCTCATACTATCGTTTGTATAGGGATATTATAAATTCCACAAAAAGGCCATTCATTCCTTATAATTCCAGCATTTGAAATAAATTCATCAAGAAAATGTGTTTATTTTCCGTTTTCTTAAGAATTATTTTAACTGCGCCTCACAGTTACGGAAAGTAGTTCGGCGTGGGAGTTTACTGGGATATAAATTTTGGACAGAGACTTGCTACGGGCCAATCAAATGTTAGGGAATTGTGTAAATATTTTTGTGCTGGAATTATTGGCAAATAGTGTAGATTCAGATGAGACGGCTCGTGACGAGCCGCTGCACTGTTTGCAACTAATTTTCACATCTTTGAGAACAAAAACACCCCCTTTCATAACTGGACAAGTCAGAAAATCAATTGGATTGATCTGGGAAAATGAAATAAAAAATAAAATTCCATTCCAGTTACTTAGGGGTGAAAGGGTTATGTCTATGAACCATCTTTGTTTACATACATTTCAGTTTGTACATGTAGGTGTATGTTAGCATAGTGGTCAAGAAAATCATTACAAACCATTTTGCCACTAGATATGTGCAACCAGAATATACCCCAACCGCATATGCAGTTTGATCAGGATCTAAAATGCCTGCATTGAAAATGTCAACAGCCAGAATAAGAATCTGACCTTGACCAGTAGTCTATTTCACCAACATTGCAAAGTATACTTTAATATGTAGCAAAGTACACTTTGAGGGAGAAATGTTCAATGTAATGATAAATTTATTAATTTTTATTATATTGAATTTATTACATTATCACAGCCATTTTAAGAATTTATTACATTATCAAATGGCTGTGATAATGTAATAAATTCAGTATAATAATCATGCATACTTTTAATCATCAAATATATGCAGTCGTTAGTTCTATATGAAATAATGCATTTCGGAAAAAATAAATGATTACTCCCGCAAAGTATACTTTGGTAGATAAGTATACTTTGCAATTTTGAAGAAATCGGCTACAGATCACACAAATATTCTACCGGCAGTTGCAGAGATGAATATATACCGTTTCCCATACAGCATCGTGTGACAGGGTGTTGGTATGTAAACACATTCTCACCACTCCGGGGAATCACGCTAACAATACGCTTCTCTCCCTCTCGTTCCTGGTAGTCTCCCTTGCGGCATGCTTAGCACGATTCCGTTACCAGAAGATGACACCAATACCGCTGGTCTCTAATTGAACCAAGCAGAGAAAACAACCGGCCCAATTCTGACCTCTGTGTAAATACAGAAGCAACCACCTAAATTCCTGTCATAACCCTAGCTAACCCTTACAATACTGAATCAAAGTACTGAAAGTACTGAACATAGGGTACTACAAGAATTCCGCCACGGAAGCGGTGTCGCGCCTGAAAATGCCTTGTCGGTACAAAACAATGTTGTAGCTGGATTTTTGTTAAAGTTTCTGCATTACTTTGACATCGCCATGTTTACTTCTGTTTTGTGAATGAAATAGTTAGCCCCGGATCGAGTACATTAAAACATACAAATGACGTCATTGGGGAAACCGCTGACAAAATTTTCAATGTATGGAAGCCCAAACTTGTTAGAATTTTTGTTCAGTACTTGCATTAATAAGGGTATTAATCTACGCTGGATGTGTTATCATTTTCTGTCATTAATTTGTTCCCTGACTGTAATTTATCACTTACCGACTTATTGACCCCCTTCCCTGAACGTAGAATTGACACTCATGTTCGCATGTATTGGCCACCATAGACATATGTCAATCAGGCAGAATTCGGGAATGTCACTAAAATCCGCAGTAAATCCATCGATAGAATGAGGATTAACATCAATTAGACACACACGTGCAAGTTTTGTTGTGACACAATCGCGATCATTAAAAAAATCTGGGTCAACAGGTAGTTGTAACTCCTTGATATCGTTTGTGTCTTGAACGCGTCGATCCGGTGGAGAGTATTCGGAGGGGAGTTAACTCTGCCAAAAACTATAGCCTGTTACTAAATTTAGCAATGACCGCACAAATTGTGACGCAAATGGGGGCAAATCACAACTTCAAAGCGCAACAAAATAATCTGATGTATTTTTGTACGTAGAACATCCATTGTTGATATTGTTCAGTGCAAGTAGTTTTTCATAATATTATTTTCAATTAGCGGTTGCGTATGACAGTTAAACGTTGAGTAACACAATGCATTTTGTTGTTATGGTTATTCCAAGATATCACTACGGACTAGCCCATCGAGGGGAGTTTGGGGTGTGGCTAACTGTCCAATGCGATCCCAATACATATGTCATCTACTGTGATATTTTTCCCATCAAAACATGTTTTAACAGAACTTTAGATTCTAAAATGCTGTCAAACCATTATTTATTGAGAATAAAAACAAATACATAGTATAAAACAAAAGCCGACGGCAATTTATGTTTCTTGCATTATGAACCATCACTATTATTTTAGAATGAACACTGGACAACCAAATTCATGTCGTTCCTCTGTCCTTACTTTAATAGACGATGCCAGGAGTTGACATCCAACGCAAGGTAGCAAAATGTTCTCCCGTATCTAAGTCAGTGACCAATCCGAGCCATGTCATTTCTCACACCTACATGTATCTAACAACATACAATGCATAATCGCCAAACAAGAGTTGTCAGAGGACAACGAAGCGCGCCCGGTGGCAGCAAAGGAACCGAGGACACATTTGAAAACACAACGTGCTGGATAAGGGAAACAAAATGTATGAGCCATTTACCAGAGCGTGTTAAGGTTTCGAGCGTACAAAGTATTTGACTTTGACCCTGGGCTTAACAGAGGTAGAGGACCCTTGGAGCAATGCATGTGTGAAATATGAAGCAAATACAAGCAAGGAAACAGAAAATATAGGCCATTTACCCGAGTGTCCGAGCGTTAAGGTTTCGAGATTCACAAAGTATGTGACCTTGACCCTGGGCTTAGACGGGGCGGCACGGACGTGGATTTGCCACAGCGCAGTAGAGGACCCTTGGAGCAATGTGTGTGTGAAATATGAAGCAAATCCAAGCAAGGAAACATAAAATATAGGCCATTTACCAGAGCGTCCGAGCGTTAAGATTTTGAGATGCACAAAGTATGTGACCTTGACCCTGGGCTTAGAAGGGGCGGCACAGAGGTGGATTTGCCACAGCGCAGTAGAGGACCCCTGGAGCAATGCGTGTGTGAAATATGAAGCAAATCCAAGCAAGGAAACTATAGGCCATTATAATTTTTGAAGACAGACGGACGGACGGACGGAGGGACAGACAGACAGACGGACGCCTACGACGCCGAGGGTATGCCATAAGCACTTCTTCCGGAAGGCGCTCTAACAATTATTTTCAGACTAGTTCATTTATGAAAAGTGAGTGCTTTTGTTCTTCAAAATGTGAAAACTACTTGCAAAAAGTGCAGATCCTGATGAGATGGCTCGTCACGAGCCGGCTCATCTGGATCTACACTATTGGCAATACCACTATACAGACCTGTGGATTTGAAAGGGTTAACTGAATTTTGACCACAAACTGCCTGAACTAAGTCTGCGACATCCCAACACACGTCATTTCTCGTGCCTATTTAACGCCACACAATGGCAAGCGTTGACACCCATTAGAAGGCTGCGAGATGGCGTGTACATTGTTACTACTCGGCTCCTATGCCTCGGCTTCACACCAGATCAATACACCAAGCAATCTGTCGACTTGCTTCGATTGATACACATTTAAACTGGGACTGGAACATATTTCAGCCAGTGCACGAGGATATTAGAAGTTCTTGACCATCACCAGTGTAGATTCAGATCAATGTGTATAGGTATGAAAAGTGAAGTGTTCTGTTCAGTGCGGACCACGATCAGACTGCACATCCGTGCCGTGCAGTCTGATCATGGTACACACTTAACAGAATGAATGCTGGGTAAATTTATCAAGTACGGCGTCAAACTGTTTGGTTCATATCCAGATTTCAATTCTACTCTTCAATACACCAAATAATAAATCTTTTCTATCTGCCGGCAAAAGTGATGTGATAAACAGAAGCCAGCATCAACTTGCTACAGTCGAACCTCCACGAACAGCCACCTCTCTACAACAGCCGCCACTTCTCTACAACAACCGCCTCTCTGTAGCAGCCAATATTGTATATCCCAATCAGACAAATTGCGATATTTAACCGCCTTACAAAAGCCACCTCTCTACAACAACCGCCTCTCTGTAACAGCCAATAGTTCATATCCCAATCAGACAAATAGCTATATAGTTAACCTCCTTACAACAGCCACCTCTATACAACAGCCAGTATTGTGTCTTCCCAGGGCTGGCTATTTGTAGAGATGTTGTGCTGTATTATTTTTGTTTCATAAATGGTCATAGTTGATGTTGTTGTTACAGTGGAACCCCTCTAAACCACACTCAGAAAAATATGGATGTTTACCATAGATATGTTTCGCTGTTATGTATCGCTGATTACAATGGCTTTTCATGATTCCAAAATGATAGAATGTGTCATGAAGTGCTCATATGTCTGAGTTACAGTGGAACATCTCCAAACCGGACACTCTGGGGATCTCCCAGGGTGTCCGGTTTGGAGAGGTTTCACCATATTATGGTCATGATGGTGGTGGTATCATTTTTCATAATTGGTGATGACGGCAATGCTGATTTTGGTAATCATAAACAGGAGTGGTTATCATGGTTATATCATTGGGAAAACATTATTTCAGCAGCTAGGTCATATGGAGGGGAATCTGGTTAGAGCCAGTGCTTGTTTCTGGAGTGGGGCTGTCTAAAGATAAGTAACAATAAGTAACCCTTACAACACTTCAGGCATCTACATGTATCATGTTTGCAAACATCCAGATGAGACGGCTTGTAAGGAGCAGGGATTCCGCTGGCGATCACCACTTTCGCAATTGGCGATAAAAATAAACAATTGGCGATAACAAATAAAAAATTTCGAAAAATAAATAAATAATAAAATGATTTTCTTCTGATTTTTTTTTGAAGTGGCGATTTTTTTATTTTCCCCAGCGGAATCCATGAAGGAGTGGTACATTTACCATACATCAAGTGACAAGAAACAACCAATAGTACACATGTAATATTATTATTTTAACATTATGTCCATCCGAAGAGCTAAATAAATGGGCAGTCTGACAAAATTTTAAAAAAATATGACTACTGTGACCAGAGAAGTCCAAGAACAGCCTCTTAGGCTCTACATCCAGTCAGATCAGGAACTACAATATTCACCATCAACTCAATGACAACTTACTAAATGACCAAGAAGATCAGGATTTACAATTGTGCACGCGACAGGAGGTCCTGTAGAGACAGTCACAGTGCCTCGGTTTGAAGTCACAGATGGATACAGCATGGTAGGGATGGTAAAATGGTTAAATAAATCCTTATAAAGTTTACAAACCAGCAGTAAGTCAGAGAAATAACAAGAATTCCGCGGAATCAAATGTCTCGCCTTGTTCCGCCTTGTTCCGCCTTGACCTTGACCCTGGGGCCTAAGAAAAAAATATTGATAGTCCTATATTCATGTACATATCACAGTAAAGGGATGTATAAAGTTTGATGACTGTAGCTGATAAGGTGTTGGAAGTAATGACCATAACACGACAATTTAACATTGAATGATGACGCCGCCGCCACCGCCGCCGACTCCGCCGCCGCCGCCGCCGCCGCCGCCGCCGCCGCCACCGCCGACTCTGGAAAAGCAAAACCTATGTCTCGCTTTCCGCTTTCGCAGGCGAGACAAAAATGGCCATGAGAAAAAAAAATCAACAGAGGAATAGATGTGCGAGATATGAAGTCTGTGAGAGTGAACAGGAATTGTATGAAGTTTCTCCCAATGTTAAGTTAATGGATGCACCAAGACCACGGACTATGGATGACAGACAACAGAAAACGTACGACACCATATGCCATTAGCATTCCGGGCGAACAGAGCAAAAGTATTCAGAAAGTCCATTTTCTTGACAAGATCAAATGAGTCGATGGTGGACAAATGGGACTTATTTCTAACCAGCGTAGCCCCAGATCAGACTGCGCTGATCTGGGGCTATGCTGTTCAGCAATTCGATCACGGCTATGCTGTTCAGCAATTCGATCACGGAACCAGCCAATCTGCTATCAGAAAATTGATTCTCACCGTGAGACTGTGTAAGATGAGGATCTACATTTGCTGCACATACAAGTACAAGGTCCCTTTGTTCTAGCCTGTGTCCTGAATATGCCAAACCACTACCACAGCAATTGGCTTATTAATAAGAGGAACTGCAAATTCAGTGTGATGGACACGTTAATTAATTGCCTGGGAGATGTGTATTGGCTGTGTATTGGCAGACCATTTACTGAATGAAATGGTGGCCATGTCCACATCGCAAGTCACGCGTCCGCAGTTCCATACACAGTGCCGCTGATGAATGAATGGTCAATATTGTCATTGAGCAGCTTACTAGTAACCCGAGTAATGCGGAAGTGGATTTTCTTTTGCTCTGATGTTGTTGTTTGAAGTCTTTTCGCAATAAAAACAGGTTGTCAACACATAGAAGCATTCTAATACACAAAACCTGTTTTTGCTGACAAACATACGACACCAATGGTAGATGAAAGGCTAATACTGATCGGTTGTTGATAGACTGATTGGTTACGACGTGTGGTTGCATCTGACTATTATGACTTTGGCAGATGAGCAGGATCTACACCAGAGCTCCAGATAAGCTGCGTATTTGCTTAAATACCCAATTAAAATTGCCAAAAACCCAATTGAAATCAGAAGTAGCGAGTATCAAAAAGCAATACAAAATTGATGGTACCTTTAATTATCATGCTGCAGAAAACAATAAACAGACCACAAATAAAGCATATTTTTCTTATTTTCCATGAAAACACATCTTGGTATTTCATTAGAATTGTCTCCAAGGAGAAAATTCTATTCTAATGAAATGCCAAGATATGCTTTCATTTAGAAGCAAACTATTCAACAATTGCTGTCTGTTGATGTGTAAACAGTAGTGATTTTATTTTACCGAATTAAAATGTTGAAATACCCAATTGCTTCAGAAATGATGGAGTGACAATACTCAATTACTAATTCCTTATATGGAGCCCTGTACATAGTCAATCAAATTTTAACCCTTTCAACTCGGCAGGTAACATACCGTATTTATTCTAATAGTAGCCCTCTCTAATAGTAGCCCCCCTCCAATATTTGCATTCTAAATATGTTATTTTCACATACAAAAGATACAAAGATTTTATATTGATCCTATGTTCCACGTTTGATCCCCACAAATTGCATAGCCCCAGGGTAGCCAATAATTGCAAATATTGTAGATCCAGATGAGCAGGCTCGCAACAAGCCATCTCATCAGGATCTGCAGTGTCTGTCATCATTTTGATGATTTGAAAAAAATACCCCTTTTTGATAATATTAATGGAATAGTCCAAAAACATGGAACATACCAAGTTTTGTATTTACATGTAGGGACAACAGTGTTGAAGGGGCCTCTATGTCATCTGAATGGCAGCAGGGGGCCGCTTCACTAAACTTTGTACGACTAAAATGTTTGTAAGTGCAAAATTATGATAGTCTGTAAACTTCACATTAACAATATTTTCTTGCAAATAATTATTGGATTTACATTTATTGAGCATAGGCTGCATATGCAGCCTATGCTCAATAAATGTAAATCCATAAATTGAAATTTACAGAGGATCTTAAATTTGCACTAACGAACATTTTAGTCGTAAGAAGTTTAGTGAAACAGGCCCCAGATCTCCACGGTTGAGCATCATTTTTTGCCTCACATTATTTGCAGCCGATGATTACAATGTGAATGAATGGCTTGCACGGATGAAATCTCGTTAATGAAATTTGTTTCGTCTTATGAACCTAAAGCTAGATTTGAGAGATCGCGTGGCAAGTCCAGATAGCCTGGTGTTTGAAACCGACATATAGAGAATGATTGAATGGTGTTGTATGTGAGATAGACCACAGGTGACTGAACAAAATCACATGTTAGTATTGTTTCTAGGATAAGTGTAAGGTCGGCAACATAGTAAAACATGCATTTTTCAAACCTGTTAAAATGACCGAAATCGGAATCTTACATTAAGTCACGTTGAATATGTGTAAGCATACATCATTCTGCGTCACATTGCCGTTTAGCAGGTCAAAAAGTAAATTGTGCATGTGATATGGCACTATTTTTGCCGCGCACCACAAAAAGTTGTCGAAATTGATGACCCCTGAAAATATTACTACCGGTAATGTACACAGATAGGCAGGTTTTTCATGGTATTGTCAGTCTCCCAGAGCCTTGTCAAGACTACATATTATACAACATCAACTACGTAGATTAATCTATCTAGAATTAAATGTGCACCATGTGCATTAACCAGCTGAACGGCACTGTGACGCTAAACAATGTCTTTTTACAAATATTCAACATCAAATGCTATGGTAAGGTAGAAATGTCTATCATTTTAACGGGTTTGAAATAGGAGCGTATTTCACAGCGTTGCTGACTTTTTAATGAATATTAGAAACTAAATAATCAGTGATAATCAGGTGATATTTTCTGATACCTGAGGTTCGTATACAGAATGTGACTGTACCTGTTTTGAGGGCTAGACATTATTGGGCGCTGGACTGGCCACAATGCCATAAACCAATATATCCAGTTACATATCTGGGGCCCGTTTCATTAAACTTCGTAAGACTAAAATGTTCGTAAGTGCAAATTTAGAATCGTTTGTAAATTTCAATTGATGGATTTACATTTATTGAGCATAGGCTGCATATGCAGCCTATGCTCAATAAATGTAAATTCAATAATTGTTTACAAGAAAACAGTGTTAATGTGCAATTTACAGACTATCATAATTATGTACTTACGAACATTTTAGTCTTACGAAGCTTAGTGAAACGGCCCCCTGCGGCTAGCTTGGCCACAAATGTCACAAGGTGATCGCCAAGGAGTGTCTCGCCCACTAAACGAGTCGATTGCCACGAAGGTCAAGGTCACCAAGGTCACAATATGAGGAAGCCCAAAATTATTGATATGAAGGTCATGGTCACCAAGGTTAAAGTCAAACAAATGACACTGGTGGAATAGGTATCAAAGTCAGGAAGGAAGCTATTGGTGAAGTTTGGTAATGATCCGACTAACGGACCAAGAGATATTCAGTGTTTTGATGTACGTCCAAAATTATTGACATAAAGGTCACCGATGGTCACGGTCACCCGAATGAGACACTGGGTAGCCATCAATATGAGGAAGCTACATGTATTGATGAAGCTTGGTAAATATGTGTTAGTTTATTGGTGTTTAACGGCCTATCAACCGCTACGGTCATGTAAGACATGCTACAAATTCCATAGGCCCCATTTCTCCAGTCACAGTAACAAATCAGGTGCTAGACAGGCCAAAATGTTATAAGCCTCATTTCATGAGGGACATACCATATTTATTCTAGTAGTAGCCCCCCCCCCCCCCACCAACCCTCTCATATTTGTATTCTAAGTATGTTATGTTCACATGCAAAAGCCATTTAAAACAATGTTTTAAATGGCTTTTTTGTATGTGAAAATAACATACTTAGAATGCTATTTTCACATACAAAATGGCTTTTGTATGTGAAAATAGCATTTTGATAATATTTTCCACGTTTTGATCCCCACGAATTGCATAGCCCCATGGGCGTTTATTCAAATAAATATGGTAACACAGGCTCACACATAGGTCATAACCCCATCAATACATAGCCCCATGGTCGTTTATTCGAATAAATAAGGTAACACAGGTTCACACATAGGTCATAACCCCATCAATACATAGCCCCATGGTCGTTTATTCGAATAAATATGGTAACAGAGGCTCACACATAGGTCATAACCCCATCAATACATAGCCCCATGGTCGTTTATTCGAATAAATATGGTAACAGAGGCTCACACATAGGTCATAACCCCATCAATACATAGCCCCATGGTCGTTTATTATTTCGAATCGAAATAAGGTAACACAGCCTCACACATAGGTCATAACCCCATCAATACATAGCCCCATGGTCGTTTATTCGAATAAATATGGTAACAAAGCCTCACACATAGGTCATAACCCCATCAATACATAGCCCCATGGTCGTTTATTCGAATAAATATGGTAACACAGGCTCACACATAGGTCATAACCCCCTCAATACATTCTGGCCTATCAAGACTGCTGTCAAGAGTGCATGTGTAACATGTATACAGTTGTTTCTGTCAAAATGTTCCGGGTTTATACGTGTACAAAGTGTTGTGCGTTGCGTATCCGTGGAGTTTCCGTTAGTTGCGTTTCAAACCGTGTGTCGTCTACGTGTAATACATTTTCGGCCATGTGTTGCGTTTCCCCACTCTTGCGCATGCGCGAAAGTCGAGCAAACCGTGTTCAACGCATTGAGTTTCAAAAGTGTGTAATCCGTGTACAACGGCTGTAAACGTATACAACGGTTGTAAACAACGCATTGAGTTTCAAAAGCGTGTAATCCGTGTACAACGGTTGTAAACGTATACAACGGTTGTAAACGTATACAACGCTAAGGTAAACCGTTTAAACGATATAACGCTTTCTTTGACGAACGGTTACACGCTTCTACATGTACACAGCACCGTACAGATGAAACCGTGTTATACGTATAGCACGTTTCCACGGGTTTTAACGCATTACACGTTTTGGTATGCCAACCGTGTATCGCGTAGAATGCGCAGCATGCTCAGATCGTTCTTCGTGTGTGTATATATACTTCTAGACTGCAGGGCTTCTAAAATTTTCAGTTTTCCGGTTCTGGACCGATTTTTTAACTCTCAGATCGAGAAAAATTGCCAGTCGGCTGCTATTTCGCTATAAACCTTGTAAATTTACCGGTTTTGACCAAGTAATTTATGACACATATCCGCGGGCCATATCCCTGTTAAACCAGTGTGCAGCTCACTGTGTATTCAGTTTCTCCATATATCGATTTTTCTTAACACACGCGTGGGAGAGGTGTATAGCGGATTAGTGACTGAAATAGACTGGCTTCAGCGTAAAGATACGAGAGTTCCTAGATTCGCCATTTCTGAGGTCTACAAATACATTAAATATGCCTAAAAGCATCAATGAATGAAGAAACAAAATTAATTTTTATATGGAGGGTGTAAAATAAAAAAAATATTATTTTTTTCTTCATTAATTGAAGATTTTAGGCATGGTTAATGTATTTATAGACCTCGGTCCGTTACTTCAACCTGTGATATTACACAGACGAGATTTGTGTGTCGCTTTGTGCAAAAAAAACGATAACACTAAGCCCTGTCAACTAACAGGTGCTTATTGTATGACATCATTCAGCACGAGAAATGCGCCGTGACCACTCCTTTAGGCTATGTTTTGAAATGTTACTGATTGGTCAACACGCCCTTAAATGTTCCGCAGACGTCGCGAACGTGTGACTCATGGGGCAATCATGCAGTAACCCATTTCATGCTGAGGATACGATTATGTTTGCGGGAAAATATTTTCCTTCTATGCACTCAGAAGTATATGCCGCGAGCAACATTTAAACCGTCTCGTCGAGACGGTTCAAATGAGTGGTCACAACGTATACTTTCATTGAGAAATAACAAAAATAAAAATAAATTATTTAATAACTTCATACCCGTAAATGTGTATTCCGAAAGGAATGGATTACAAAAAAAACACTGGATTATACGCAGATCTGTCGCCATGTTTCGCCGATATTGATTTCGAAAATATTTTCCGTACATGGTGTTGAAAAGTTGACACAAAATTCAGAGTTCATGTGGAATTTCGGTGGGATTATGCACGTATCAACAGCTAATCGTCCGCATGAATAGGCAGGACACGTGACCATTATTTATTAACAATTAATCCTTTTAAGCGCATGTTGATCGCGAGCATTATACATTGTAATAAGCGTCTGTCTATCGCGAGCACTATACAACGTACCCCGACCATCGCGTTATAATGGAGCTGCAATGTATTGTTGTTTACACCCTTATAATTCATTTTCCATATCAGGGGCGAAATGAATCTGCCTTACAATAATTCGCATGTGCGGAATAGTGGTACATGTAGGTGCGAAACGATCCGCCTGTAAACGATCCAGGCCGAACAGGTACATGTATTCGCAATATTTTAAAAGGGACGAAACAAGGCCGCCTCGAAGCGATCGGGGGCGAACAGGTATTCGCGTTAAAACGTGTAACCGTTGTACACGTTTCAACTTTCATATAGCTACACGCTTCCAGGTAAAGCGTTGTACACGTTTCGACGCTTTCACCTCGCTACATATGTATACGCCAAAGCGTGTTATACGCCTTGAAGCTAAACCTATTACACGCTTTAAAACGGTTTGACAATGTGTATTACACGTGTACGAACCGTATTATACGTTTAAACAACGTATACAACGCTTTTAAACTAAACGGTTTGACAATGTGTATTACACGTGTACGAACCGTATGATACGTTTAAACAACGTATACAACGCTTTTAAACTGAACGATTTGACAATGTGTATTACACGTGTACGAACCGTATTATACGTTTAAACAACGCATACAACGCTACATCAAATCGTTGCGTTCGCGTTGCGTTCGCGTTGCGTTCGCGTTGAGTTTGCAAGTGTTGTCTACGGTGGAACAAAAACGGAGACTGCACTGTATGTACTACAAATAGCCGCAAACACTATAAGGCCTCGTTTTTCTTGATTACAAAATACTTTGTATAACAATTCCACTGTGCCCGCCATGGCACCAGGAGTGACGACGTGAAAGCCCCACTTTAAATTAAAGATGTGTAAACAGAATGATTTGGCAGCAGAAAATCCCATTACGGAGTGACGGCAATAATTTGAAACTGTTCTCGGCAATGAGATTTATTCTCCAATATGTACCTTGGACTGGCTGCAATATTTACAGGCCACAATTTTGTTCATTGGACTGACTGCATCAGGTGAGTCTGATCACAGTGATCACAAACTGTCAAAAGCCACACGAATGCTGAACGTCACACTTTATGCCAGATTAAGTGAGACAATTCACAGGGAAAAATCAATGTTGTTCTTCCTCTTTTCATGATACACATGTATACCAAATTTGGTTAAGATCCGTAAAGTAGAACTTGATTTATTGCGAGGACAAGGGTACAGAAAGCAAAAATTAACAAGACGATCGATCGCAAGTGAGTGTCTCACCCACTAAACAAGGCGATGCCCGGGGAGTGTCTCACCCACTAAACAAGGCGATCGCCACAAAGGTCAAGGTCACCAAGGTCAAGTTCACAATATGAGGAGGTCCAAAATTATTGATACGAAGGTCATGGTCACCAAGGTCAAGATCACACGATACTGGGTGGATAGCCATCAAAGTGAGGAAGATACTGGTGAAGTTTGTTAACCCTTACATTGCTGAATTAGAATTTATCGTCTGCTGCTTAGGTTTTATTTTCCATTTTTCTCATGAAAAACATGATCTGACAGCACTTCAGAATCATTTACAATGGAAATGATTCTAAAGTGCTGTCAAACCATGTTTTTATTAAGAAAGAATACAAAATATGAAACAACAGCAGACGACACTTTTTGGTTCCCGCCTTTTAAGGGTTAAAGGTACATGCCCATCCAGTAGGTCAATAATAGAGAGAGATAGTTTTGTATATTCTGTAGATATGACATTTTCTGGCAAAATAAACATTCATTCACCATTAATTACCCCACATATTGATTGGCAGTATTATACATTTTATATCAGACGTAAATTTCCACACTGATATCAGGGGCGATAACCGTGTTTCCTTAAAATGTTAACTGACATACTATTTATTCTCTGTATTTATTTTTTTGATGTGCAATGATAATCATACTTTATAATCTGTCGAAAAATATATTTTTTCAGGGGACACATTTAATTAGCATAAATAATTAACAAATATCATGCATATGAAAGTAGCCCGATACCACCGCGAGTCACTATCAATAAAATAAATATTATAGGAATGAATGGCCTTTTTGTGGAATTTATCGGGGTATAAACTTGGAAAAGTCTTCCCGCGACTTTTCCAAGTTTATATCCCCGATAAATTCCACAAAAAGGCCATTCATTCCTTATAATTCCAGCATTTGAAATAAATTCATCAAGAAAATGTGTTTATTTTCCGTTTTCTTAAGAATTATTCTAACTGCGCCTCACGGTTATGGAAAGTAGTTTGGCGTGGGAGTTTACTGGGATATAAATTCTGGACAGAGACTTGCTACGGGCCAATTAAATGTTAGGGAATTGTGTAAATATTTTTGTGCTGGAATTATTACTAAATGATTATATCTGTATAGCAGCCACTCGTAATCTTTAGAACTGGTGGAATAGTGACACAATTATACACTTATTTAAATCCAAAAAAGAACATTTTGTGCCTACTGAGTGGGCATGTACCTTTAATGGTCCGACTAATGGATCATGAGATATTCAACATTTGGACGTACATCCAAAATAAGAAGATCAAGGTCACACAAATGATACTGGATGGATAGCCATCGATGTAAGGAAGCTATTGATGAAGTTTGGGAAGGATCCGATTAACATATCAGAACGTATGTCCAAAATTATTGACACAAACGTTAAGGTCACCAAGGTAAATGTCAAGGTCACCCAAATGACACTAGATGGGCAGCTATCAATGTGATGAAGCTATTGATGACATTTGGTAATGATCCAACAAACGGATCAGGAGATATGCGACAACGTCCAAAATTTTTGTTTTTGTTTGTTTGTTGGGGTTTAACGGCCTATCAACAACTAAGGTCATTTAAGGCTGGGTCAATGGGTTTAGTACTAAATCCCATATATTACCTGTACAAGTACATGTACATGTTCAAGTACATGTACAAATGGGGGGGGGGGGGGTGGGGGGGGGGGTCCCAAAATCAGAACTGAATATTTACAATAAAAAAAATAACATATATTCAGCCCTGAAATCAGAATAATCCTTATCTGATGCCAGGTCCTCGCCACACCAGAATCACTTGGCCCCCTCCCAAAAGCAGTAGGATCAGTAATAATCTTACTACTTTTATAATGGGCAATAACCCAATTCAACTCCCAGGTAACAAAAGAGCCAAAGATAAAAACGTACCGGAGGGCCAAACCAGGCAAGTCGTGATTCCTACACGGAGGAACCCCACCGTTAATTTACGCAGTCACGTTCACATGACCAACCACCCACTTCGTACAAAAATAAACGCCACAGGGAAATAATCACAACATTTCGAAAATCAATCTAGGGTTCTTCCTATTGCCGTGATAAACATGAATAACAAATTTGGTTAAGATCTGTCAAGAGCAAATGAATTTATCAAGGACAAATTAAACAGCTGTACCCGTTTTTTTTTCAAACAGGCGCATAAAAGACTGATTGATCATAACGAAATAAACTGTTTTTGTCAGATTTTGGCACAGGCGGCAAGAAAGCATGGAGCCCAGATCAATGGAGATCAGGAGACATGATTAACTCTTACAATACAGCAGACAAATTCACAAACACGTTTTTCATATTTTTATTATTGACCCAATGAAATATACGTTTGCCAGAATCGTTTAGCACTGAAATTATAATAACAAAAAGATGTGGCCTGTCGGCATACAAATGACCCTAGTGGCAATTGGAGAACTTCTTGACCACACCCACATGGATGGACACACAGTTTAACACTACAATGCTCATGCCTCTACCGAGATGGGGCATAGAAACATTCAGTACTGAAAGACAATGTTCTGATACAGTGTCAGGCACCCTTATTGCACTGGTCTAAATGACCAGTGCAATAAGGGTGCCTGACACTGTATCAGAACCAAGTGTAAATCCCAATAAGATTCACCATTAAGCTATGAATCCATAACCCAATACATGTACATGCGGAATACGACTATGAATTATTATAATATTTTATTTTTATTTTGGTTATTTATTTCTCAATGATAGTATATGTTGCGAACACTCATTTGAATAGTCTCGCTAAGATGCACTAACCCACCAAAACCAATTGTATAAATCTACAATACAGTGTGAGCCTCTCTAAACCGGACACCCTGTGAGGTCCCCAGGGTGTCCGGTTTAGAGAGGCTCCAATGTAATTAAGCACTCCATGAACAAGGTATGTCATTTTCAACAATGAACAGAGACGACAATGAAATAAATTACAGTGAACCCCGTCTAAATTGAACACAATGAGGTCCCCAGGTCCGATTGAGAGGTTCTACTGTACATGCTATTTAGTAGCTGCAGCTCAGCCACTCGCCAATCATTGTTTTTATTCAAGGTCTTACAGCTTTTAAGCAAATGAGCTAATGTCGGTCGCAGCACATATTTTGCGGGTTGAACTTTTTAAAAACATGGGTCTTACGCCATAAAAAAATAGTTCTAACAACTTAGCTTGATCGCCTCTTCAGTATGATGTTTTGTTTGCTTTTTTTTGTGCTAAGTTTATGTTATTTCCGAAGTCTACGGGTGCGACAATTAACCGCCGTACTCGATTATTTGCGATTCGTAACTCCATGGTTCGGTGCATGAATACAATATTGCGGCTTTCCAAAAATCTATTTTTAACTCGTTGCTGTTGTTTTTGTAACTGCTTTGAAATTCCCGCGCTTATCTTTCGCGAAATGCTTTCCACTCTAGATAAATTATTAGTCTATGTGTAATCCACAAACACATCACGCGAAGAAATTCAGGACGTTCAGTCCTTTGATTTTGGGGAGTTGGCATACAGTGTGGCACATGCAGATCCAATAGTGACACTGACATTGGTTATCACAGGACAAATATTACTATTAACGAGAAAACAGGTCTATTTGCTTTTCGGTCAATCTGCACTGTTCGCAATTTCATCTGTAAATCATTACTGTCATAGTACACGCAAACATTTTTGATCACGAGATGATCAGGAGCTAATGTGGCCAAAAACCAATAAAACGCCTATCTGTCACTACATGTCACAAATGTGAAGAAGAACTCATTTGTGGCCGTGACTGGGATTTACGACATCTGCGACCAGTGTAGACCAAGACCAGCCTGCGCGGAAGCCTGCGCATCCGCGCAGTCTGGTCATGGTCTGCACTGTTCACCATTCAATCAGCGAAAAAACAAGCGTCTACATAACAATGTAGATACAGTCGAACCTGTGCTAAAGACCACCTCCGAATAGCAATCACCTGGCTGTAAAGGCCACACTTTTGTTGTCCCGATGGCACAATTACTATATAAATGACCCTGCAAATAAAGACCCTGCAAATAATTTTCACTTCCCATGGCTGGCCTTTACTCACAGGTTTGACTTACTTATTTGACAATAGGAGTGTTCTACAGCGGAGTAGGAGATAGACAATTGCCACAAGCCCCATTTCTCCAGTCACAGCCAGAGCTAAGTAAATTGCTACCTGATTGATGGGCACAAGAGGGTAAGTATGGTATTTTTGTACTATTGATGAGTTGAAGGTCACCGCTGGATGCTGAATTAACAGACTTGTGTCCAGGAGCAAGGACCACAAGCTGAAACAACCAATATTTTCAGGAAACTAGAGTAAGGTCCCCTGACAAAGATATTTATAGCCATTTCAACAATTTCACTTTTTCGTAGTCATCTTGGAAGATTCTATAACGGCCATATAGACATATAGCTAAGGCCATATAGACACGGGGCCACATATTAACTCTTTGCATGCTGGGAAACTTGTGGGCTATAAATACATTGTAGTTCAAAACTAGCGGACAAAAATTCATCATAGTTTCTTTTATTTCTCATTGTAAATATCATGAATATGTCTTGGAATTTCATTAGAATTGAGTCCTGCAGGACTCAATTCTAAAGAAATTCCAAGACATATTTACAGAGAGAAATAAAACATATAGTCCTAATTTGTTTGGCGGATATTTTCGCCGCTAGCATGCAAAGAGTTAAATTCTCATCCGACAGACCAGTGGAATGGAAATATTATGTAAGTAGGGTGCAGCTTGAACTCGCAACCTCCAGTATTGAAGTCCAAAGTCATAAACCCCTAGGCCAAGGCCCATCCCTCAAATGGGATGGAAATCGGAGTATTTTCTCATGCCTATGGGTGGGGATATAACCAACAACCGTCAATTCTGAAGAACAATGCCCTACCACTGCACTATCAATCCATCTCTTAGAATGTTTCAGGATTTGCTCACTTTTCGACGAACCGAAATGATTTTGAGTACAATGTACAAATACTGAGAGTAGAAAAATTATATTCACAGATAAAAACAAAATGCCACAAATGTCGACTTGACAACCCACGACACATTACACCTGTGGCCTTCTACTGACGACCCCTTCAAATCGGAGTAATCATCGACTCGGGCTACATTAGTGAGTAGAGTGCTGGGGGCCATTTCATTAAACTTTGTACCACTAAAATATTCGTACCGTAAGTGCAAATTTACGATCGTCTGGAAATTTCAATTGATGGATTTACATTTATTGAGCACAGGCTCAGCACAGGCTCAATAAATGTAAATCAAACTAGAAATGGACGCTTGTCGACAAGCGCATGTGTATCCCCCTCCCCAGATACACAAGTAGTTTGAAAAAAGGGTGTTCGAGTTATGCTCCGGAGACAAAATCAGTGACGGAAAAACAAAGGGAGATAACTAAAGAATTAGTGATGCAAGAGTTGTCATTCTTGCGGGACACACCTTTAGGGTCGTGGTCTATGCATGTGTGAAGTTTCATGAAAATATTCCAAAGGGTGTTCGAGTTATGCTCCAGACACGAAATCAGTGCACGAAACAACAAAGGGAGATAACTAAGAAATTAACGACGCAAGAGTTGTCATTCTTACGTGCGACACACCTTTGGGTCGTCTTCTATGCATGTGTGAAGTTTAATAAACTAGAAAATGTGTTCATAGAACACAGATGTCCCACATATCGCTTTGATTGTAAATGAGGCCAAATTGCAAGTCAAAATTTTCTTTTACCTGAGCGTTAAAGTTTTTGAAGCACCAAGTAGTGTGTTGACCTTGACTTGGGCTTGGCGGGGGCAGGACAAACGTGGATTTGGCACAGGGCGGTAGAGGACCATTAGAGCAATGCATATATGAAATATGAAGCTGATCCGTGAAAGAAAACAGAAATTATAAGATATTTACCTGAGCGTTAAAGTTTTTGAAGCACTAAGTATATGATGTTAACCCTGGGCTTGGCGGGGGCGGGACGAACGTGGATTTGGCACAGGGCGGTAGAGGACCATTAGAGCAACGCATATATGAAATATGAAGTTGATCCGTGAATGGAAAGAAAAATTATAAGATATTTACCTGAGCATTAAAGTTTTTGAAGCACCAAGTATGTGACCTTGACCCTGGGATTGGCGGGGGCAGGACGAACGTGGATTTGGCACAGGGCGGTAGAGGACCATTAGAGCAATGCGTATATGAAATATGAAGATGATCCATGAAAGAAAACAGAAATTATAAGATATTTACCCGAGCGTTAAAGTTTTTGAAGCACTAAGTATGTGACCTTGACCCTGGGCTTGGCGGGGCAGGACGAACGTGGATTTGGCACAGGGCGGTAGACGACCATTAGAGCAACGCGCATATGAAATATGAAGTTGATCCGTGAATGGAAATTATAAGATATTTACCTGAGCGTTAAAGTTTTTGAAGCACCAAGTATGTGACCTTGACCCTGGGATTGATGGGGCAGGACGAACGTGGATTTGGCACAGGGCGGTAGAGGACCATTAGAGCAATGCGTATATGAAATATGAAGATGATCCATGAAAGAAAACAGAAAGTATAAGATATTTACCCAAGCATTAATGTTTTTGAAGCACTAAGTATGTGACCTTGACCCTGGGCTTGACGGGGGCAGAACGAACGTGGATTTGGCACAGGGCGGTAGAGGACCATTAGAGCAATGCGTATATGAAATATGAAGCAGATCGGTCGAAGGATGAAGAAATTATGAGACATTTACCCGAGTGTTAAAGTTTTGTGACGGACGGATGGACGGGAGGACGGGAGGACGGGACGCACGTTCCTACGAATGAATACTTGTTGGGTTTTTACTGTATAAAAATACCCAACAAGAGTACCCAACACTATCCTAACCCTACCCAATAAGATCCCCGTACGCTTACAACAAGTACCCATTCGTGTGTGCGGACGGACGGACGGACGGACAAGGGTAACACTAAATGCCCCCTCCACTATCGTGGTGGGGCATAAAAATATTCCAAAGGGTGTTGGAGTTATGCTCTGGATACAAAATCAGAGCATGAAACAACAAAGGGAGATAAGTAAACAAGAATTCCGCGGAATCAGATGCCTCGCCTTGTCCCGCCTTGACCTCGAGCCTGGGCCCGAAAGCAATTTTCACTGGCCCGAACATATTATACAATTATTGACTAGTGAACCATAGAATATCAGATTATATTCTATGGCTCACTAGTCAATAATTGTTTTATTATATGATAATAGTCTGTATATAGCACTTACGACCTTATGCTACTAGACAAAAATTGAAAAAGAATTTGAAAAAAAAAATGAAAAAAAAAAATGGAAAAAAAGTTTAAAAATTAAAAATAATAATGCTTGCTACAGGAGCCCAGAATTTTTTTTAATAGTCCTATATTTATCTACATATATATGCACAGGTCCACATAATGCCACAATATTTTCAACACAGTTTACGGAAATGTAATATAATCATTTACCTGTATAAATTACCTGTAAGTGGTCAGTGGACAGTTGCACATGCTAGCACATGCACATGTGAATAGTCTGTATATAGCATTTACGACCTTATGCTACTAGACAAAAATTGAAAAATAATAAAAAAAAAAAAAAAAAAAAAAAAAAAAAAGAAAAAAAAAATGAAAAAAAAAAAAAAAAAAAAAAAAAAAAAAAAAAAAAAAGGTTAAAAATAATAATGCTTGCTATTGGAGACCAGATTTTTTTTTAATAGTCCTATATTTATCTACATATATCTGCACAGGTCCACATAATGCCACAATATTTTCAACACAGTACCCAATGTAGTAATTTACCTGTATAAATTACCTGGTCAGCAGTGGTCAAGCACTGGACATCTATGGCTCACTAGTCAATAATTGTTTTATTATATGATAATAGTCTGTATATAGCACTTACGACCTTATGCTACTAGACAAAAATTGAAAAAGAATTTGAAAAAAAAAATGAAAAAAAAAAATGGAAAAAAAGTTTAAAAATTAAAAATAATAATGCTTGCTACAGGAGCCCAGAATTTTTTTTAATAGTCCTATATTTATCTACATATATATGCACAGGTCCACATAATGCCACAATATTTTCAACACAGTTTACGGAAATGTAATATAATCATTTACCTGTATAAATTACCTGTAAGTGGTCAGTGGTCAGTTGCACATGCTAGCACATGCACATGTGAATAGTCTGTATATAGCATTTACGACCTTATGCTACTAGACAAAAATTGAAAAATAATTTGAAAAAAAATATGAAAAAAAAAATGAAAAAAAAAAGAAAAAAAAAAAAAAAAAAAAAAAAATGAAAAAAAAAAGTTTAAAAATAATAATGCTTGCTATTGGAGACCAGATTTTTTTTTAATAGTCCTATATTTATCTACATATATCTGCACAGGTCCACATAATGCCACAATATTTTCAACACAGTACCCAATGTAGTAATTTACCTGTATAAATTACCTGGTCAGCAGTGGTCAAGCACTGGACATCTGCACATGCTAGCCCATGCTAGCACATGGTTCTCCCAGTTTCTATTGTTCTCTCTACAGGTAAGGTGTACAGAGCACATGAGAAAAGGTGTACAGAGCAGACGAGAAAACAGGTCTTCATGCATTATTGTCCAGTTTGTAGAGTGCGCAAAACAAAAAAGGGAGATAACTGAAAAATTAGCAATGCAAGAGTTGTCATTCTTGTGCGCGACGCACCTCCGGGTCGTGGTCTATGCATGTGTGAAGTTTCATGAAAATATTCCAAAGGGTGGTCGAGTTATGCTCCGGACAGGAAATCAGTAAGCGAAAACAAAAAAGGGAGATAACTCAAAAATTAGCTAGGCAAGAGTTGTAATTCTTGTGCACGACACACCTTCGGTTCGTGGTCTAATTCAATGTGTTAGTTTCATAAAAATATTCCAAAGGGTGGTCGAGTTATGGTCAATCAGTGCGCGAAACAAAAAAGGGAGATAACTGAAAAATTAGCTATGCAAGAGTTGTCATTCTTGTGCGCGACACACCTTCGGGTCGTGGTCTATGCATGTGTGAAGTTTCATGAAAATATTCCAAAGGGTGGTGGAGTTATGCTCCGGACACGAAATCAGTGCGAGAAACAAAAAAGGGAGATAACTAAAAAATTAGCTATGCAAGAGTTGTCATTCTTGTGCGCGACACACCTTCGGGTCGTGGTCTTTGGCAATTATCTCCGTTTAGAACTTTACTTATAGCCAAATAACACAATTTTGAATACGTAATGAGCTGAAGGTCGGAAGAGATTTAACCCGGAAGTTATTGTTGTTGAAGTCCATAGTTGGCTCTAATGGCCATATACGCCAACATACGCCGATTATTGGGCTAATTTAAAGCTTTTATTTATTAAACAGAACAAGTTTCAGCCACGTATAATCGCGTAAAATGTGTTTATTCGGCTAATTTATAATCGACCTCTGCTCAAAATCTCCTTACTAGCAACCCCAGCATTTTCGGGTTTATCCCAGCATCTCGGGTTTATCCCATTGGATCGCGTATGCGCGTCATTTGACGCTAGTTAATATTCACAAAATTTTCCACCAATCAAAACGAAGAATTGCCCTTCATAGCCAACTTTGATTTGTTTACGCATCATGCAGGGATGGCAGGGATGGCAGGGATGCATCCAGCACGCGCGATTGCGGTAATCCCCCTTAATTATTGTCAATGCCACAAATTATTGATTGTCTTGCGCCCGACATCGCGCAAAAAATCACGGATGGGGCACATTAGGCCAATCTGGGCATGTGCCTGAATACGCAGGAGCTTGCGTCTATTTTTAGATGACACTGTAACCGCTAGATATATATAGCCCTGGTAGCTCCGCCCACTCGCGTGCTGCCACAGAATTCGGACAAACACACAGTGACTACAACTTTGTGTATTGCGGAGTGTAATTTGTAGATAAATAGAGCATACAGTACAGATGTTACGCTGGAATATTTCGCAACATAATGGTGACAACAAAACATTGCTGCTATGGCATTGCTGCTATTGGATGGATTTGGGAACGGGTTTCCAAAACCTGCACAAAATCGAGAAAAATGTCAACGCTGGGTACGGAACTGTGGTCGAAAATAGTTTACCATTGACAATGTTACCAGAGACACCTACATATGTTCGATGCACTTTACCCTGATTTGATCGGCTAATAACATCATGCTCTGCATGACTTTTCATGTTTTATTTTTTCCATTATTCTCATCAAAAGCATGGTTTGACAGCACTTGAGAATCATTTTCAATGGAAATGATTCTCAAGTACTGTCAAATCATGTTTTTATTGAGAAGATAATATATAAAACAACAGCAGACGTTTCCTGCATTCTAAGGGTTAACCCTTTCAACACCACATGCCTGCATAGTGGTATTGGCAACAAGTGTAGATCCAGATGATACATTTTATATCAGAGGTAAATTTCCACACTGATATCAGGGGCGATAACAGTGTTTCCTTAAAATGTTAACGGGCATTACAATTTATTCTCTGTATTTATTTTTTGATGTTCAATGATCATACTTCATACCGTAATCTGTTGAAAATATTATTTTTTTTCAGGTGACGCATTTAATTAGTATAAATACAATAAAAAAACAAGAAATGCGTCTGTCGAACGCGGATGCCACCTGCAGCATATTTGAGAAACTGTGACAAAGTGGTTAACCGAAAAGAGTGACGGACGGACGGACGGACAGACGGACGGTCCAAAAACAATATGCCACCGGCTCTTCGAGACCGGTGGCATAATAATATCATGCCTCATTTGCATATGAAAATAGCCCCGATACCACCGCGAGTCACTATCAGTAAAATAAATATTACTAAATGATTATATCTGTATAGCGAGCACTCGTAATTTGTAGAAGTGGTGGAATAGTGACACAATTATACACTTATTTAATTCCTATAAATAACATGTTGTGCCTCCTGAGTGTACCTTTAACTTAATTGAAATAAATTAACAATTACATTCAGAATACGCTTTTAGGAGTACGCAAGGATCAGTTTGGCACCTGAAAATGGGAGTTTCTCACATATTCTCTAATTCTCCTCACAGTCCAATTGTATGCAAAAATTATTACTGTGAATGTATATTCTTATTATTATTTGACACTCAAAGAATATTTAAGTATGACCATGAGATGGTTCAAATGGTCACGACATAAACATTTGAGGTGAAGTAAGAACTATTTAGATTTATCCATTAACTCTTTGCGTGTTAGCGGCGAAAATATCCGCCAAACAAATTAGGAGTGTATGTTTTATTTCTCTCTGTAAATATGTCTCGAAATTTCATTAGAATCGAGTCCTCAGGACTCGATTCTAATGAAATTCCAAGACATATTCATGATATTTACGCGGAGAAATACAAGAACATATGATGAATTTTTGTCCGCTAGTTTTGAACTATTTATAGCCCACAAGTTTCCCAGCATGCAGAGTTAATAAAATGGTGCAAAAGAATGTAATATGAAATCAATATGTTTCATGTAAAACATTGGGGAAAAGTCACCATGAAATGTAACCATTATCATCTTTATCGCATATTCATTATATTAACTCTTTGCATGCTGGGAAATTTGTGGGCTATAAATAGTTCAAAACTAGCAAACAAAAAATCATCATATTTTCTTGTATTTCTCCTTGTAAATATCATGAATATGTCTTGGAATTTCATTAGAATTGAGTCCTGAGGACTCAATTCTAATAAAATATCAAGACATATTTACAGAGAGAAATAAAATATATACTCCTAATTTGTTTGGTGGATATTTTCGCCGCTAGCATGCAAAGAGTTAACACAATATTTCAGCATTAACTTTCAGAATAGAATTCTACACATGCTCTAAATGTGTGTTTTTCGATAGTGACAAAATATCGAAAAGCAATATGGTTATGACTTCCCTAGAGACGTGTCTATTTTTTACACATTCAGATGAATCATGATCACTGAGCTTAAATAATATGAAATAAACCTTTGTTGAAACTTATTTATCGAGAAACAAACTGAATGGAATGATACTCGGCCAAATTTGGCTTACTGATTTCAAGCAGAAGAACTGAATATATATGTGGCTGTGACTGGAGAAATGGGACTTATGGGTTTTGCAACAAGTGTAGATCCAGATCAGACGTACTGTGCAAAGCCCCATATCTGCAATTACAGTCAGAGAACAGAATACTTCATAACTTAGGAAGATGTGCAAAATCTCATGAAAAATACTTACAAAATTTATGATATTTTCTGTAAATGACATCAAAAGTTGACTAAATGTTCAGAGCCAATATGGAATGGAATTTCGCATTGCTATGAAAATTTTGTCAACTTTGTACGTACAAAATCACACGACTTGTGTCATATGTGATTCACATCAGCCTGGCCCCACAGGCGAGTCCTTGTGAACACAGCCAACATACTAATAATAACGTCAGCTAATTCCAGCGATGCTAGGGCTCGCTCTAAGATTGCTGTCTAGCAGGGAGTACCACAGCGAAGAGGCAAAACCAAAATCAATACTTCTAAATTGTATCCAAGCATGTGAAAATACGCCTTAATTATGTCAACGATTTTTGTCTAAAACACAGAAAAATCCACATTTCCGGCCGCAATATTGGGAATCGGAATAAGATCAGAGCTCCAGTTAAGGTGCGTAATTTGGAGGTAAATTTCTTATTTCTCCATGAAAAATGGCAAATTGGGAGTGCTTTAGAATCGTCTCAATGAGACGATTCTAAAGCACTCCCAACTTGCCATTTTTCATGAAGAAATAAGAAAATTTCACCACATGTTGGTCAAATTAAGCACCTTAACTGGAGCTCTGAAGATTCAAGATTTTCTTTGATTTTTGCCAATATTGCACATCGGGCGATAGAGAATTTGACCGGAATTGTCACTGTTAACAGAGCTCTAGATAAGTTTTGTATCTAAAGAGTATTATACCCCCCCCCCCCCCCCACCCCCCGATTTCAAATTCAACGTGTATTTAATTTTACAAATGTATTATTGATTTGCTTCCTTTTTAAATAGGGAAGAAATAAAACTTAATAAAAAATTACTTATTTGAGCTGCAAAAAGAAAACTTGCAGCTCAACTAAGTAAATGTTCAACTTTATTACAGTATTTTCACTACTCCATGCTTATTTTCACATTGCTGTGAGTATTTTGTTTGTACTCCCACTTTTGATAATCAATGCGAATTCTGCTAAAATAAGTGCGTAAAATACGACAATACACACCTTAACTGGAGCTCTGTGTTAATGTAAGGAACCGCGGTAAGGTTTGATTCCCTCGGACAGAGGCTCAAATTGTATCTGTGCACTTCAGTGGCGGAGAAACATCATTAGATACAAGCCTATTATTTCAGTTGACAATTCATCATTTGTGGCTGTGACTGGAGAAATGGGTCTTGCAGGGATTCCGCTGGCGATCGCCACTTTCGCAATTGTCGATAAAAATAAACAATTGGCGGTAAAAAATCCTTTTTTTTTTCCGAAAATTGTAATTGTTTATCGCCAATTGTTTATTTTTATCCAATTGGTTTTTTTTTTGTTTTTTTTTTGAAGTGGTGATTTTTTATTTTCCCCAGCGGAATCCCTGGTCTTGTGATATTTGTGACCAGTGTAGCTCCTGATCAAACACCACAATCATGTAGCCTGATAACGATTTACATCGCTTGTTAGAAGCATGACGGGTGTTTCATCGATGGAATGACGAACAGTGCAGATACTGATCAGACTGTGCGGATGCACAGGCTGATCTGGATCTACACTGGTCGCAAAACCCATAAGCCCCATTTCTCCAGTCACAGCCACATTTCTCCCCAATGGACTCGCAAGCATGGGACCTGGGGCCCATTTCACTAAACTTCTTACGCCTAAAATGTTCGTAAGTTTGTAAATTTCAATTTATGGATTTACATTTATTGATCATAGGCTGCATATGCAGCCTATGCTCAATAAATGTAAATCCAATAATTGTTTACAAGAAAACATTGTTAATGTTAATGTGAAATTTACAGACTATCATAATTTTGCACTTACGAACATTTTAGTCGTACGTGGTTTAGTGAAACGGGCCCCAGGTCGCTAAACCCATAGGGCCCATTTCTCCAGTCACAGCCACATATCTCCTCATTGGACTTGCAAGCATGGGATGCTCTTGTACAGTCATACCTCGTTTGGGATGCCAACTAACAAACAGGAAATTATATGTGACACACCGCAAGAAAAATGGGCTATTTTGAGTGTTTCACCAATGAAGCTCCAGATTAAGCTAGCGCTCTTACAAAGCCTGATACGGATACAAGGTACCGTACTTATGCTAATAAACGATCCCAGATGGCTATGCAATTTTCTGAATTAGTTTTGGCCCAATTAGAAGCTTAAATTAACATTTTTTTTTTTATGCAATTTTCTGAATTAGTTTTGGCGTAATTACGCCAAAACTAATTCAGAAAATTGCATAAAAAAAAAAAAAAAAAAAAAAAAAAATCGAGATAAGGCCACAAAAAGTTAATATATAGATTCTCATCCAAATTTTGGAAAATAATGGGGCGGGTGGGCGACTTTTATTTTTTATTTTTTATTTTCAGGCAATACCCAGATGAGATGATATTCGTCAAGATACATGGGTATCCAATGGTGTTTTATAATAGCATGCTCATTTGAAAAGTACATCTGTGATAGTGTTCATTAGGTTCTGTCCAAGAGTGTCAACATTCGTCGACATAAAGCCAACACCTTGGTCCTGCAGCCATTTAACTAGATCATTATGCAGTTTTGCTTTGTTGTTAGGTTCTGGTTTTGTTTGCGGAAGGTGATTAGCCTTGTTGGCCGCTGACATCAATATATGGAAGGCATCATTTGTAACAGATTCACAAGCTTCAGGTTCACTCCTGTTTTCCACATATTCAACAAATCTCCCTAGACAACCAACAGCATCGATAATTTAATGTCTGCTGTGATACGTGTAAGGTCGTGTTTAGATGAGCCAATGAACACCGATACATTTTTGACGGGTACCGAGACTGTCGGACTACCGTCCAAACTTCCATTCACAATCTCATGATAAAGGTCGGCGAAATTGAAGTCATCGCCAGCTGTGACACCAATCCAGTCCTTGTGGCCTTTAAATTGTACTACCACAAACATATTATACCACTCGATCTGTTGATACACCAGTTTCTAAATCATTTAAAAACATAAAATGAAATCGTCTACAAGCGTAAGTCAGGCAGTCACACAGAGGCTTGACTGCGAATTATAATGCATACATAAAGCGTCTATGTGATAGACCTTTGGAGCGGTGTAATTCACGGACGAACATTATTTTACAAAATATACCGGATTTTTTTTTTTTTTTTTTTTTTTTTTTTTTTTTAAACAAAATAAAAGTTATCGGGGCGGCCCATATTTTTAGGGGCGGGCGGGGATGAGAATCTGTTAATTAACTTTTTGTGGCCTAAATTTAACGTGTGAATAAAATAATTTGATTGGCAATATATAGGAAGGTGAGGGGTTTATTATTACAGTCACAGAATAATGTACCACACAGACCCTGATCAGCCAGCTAACATGCAAATGCAGATTTAAAGCTTGGCTGGACGTAAAACGTCGTAACGTCACTTTTGTCAGCCCACGGCAGACTTAGAGAACTGCCCAATCTTGTGTCCACCAGACAGGCATATATGCAACATAATGTAGCATGCCAGGAGAAAAACCAAACGGCCGCAGATCTAGACCATATGTCAAGCCCGCCGAGGCACTTAATTGACCTTGATTGACTGGTGTCAAGTAATGTTCAAAAGGAGTTGCTACAGAGACGTATTGAGGTACGTACATAAAAAGGTTTAATGAACAGAATTTGCTTTTTAAAAGACATATAAATGAAATTTCAAATAATCTTACAGGGCTCCAGATAAGGAATTAGTAACTGAGTATTGTCACTCCATCATTTCTGAAGCAATTGGGAATTTCAAAATTTTAATTGTAAAATCACACTGCTGTTTACACACAGCAGAGAGCAATTATTGAATAGTTTGCTTCAAAATGAAAGCATGTCTTGGCATTTCATTAGAATTGTCTCCTTGGAGACAATTCTAATGAAATACCAAGATATGTTTTCATGGAAAATAAGAAAAATATGCTATATTTGTGGTGTGTTTATTGTTTTCTGCAGCATGATAAAGGTACCACAAAATTTGTATTGCTTTTTGATACTCGCTACTTCTGCAATTTTTTTTGCAATTTTAATTGGGTATTTAAGCAAATATGCAGCTTATCTGGAGCTCTGATCTTACCCTGGCAATAGAGATATATATGGGTAGCATTTAATGGGTGGTGGGATGCAGAATGAAATTATGGATGATGAAAAACACAAATGCGAAGTGTTCAATGGAAGAATGGGGCTAATTACCTCATGGACTCACTCACTGAGTTAGCCCCCTTCTTGCACTAACCCCTCCATATGCCGCTCACAGTTGTAGAGATATACCATATTAACCCTTACACCGCTGTCTTAATGTTTTGTGTTTGAAAGCACTTTAGAAGAATTTAAAACATGCTTTGACAGCACTTCAGAATCATTTCCATCGGAAATGATTCTAAAGTGCTGTTAAACCATGTTTTTTATTGAGAAATTAGGCTAGATATAAAAGCAACAGCAGACGACAATTATTGTGTGTAGCGGTCTAAGGGTTAAATATAAATACTTCAGGTCAGATTCGGACAAACACCAGAAACATCATTGTGATCACTATGTCATACTAGACTAAGTAGAAGCATAGAAGAATAAAAACATTGGTATTACTACGATAATACCATCGGCAAGGTGCATGATCACGTGGTTACAACAACAACAACGTCACCCACTCCAAAGTAAGTATTATTTGATATTTTCCTTAATATGCAACGGATTTTTATGAAATATAGCGCAGCAAACGCGTCTTCATGAGCTGCATTTTGTGGTCTAGGGAGTTTGGCACAGACTTATGTCGTTTTTGCGAAGAATCGATTTCCGTGTCAGAGACACGGAAATCAATTCTTCGCAAAAACGACAGAAGTTTAGGCGAAAATACAGAGACCACCAAATGCAGCTTAACAAGACGCGTTTGATGCACCATATTTCATCAAAATCCGTTAGGTAATAAGGACACTATAAAAGAATACGTACTTTGAATCGGTACTTGTTGTTGTTGTTAGTACCACATGATCATACACCTTGATCATGGGCAGCCTTGATAATAAGTCTTCAGTGACCTTGACCTTGGTTGTTCAGACTTGGGGTGTGTGTGAAAACTCCAGACATATACTGTAGCCAAGTAATATTAAAATTGGTCAAGGGATGAAGTGAGTGAATAGGGTTTAACGTCCGCTTTTCTGACATAGAGGTACAAGCCTCAGGGAGTCTACACGCAGACGGGTCAACGGGGTCGTGTCCCGTATCCACCTGTCCGAGGGGGGTAAATCCCAACTTCAGAACTCAATATTTACAATCAAAATATATATTCAGTCCTGAAATTAGAACAACCTGATCTGGTGCCAGGCCCTCGCCACACCAGCATCATTTATCCCATCCCCTAAAAGTAATAGGATTAGCGCTAATCTTACTTTTATATATGGGGCATGGCCTGACTCAACTCTCACATACAAGAAAGCCAAAAATGTACATGAGGGCCAAATCCGGTATAGTGGGTTCCGGAAAGTATGAACCCAATCGTTAAGCCAGTTTAGTCGCCTTTTACGACAAGCAATGGCTACTGCAGCACTATTCTCAGGATCAGTTGATTCCGCCCCGATGCCTGCACAGGGCTGGTCAAGGGATGAAACCAGTTATTAAACTTACAAACAAGGTGAATGTAAGTCCTTAGTGATCTTGACATTGGGTGTTCAGATGTAGGGTGTGTGTGAAACAAAGCACCATCCCTAAACACATGTTGGCATAATGCATACACATGTATTATTAAAATTGGTGAAGTGGTTCTTAAGTTATTAAGAAATGAAAGGTGTTACTGTGCATCTACAAATGTATGACTACATCTTCAATGTTGTTTTATTTTCCATATTTCTCGACAAAAACCTGGTTTTGACAGCACATGAGAATTGTCTCCAGTGGAGACGATTCTCATGTGCTGTCAAAACCAGTTTTTTTGTTAAGAATTAAAGCAAAAATGAAAAACAGCAGACGGCAATTTCCGTCAACAGAGTAGGAAGGGTTAAATATGAGTTATGCTTGGTTATCCTTGACCCACTAACATTCCTCCCAACAGCAAAATACATTTATTTAGTAGTAATAACCACCCTAATGGCAGTTGCGTAATTAATCAAACAACGCATGCACATATAACTGTGTGACATTCACCATCAGGCAACTTCAGCCAGACAACAGTTGAAGAGTCAGTAGAAGAAGGGGGCCCCCAAGTCCCTTTAGCCCCCTTCTTCTACTGACAACTTCAATACATAACCAGGGATTCCGCTGGCGATCGCCACTTTCGCAATTGGCGATAAAAATAAACAATTGGCGATAAAAAATTACAATTTTCAAAAAAAAAATAATAAATAAAATCGCCAATTATTTATTTTTATCCTATTGATTATTCCTTTTTTTTTTTTTTTGAAGTGGCGATTTTTTTCTGCAGCGGAACCCCTGCTTATTAGAGCAATAACAGTTCTGGATCCAGTCATGTGATACATTCACTGACGTGTCGAAGGTCACAATATATGCCCGCCGAGGCATGACCAGTTAAGTAAAACAAAATCCAAACAGGACCGTCGATGGACACAATATATGCCCATTAAGAAATGGTTAGTAAACAAGGTAAGATAATTCACAGGGTTATTGATGAACATGCATAACGATTTTGGTTACAATCCATCAAATATAATTTGATTTATCGTAAGGAGAAGGTTACAGAATGTAACAAGAGTGCCTTAAGTCCCTAAAAAAATCCTTATTTTCCTCATTTCTTCTCAAAAGTATATGCTGTCACCACACATTTGAAAACTAGAACAAGAGTGTCGTAAGTCACAAAATACGCCGGTCGAAGATGGGTCAGACAGGGAAGATGGAGAAATGTGAAGCTGTCACCAAGGCAAGAAACATTTATGAGAATTTGAAAATCTATAGCATTATTTCTTCTTCGTGTTGTGGTATACTAATTTAGGTAGAGATGTGTAAAGTAGTAATTATATAAAATTGGATACAAAAATGTAGAAAAAAATGGGCAAGTTAAAAAGGTGATATTTTTGTTTAAAAAGGTGATATTTTTGTATAAAAATATTTTTTTGGCATAAAAACACCAAGGTGCATGCACATCTTCAATATGTGTAGAAGATGTGTGTATAGTCAATATGTGTGTTTTTAATCAACCACCATTCTTCCATGGGTTATATATGAAGGGATCAACCTTTTTACCTTGGGGGTTCACAGGCCTTCTATAAGGAATAATGTTCAGCCAAATATGAAAACTTTCTATGAATGGATGCACAGATCAGGACCTATGCTGTCCGCCATTGTGTTAATGCAGCCATCAACAAAAAGTGTAGATCCAAATGTCATTTTTGTCAACCAACAGCCATTTATAGAGTACTTATGGTCAATGCCATGGCATGGAATTAACACATAGCCAGGAGCTCACAAAACAGCACGTGATCACACTTTGTGACCAGTGTACAAGTATGTCAGGGCACAAAAAAATTCCACTCGTACGCTCGTCCTGACAAGTGGAAATGCCTGCAGGACGATTGGAAATTTCAATTTTTGTAATGTAGATTTCTTAATTTTGCCATTCCTGTCAAAATTTCAAGAATTTTCGTGCCCTGTATGTGCATCCAATCAGCTACGACTCTTCAATATTTTCTTCACTATTTGGTCAGTAAAATATACAGTAATACACCAGCAAACAATGTAGATTACGATTCAGCTACACAGTCGAGTAGAATGATCATTCTCTACACGGGTCAGGAATATCATAAGGCTGGTTTTGTTAGATGAGGGCCCGCATTGTTATTGATTGTCAGCCATAGGCATGTAAGGTATAGGCGAGCTCGCAGACTGATATACAACCAGATATGTCAATGAACGGAATAGGGTTTCAAATGAAACCATCCAGGCTCTACGTTTCTGTAGTCAAACATCACTGACATGATCATAATTATGTGGTTGATTTTCAACCACAGCCTGTAGCCTATTTCACGAACATTGCAAAGTATACTTTTCTAGCAAAGTATACTTTGAGGGAGAAATTTTCAATTTAAGGATAAATTTATTAATTTTTATTATACTGAATTTATAACATTTTTTTTTTTCAACAAAATTATCCAGCATGAGCCAAACTGTTGAAATTCAAAAGCTTCTCCACACATTTTCAAGAATGTTGAAGCTACACTCATTTCCAAGGCAACTTCACGAACAAAGGTTGATTTACAACCACAGACTGTAAACATGAACATATCATTTCATACCAATCCAACTGAGTGGGGGTGAATCGGGAATTATAATTATAACAACACGTAGTTGGTGAAATAGGCTCCTGGTGTAGACCAAGATGTGCAAGTTACTCTTTCAACAATACAGTCCATAAAGACAACATTTCCACAAGATGAGACGGCTCGCTAAGATCAAGATCTACATTGTTCGTATTTTTCAGAATTGTTTAAAAATATTCCTCTAGAAATACTAGAAATCAATAACACTGATAGATGTACATGTACCCCGAAACAACGTACGTACCTACAAACCAAACAAATATATTTGACCTTGACCTTGGGAAGATGGACCACATGGGTGGGCCACAACTGGAAAATATGGATGATGACAAATAAGCATATGAAGTTTCAAGTCAATACGACTTACGGTAACAGTGACAGTGGGTATCCGAAAACTGAAACGCAAATCTCAGACAAAAATTTGGAGTACATAAAAATTAGTATGAACCAGTCTTTAACCCTTTCACCCATAAGTAACTGGAATTGATTGTGATATGTTAATTTTCAGATCAATCAAATCGTCACAAAATGATTTTCAGATTAGTCCATTTATCAAAAGGGGGTGTATTATTCTAAAAAAAATATGAAAATTGGTTGCAAAAAGTGCAGATCCTGATTAGACGGCTCGTTACGAGCCGGCTCATCTGGATCTACACTGTTTGCCAAGACCACTATACATGTCTACGTTATTCTATATTTCAGCATAAGCCAGCTCATCTGGTTCTACCCTTTTTGCCAAATACCTGTACCACCACTATACCGGTCTGTAGTGTTGAAAGGGTTAATCTACGTCTACAGAGGGACCAAGTATACCTGCTGATGGTCCAACCGTGACAAGTGATATTGCGTGCGACATGTATATGTCTAAAGGATACATCCTCAATGATCCACTCTTTGTGCCAACGGCCAATATAAGCTGGACTGCGTCAAACGCCACTGCTGTTGGCTGGTAGGGGAATCCATGGCGAACAGTCTGAAAATACACATCACAATAAGTTTCCTCCAATTTTGGAAGCACAGAACGCTCGCTGCACTATATATACATGTAGATCACAATGTCCACTCTCTGACATGACTGCGGATCCGGCAATAACCTGTAGCACATTTCATCAACATTGCAAAGTATACTATTCTAGCAAAGTATACTTTGAGGGAGAAATTTTCAATTTTTTTATAAATTTATTAATTTTTATTATACTGAATTTATTACATTATCACAGCCAATTTGGCTGTGATAATGTAATAAATTCAGTATAATAATTCTGTATACTTTTTATCATGAAATATATGCATTTGTTAGTTCTAAATGAAATAATGCATTTCAGGAAAATTAAATGATTACTCCCTCAAAGCATACTTTGCTAGAAAAGTATACTTTGCAATGTTGGTGAAATAGGCTACAGAGCTATCACAGGAGTGATCATAATACTCCCACAAACATCGCTTTGATCCATGAACAGGTTTAATATCAGAAAGAGTTTCATAGATCAGAATTTCATGCCTATTTTTTACCTTTGACCTCCGAGTGTGACCTTGACCTTGGATGTTCTAATGTGGGTATTGAACGCAACACATCGTCTCATCTCGGCAAACATTTGTGGCAATTCATTTTAAATCCATTCATAGGTTTAGAATAAATACGGCAGAAATTATAGCTCATGAGCATTTTTGACCTTTGACGTCTATGTATGACCTTGACCTTAAACGTAGACATGTGGGTATTCAACACGACACATCGTCTCATCGTGACAAACATTTGTGGCAAATCATTTGCAAATACATTCATCAGTTTCGAAGATATAGAGCGGAAACAAAATCCATATTTTTACCTTTGACCTCTAAGTGTGACCTTCACCTTGGACATAGAGACATCTGAATTGGATGCGACACATCGTCTCATCATGGCAAACATTTGTGGCAAAGCATGGTTCAATCTAGGATTTCAACATTTGGGGCCACTGGCCCATCCATATTTCAATCAAAGGACTGAACATCTTGAAATTCTTTGCAGTATGTGTTTGTGGATGACACATCTATAGACAAATAATTAATTTAGAGTGGAAAATGTTTCCGCAAAATAAAAAGGTAAAAAAGGTCATGGTCATGTTAATGGCGGCATGAGTGTATTCCCAATGCTCATATGTATCAAGTGTCCAAATATTGAAGCAATCCGTCAAGTAATATTAAAGTTATACCATGATGACGAAGCTTGTACAAACTTTTTGACATTTCGGACAACAATGCGGACGAGAACGGAAAAAGCAGCGACTGTAGTCGTGACTTCTGTTAAAGCAGTTGCGACTTCTGCTAAAACAGGCGTGACAAAAACCGTCAAAGAAGTGCATGCTTAAAACACGAAAAAGGTCAAGGTTAACGAAACCTTTTGACATAACAAGAATTCCGCCACGGAAGCGGTGTCGCGCCTGCCAATGCATTTGACCATAACATGAGCATGGGCATGTGCTATAGTAAACATCACAAAAACCGTCAGAAAAGTGCATGTTTAAAATACGAAAAAGGTCAAGGGTGAAGAAACTTTTTGACATAAACAAGAATTCCGCGGAATCCAATATCTCGCCTTGTTCCGCCTTGACCTTGACCCTGACCCTAGGGCCTTGACCTTGAGAATAGTCCTATATTCATCTACATATCATAGTAAAGGTATGTATAAAGTTGGAAGACTGTAGCTGATAAGGTGTTGAAGTAATGACCGTAACACGAAAACTTAACATTGAATGATGACGCCGCTGCCGTCGACGACGACGACGACGACTCCGGAAAATCAAAACCTATGTCAAAAAATGGCTACGTGTTTCCACAACCATATGAAGGTCAAAATGGTCAAGGTCATGTTAATGGTGGCTTGAGTGTGTTCCAAATGCTCACATGTATCAAGTTTCCAAATATTGAAGCAATCCGTCAAGTACACGTATTGAAATACAGAAAGCGGAGACCAAATATTGAAGCAATCCATAAACTTGTACAAACTTTTTGACGCAAACAATGGCCAAGTGTTTCCGCAAAAATGTGAAGGTACAAGAGGTCAAGGTCATGTTAATGGGGGCATGAGTGTGTTCCAAATGCTCACATATATCAAGTGTCCAAATATTAAAGCAATCCGTCAAGAAAAATGGCTAAGTGTTTCCACAACAAGAGCTGTAGGAGAACAGCATAGCTAGACTACGAGGGTTGTCTATGTACACATAGCTTGACAAAGAAGGTGGCCGCGGCCTGCATAAAAACCTTAACCAAGGTTGACTAAAAACCTTAACCAAGGGAAATTAACTAAGTAATTCAAGATTAAATGTAGGTCAATATCAGATATAGGTCAGGGGTTATTGATGTACATCACTAGGAGATGAAGTTTTCCAAGTAGGACCAGGAGTATTCCATATAGAAGCTCGACTCAAAGCCTTAACCAAGGGGAAATAACTAAGTAATCCAAGGGTAAAAGTAGGTCAAGGTCAAATATAGGTCAGGGATTATTGATGTACATAACAAGGAGAAGAAGGTGTCCAAGTATGGTTGCTGTAGGCCCAGAAGTATTCTATATACAAGCCTGACTATAAACCGTAACCAAGTTTGAGTACAAACCTTAACCAAGGGGAAATAACTAAGTAATTCAAGGTTAAATGTAGGTCAAGGTAAAATATAGGTCAGGGGTTATTGATTTACATCCCTATGAGAAAATGTTATCCAAGTATGGTGTCTGTATGCACAATAGTATTCCATCTACAAGCTTGACTAAAAACCTTAACCAAGGTTGACTAAAAACCTTAACCAAGGGGAATTAAGTAAGTAATTCAAGAGGAAATGTAGGTCAAGGTCAAATATAGATCAGGGGTTATTGATGTACATCCATATGAGAAAAGGTTGTCCAAGTATGGTGTCTGTATGCACAATAGTATTCCATGTACAAGCTTGACTAAAAACCTTAACCAAGGTTGACTAAAAACCTTAACCAAGGGGAATTAACTAAGTAATTCAAGGTTAAATGTAGGTCAAGGTCAAATATAGATCAGGGGTTATTGATGTACATCCCTATGAGAAAAGTTTGTCCAAGTGTGGTGTCTGTATGCACAATAGTATTCCATGTGCAAGCTTGACTAAAAACCTTAACCAAGGTTGACTAAAAACCTTAACCAAGGGAAATTAACTAAGTAATGCAAGGTTAAATGTAGGTCAAGGTCAAATACAGGTCAGGGGTTGCTGATGTACATCCCTAGGAGATGAAGTTGTCCAAGTATGGTTGGTGTAGGGCAAGGAGTATTCCATCTACAAGCTTGACTAAAAACCTTAACCAAGGGGAATTAATTAAGTAAGTAATTCAAGAGGAAATGTAGGTCAAGGTCAAATATAGATCGGGGTTATTGATGTACATCCCTATGAGAAAAGGTTGTCCAAGTATGGTGTCTGTATGCACAATAGTATTCCATGTACAAGCTTGAGTAAAAACATTAACCAAGGTTGACTAAAAACCTTAACCAAGGGGAATTAACTAAGTAATTCAAGGTTAAATGTAGGTCAAGGTCAAATATAGGTCAGGGGTTGTTGATGTACATCACTAGGAGATGAAGTTGTCCAAGTATGGTGGGTGTGGGTGTAGGGCCAGGAGTATTTCATATACAAGCTTGACTAAAAACCTTAACCAAGGCGTGACGTGACGGTCGAGCTAAAAATATGAAGGTAAAAAATGTCAAGGTCCTGTTAATGGCAGCATGAGTGTGTTCCCAATGCTTGTATGTATCAAGTGTCAAAATAGTGAAGCAATCCGTCGAGTAATATTAAAGTTATACCATGATTATGAAGCTTGTACAAACTTTTTGACTTTTTCGGACGACAATGCAGACACAGACGACGGAAAAATAGGCAACTATAAAGTGTTTCCACAAAAATACGAAGGTGAAAAAGGTCAAGGTGATGTCAATGGCGGCATGAGTGTGTTCCCAATGCTCATATGTATCAAGTGTCAAATATTGAAGCAATCCATCCAGTAATATTAAAGTTATACCATGATTACGAAGCTTGTACAAACTGTTTGACTTTTTCGGACGGAAAAAGAGGCAACTATAGTCGCGACTTCTGTTAAGGCAGGCGTGACAAAGAATGGTGAAGTGTTTCCACAACCATGTGAAGCTCAAAACTGTCAAGGTTATGTGAATGGGGGCATGAGTGTGTTCTAAATGCTCACATGTATCAAGTATCCAAATATTGAAGCAATCTGTCAAGTAATATTAAAGTTATATCATGATGAAGAAATTTGTACAAAGAAAATATCCATGGCTAAGTGTTTCCGCAAAAAAATGTGCAGGTAAAAAAGGTCAAGGGCATCTAAATGGCGGCATGAGTGTGTACCAAATGCTTACATGTATCAAGCACAGGCGGAATACTCGGACCTGTGACACAAAGAAAATGACCATTACAAAAAAATCCATTACCCCACCCACTTGGTCTCATACAGAACTATCTTCTATTAAGAAAGGTGGTAAACAATATGGCTATTATAGAAAGAGCCCTCTCGCAGAAACACAATAAACATCGATTAAATGTATGACTGATACTGATTGTATCTCTGGCAATCGAAAAAGGTCTTAGGTGTGTAAATATACTCACTTCAAATCGCTGTTTCCAGTATTTATTCAGTTATTCGCATTTTGCATACCCCATCCAAAGCGAATTTAGCGTGTACGAAAGAATCTCACACAGAATCGGAGGCCGTCGGGGGTGGATTATCGGTCATATTTGGCCGATAGATGATCGCCGGCTCAAACTAATGTCGTGCACCATGACCATATACATTAGAAACTCCAACCATACAAAGGGGGATTTTTCCATATTAACCGTACTCTTGATAACCTTCTATTAACGTCATGTACAGTGCGATATCAGGTTGGTGGGGTAATGGGATTTTTTCAATAGGTATTTTTTTGTGTTATAGGTCCGAGTCTTCCACCTGTGGTATCAAGTGTTCAAACATTGAAGAAATCCATCAAGTAACATTATGTTATACAAAGTTGAAGAAACTTCTGCAAACTTTTTGACGCAAAAAATGGTTAAGTGTTTCAGCAAACATGTGATGATAAAAAAATCAACGTCATGTTAATGGCGGCATGAGTGTGTTCCAAATGATCACATGTATGAAGTGTCCAAATATCGAAGCATTCCGATAAGTAATATTAAGTTGTACCATGATGTAGAAGCTTGTACAAGTGTTTCCTCAAAAATATGAAGGCAAGAAAGGTCAAGGTCATGTTAATGTTGGCATGAGTACATGTGTTCCAAATGCTCACATATCAAGTGTCCAAATATTGAAGCAATCTGTCAAGTAATATTAAAGTTATATCGTGATGAAGAAGCTTGTACAAACTTTTTGACACAAACAAATAGCTAAGTGTTTCCACAAAAATGTGAAGGTAAAAAAGGTTGTGGTCATGTTAATGGCGGCATGAGTGTGTTTCAAATGTTCACATGTATCAAGTGTCCAAATATTGAAGCAATCCATCAAGTACACATATTGTAATATAAAGTTATACCATGATGACGAAGCATGTACAAACTTTTTGACATTTTGGACGACGACGGAAAAAGCAGGTGTGACAATATGTCTCCACAGCAGGGATTCCGATTTTTTTTTTCCCAGCGGAATCCCTGCACAGGTATGGTCAGTGATGCATGACTACGGTGCTATAGTCTTTATTAAGTTTACGCTGCTTATTGAGTTAAAAGATAACCTATGGGGGATACATAATATTGTCTGTACGAGATGTCAAGTGAGTTTCCAAGTCACTAGTTGTGTTCAAACAGTAAATCTAGCAATCTACGCCCGTACCGTCCGTATTCAGAGTAGGCTTCCTCTGCAGGATAGTGAATTATATCTGATTCAGCAGTTAATTGTGACATATTTTATATATTTTCCATCTGGAGACATTTTCTGGCAAAACAAACATTCACCATTACCCCACATATTGATTGGCATTATTATACATTTTACATCAGACGTAAATGTCCACACTGATATCAGGGGCGATAACCGTGTTTCCTTAAAATGTTAACGGACATTACTATTTATGCTCTGTATTTATTTTTATGTACAATGATCATACTTATCATATATAATCTGTCGAAAATATTATTTTTTCAGGTGACGCATTTAATTAGTATAAATAATTAAAATATATCATGCCTCATTTGCATATGATACCACATATGCATAGAACATTTCGTGACTACCGAGTGGGAATGTATGTACCTTTATCTATCGCAATAGTTGCAATAGTTATTACAAGAATTCCGCCATGGAAGCGGTGTCGCACCTGCCGAGGCATTCGACCGTAACATAATCATGGTCATGTGCTAAAGCAAGCATCACAAAACCCGTCACAAGTGCATGCTTAAAACACGATAAAGTTCAAGGTTGAAGAAACTTTTTGACATAAAAAATGGCTGGTTGAAGAAAATTTTTGACATAAAAAATGGCTAAGTGATTTCCACAACCATGTGAAGGTCAAAATGATCAAGGTCATGTTAATGGTGGCATGAGTGTGTTCCAAATGCTTACATGTATCAAGTGTCCACATATTGAAGCGCTAAAGTTAAATTGGTTGTGGCAATAACAAAAATATGCGGGTTTCGCGTTGCCTGTACTGTACATCTACCAAGAAAGACACACAGGCCGGACGATATGACCAGAGCGTATTTAGCAGTGAGGGATAACATAATGTCTATAAGAAAAGCGGCTGAATAATTATGTGTGCCAAAGTCAATGCTAATGGACAGGCTGCATGGGCGAATCAAATGTTGATGCTGTAAAATCGGGCAGCCAGCCACTGTCTCAAGAACAAGAAGCGCATCTACATCTATCTAACCATTTGAAAACAATGGAAGAAGTTGGCTATGGATACACAGGGTTCAAGTTTGAGGGCGACATGGGCGAAGTGGTCGTTTTTTTCTGGCCAAGTCGCCTTATTTTTCCCGTAGGGGGAAGTCAAGTCGCCCTGGAATTTTCTTGATTTTTTTTTTTTTACTATGAATTTCAGACCCTAGGGGCGAGTGCATGTCATAAATGCGCTAATCCCACCAAATAGGCGTGTAAAATTGGATCGCATCGATTGTTTGATGACCCCTGGTGTGTATTTGCCCGCGGGTTTTCTTTGTTATTGTCGCCTACTATCGGTTTGTTATTCGCGACGCCATGAACGTTGATTGAAGACCCGAATTTATGTCATTAAGGCGGGGCTTATAGCTTCATTTAATTCATTGGTCGGCTTCGACTAATTTGATTCGACGACACACGTGAATAATTAGTTTCAAGGTAAATGGGAGGCGACTACTATCGCAGTCTATCTGCATACGACGTAGTTGTCTACACACATTTTTGTCAGCTTATGACGCTTTGTGGGATACCATTTCCGAAATAAAAATAGCATCCAATCGTTAGCTACGATTGTGGGTATACCCACTCGAGGCGCCACCTGACGAACCTAGTCGTCGCCTACACAGTAGCCTACACAGCCCATGATTGCAACTTTCTTTTTCGCCAAAAAGTGTGAAATAATTAAATATGAAATCGATATATTCTAATGAAATCCTTTGATGCCGAAATCAAGTATTGTGTATTACATTACTAACTGTTTATTTCAACCAAATATGGCTAACTCTATTGTCAGAAAACATGAAAAAGTCTATAAATATCACGGACAATTTCGGCGATTTCGTACCTACGTAGTTTCGTCCTTTTGCCACTTTTTCTAATCGATGTTAACGTAACCCGATTTTTATGATAATTCAGTTTGGTATTAACTAAATATACATAATGTATGCACATCCAAGTTCATAAACGATATTTATGTACACAGTTAAAGAGGTTCAAATGGGTGGTAACAACATAAAATTTTTGTTATGCTTTTGAGATGAATCTTTTTTCTTTTTTTTTCTTCAAATTCTACAATCTACTACAATCTACTACATTTGCTTGCCAGCCCCCACAAATTTCAAAGTTTCTTTTTTTATTTCTCGATGAAAGTATACGTTGTTAACGCTCACTTAAACCGTCTTGACGAGGTGGCTCAACATGTTGATGCCTCTACCCTCTAATAGATATGCTGTTGAAAACATAGAGTTAATGTATACAGTTACGCGATAACTATAAGTAAGAGAAAAAATCAGGGAAAATATGATTTTTATCACTTCTCCCTAATTTCCCGTCACTTCTCCCTATTTTGCCTGGAGGGAGAAGTGACTTAAATCGTTGGCCTAGATTGAACCCTGGATACAGTAGGCAGGAAACGATAAATCTGGCATCCGACTATTCCATCTTTCTTGGCTTAAAGGTGCATGCCATCTTAGTAGGCACAAAATGTTCTTTATGTAATTTAAATAAGTGTATAATTGTGTCAATATTCCACCAGTTCTAAAACGTACGAGTGCCCGCAATACAGATATAACCATTTAGTAATATTTATTTTACTGATAGTGATGCGCGGTGGTATCAGGCTATTTTCATATGCAAATGAGGCATGATATTTTTTAATTATTTATAGTAATTAAATGCGTCACCTGAAAAAATAATATTTACGACAGATTATAAAGTACGATCATTGCACATCAAAAAATAAATACAGAGAATAAATAGTAATGTCCATTAACATTTTAAGTAAACACGGTTATCGCCCCTGATATCAGCGTGGAAATTTTCTTCTGATATAAAATGTATAATAGTGTCAATCAATACGTGGGGTAATGGTGAATGAATGTTTATTTTGTCAGAAAATGTCTCAGATGATGTCTCTGATATAAAGAACAGCTTGTGCCTACTGCGTGCAGTGCGTGGGTATGTACCTTTAAGAGCCAAGGAACACCCTCTTACCGACAAGTGGCTATATAATTTCCTAGAATGTTGGCCAGATTTAAAAGCGAAGAAGCCCCGCAGCCTGAAGGTAGCACGCGCAAAAAGTGAGGAGACCATTCTAATGAAATGCCATGACATGTTTTAATTTCAAAGCAAACTATTCAATAATTGCTGTCTGTTGATGTGTAAACAGTAGTGTGATTTTATTTTACCCAATCAAAATATTGAAATACCCAATTGCTTCAGATACGATGGAGTGAAAATGCTCAATTACTAATTCCTTATCTGGAGCCTGAGAACATATCTTTATTTTCAAAATCTCAGACCGCAACATGCGGTATATGAGTACATATTGATTTTCATGGCATAAGCAAGCAAAATGGGACAGGGTGGCCGCTACAATAGTCAGGTGACATGTATTACAAATAATGGCATTCATGTGTCTCATTTTAAATAAGCCGATAGTACACACTGATGGAAAACGACAAGATAAAGCCTTAACCCTTTCCCTGTTTTGCGATATTTCAACTCATCCAAATCCAAAACATCTGAATAAAAGAATGAAATGCTGGGTCAAATGATGGTTAAATTATCTGATAGAGTAGAAAACATTGTGTTACAAGCAATTTCTCCTTTTCCCACAATGTTTTCAAAAGACATCTTCTACAGAGGCGTGAAAAGTCGTCTCTATCAGGGAAAGGGTTAAAGTAATACTAAAATACAAATAAAATGAAAAAGTCCCAATGAGCGGGAGAAACTTCCATATGAGGCCATGCCCTATATGGATGCATAAGTTGTATTTTGTGTTTATCATACAAGTATTGAATTAATAAAGTAGCACAGAACATTTTGTCAAAAAAAAAAGCTTAACATAATTTTAACAGACATTTGTATGAACAATAAATATAATTTCTAACTATGGATATCAATATTTGAAATAAATGTACACTATATTGCAGCAGATTTGTATGCGTATATACTGTACTTGAAAATTATAGATGACTGTGCTACACCAGGTTAAACAAATGGAAATCACACTGGCATAGCCCAGCTGTCCTCAATCTCTACATGTATATATGCAGAGGAGACTGGGTTAGCTTCAATTGTTATTGTCATATTTTGACGCCCTCACGTTGAAGCCGAAATTCGAAAGCAGGGATGAAAAGTCCCCCGTGCTAGTTCTGTATGATGGACTATCACTGGGACTGATAGAATGGGCAAAATCACAACACATAATCCTGTTTGTTCTCCCTCCCTACTGCAGTCACATTCTTCAACCATTGGATGTGGGTTGTTTTGGGCCATTGGAAGTTGCGTGGAATGCCGCATGTCATCGTCACATACGAGAGACAGGGGGTTCAGCAGTTACACGGTATGATGTGTGCCGTATCGCGTGCAAAGTATACACCACAACACTGTCTGTTAGCAACAGTGACTCTGCGTTCAAACGGTGTGGCATTCATCCGTTCAACTCAGATGCTGAAGATGACTCACAAGTAGCAACAACACGGCCGGGAATTATGTGCCTACAGGAGCTGCAATACAGTCGTTACAGTCTGTGCCTACAGTAACCCCGGGCCATCAACAAAATCAGCAGATTTCCTACATGAAAAGGGTGGCAAAGTATTACAAAATGCAGAAACAACAAGAAAGACAAGAAACACGCTGAGTAAGGTACATTTATGTAGTTGATGGGAAAGCAATAACAGAAGATGATGTAATTGATAAAATAAGGAAGCACAATGACAAACGTAACTCACAAGGAACATACAGTACACTCAGAGTGCTTTGTCCCTTTTCCCACTCGACCCCGTGATCGGATGGAGAGTCGGCATAAACATTCCTCCCACCGTGTCGGGTGGAAATCCCACCCGTCACGGTGGAGAGGCAAAAATCACCACCGTGGGAATATTTTAAAGACCGAATCTGCTGCACACCGCGTTCCCCCGTGACCCACCGTATTAGCCCACGGCGAACCACGGCGCATCACCGTGCCAGCGTACAGGTAATGTGGTCAGAGAGGAGTGCATATATGGCTGACAAAACTTTGAAAATCGTCTCATACAGTACAGGCACCGCGAAACCCAACCCGCATATTTTTTTATTTGCCGAGTTGTTCGGCCTCACGGAATTTCATACACTTTGCTGCAATTTCTTTAAGGTCACATATCGTCACGCGAATCGGCGTAATATCTCCAAAAATGTGTATGGAAGTAAAGGAACATATCTTCTGTATCGTAACATTGGCCTATACACATGTATTACATTGCCGACGTCACGTTTATATATACAGTCAAACTTCGATGGGTTGAACCCTGGTAAACTCGTCAGCCATGCTTGCCTCGAACTAGCCTTTAGGTCCCGGCAGAATTCCTATATAAATACATTAAAACTACCCGGTATAGGTCGAACTTGTGAAAGTCGAACAACCCTCAATGCCTCGAATCGCTGTCACGCCCGTTCGTGTATAAATCCACTATAAACACCACAAAAACTCGAACATGTCAGACGATTGTCTCCAGACTAGTTGATTGACTTTCACACCTATTGTTAACCGGTTGTCAAACAAATCTCAAGTGGTCATTTGAGCGTATACAATAACGGCAGTCGTGACCAGCATACGTGGTAATTATGCATTGACCAATGTCAGCGAAGTTGTTAGTTAATTAAAGTGGTAATTTATGGGACATGTGGAATTAAATATCGCTCAGTTTTAATTAATGACCCAAGCATCTGGCCTTTTAAGTTGTAAATCAACATGAACTGTTTTTACTATGATCAGTAATGAGTGTGATTACGAAGACTACGAAGCAAGGCGAGATAACAGACTTCTTCAATACCGGACGTGTATAACTTTCATGTATAACTTGTACTGGGTTCCATGTGATAGTAAATTATGATATGCAGTGAATGTGGGTCCGGCTCCAAAGTAGTGATGGGGCGACTGGGCATGATCGTATCGGACGGGGCAAATCAAGTCGCCAATTGTATGTCGTAATTATTTTCTGTTGGGTCTCCACGTTCTATTGCTGTATAATGGCTATGTAAATAAAAACACACATGAGTTTGCCGCTTTCTTTATTTTACTAAAGCCTGTTTCTGTTAATAAACGACTGTGACAATCAACCGTAAATGCAAATGTAAGGGCATTTATATGAAACAACGTGTCGTAATGACGACTTGTTTCACTTAGTACACTGACCAACTCGTCGATCTGTAATGGTTACAGTAGAAAATCCCGATGGGTCGAACAACGGATGGGTCGAACTAAAACTTAACCCACGCAGGCTGTTCGACCCATCGAAGTTCGACTGTATATATATTATATTTTTCCAATCAAAATTTAAATAAGGTCATAAGTATTCATTTCCAATAGATCGGTAAATGGAAATTGCGATTATTACCTTAGAGGTAATTAGAAATTGTATGGGTCCCGTTAGTTTTCGTTGATTTTATGACCGACGACTTCCGTTTCGGCCTTCAACCAACTCGTCCGTCAGCCAACTCATAATAATACACAATAGCGACATGTCCAATGTTCATCAGTTGACAGTCGACAGGTTGCGGCATGTCCGTATGTAGCCGGGTGGAATAAGTTGTGCACTCGAAATCTCGCGATCACGCTTCACGATCGCAACCTATGCGAGAAACCGCGAACACACGAAGTTGTCACATGTCCCTAACAGAACACGTACACATTGTTTTAGGAGACGATTCTTATGTGCAGCCAAAACATGTTTGTATTAAGAAATAGAACAAATGCGGACAAACATCAGCAGTTCTCGACAACAAAAACATAATAAATGTCTTAGGAGACGATTCTAATGTACTGCCAATACATGTTTATTGAAAAGAAAACATATTTTGATACGTGTTATTGGTTGCTGTATCGCATCGTCGACCTATACACAAAATCGCGAAAACGAGAGACCAAATCGCGAGACTGCAAAATCGCGAGGCGAAAACATGATATATATTCTATTGTATTCAATATCGCGTTTTCGCCTCATGATACCGCGTTTTTGTGAATGAGATGAGTTCCGTTTTCAAACGGCACATAAAGAAATATGCCGCCGTGCCCACCTATCCCAAACTAGCACATTTGCGACATATCATTTTCTGTCTAGCTGCACACCTGATGGTGTTTACAATCATCTGTTGGTAATCCAGTTTCACGTGCAAAGTGTGACCTGGTGACCGACATTTAGAATTCGGCAGTCACAAACATATCAAAACAACGCTATGTAGTCGCTCACGTCCATCGCATCGCCGATAAATTGATAATTACGCATTAGCTTGACATAGTGCATTTTCACATTTGTTTGATTTCTTGATAAAGCAAGATTTGGCAGCACATGAGAATCGTCTCCTAAGTCGATTATTTGTAAAGAAATACAAATGTATTCATGTTTTCTTTTCACATTTGTTGATTTCTTAATAAAATAGGTTTGTCGACACATGAGAATCGTCTCATTAGACGATACTACAGTGCGACCCCGTTAGTAGACGGAAGTCCGGCGACATACAACCTTCCATGTTGCTTATCCGAACCGTGCTGTATCCGTTCTCGCCCAAGACGCGTCATAATGTCAACAAATAATACATGTACACTGTACACTGTGACTGTGAATGAACGACGTCGCCAATGCCTATAATATGCCATAAGTTTTCACTGTTATCTTTGCATGTAATAAATATATTGATCCAAGAATTGTTAACGTCATGCTTTATTTATTCATCATGTTCTGTAGAATGTAGATCTACGCAGGTCCGTGCAATTCATTATTGTAAACGCGTGTAGAAAAAAGTGTAGTAATGATGACGCAATGACCCAATGACCGATATCCTGTTCCATCAGCTGCAACGCCACGGACAAGCTCGTGCGTTGCAATCTGTGTTTACTCATACGGTGAGCACAGGTGGAAGACTCGGACCTATGACACCAAAATAAATGCCTATTAAAAAAATCCCATTATCCCACCCACCTAGTATCGTACTGTACATGACGTTAATAATAGAACGAGATCAAGTGGGTGGGGTAATGGATATTTTTGTAATGGTCATTTTCTTTGCGTCACACGTCCGACTATTCCACCTGTGGGTTTTGAGTACAGACCTGTATAGACATGTTTTGCCCGACGTGTTATAATATTGCGCCAGTTCATGAGGTAATCAGGCTTATCACGTGAGATTTTCGACGAAGATGATTCTGATGTATATTTTCTGTAAACGATATTGAATGTTGACGAATATTAAATTAGTAATTATTACGCATTTGCTCTGAAAATGTTATCAACTTTCCGATAATATGGATATATTTGCAGAAAAAAGACAAATCATTCTCGGCGAAAATCTCAGTTATATAATAAAGTTGATTATCTCATGCACTGGCTCAATTATGATGTAGCGAAACAAGGCCAGTTGTCGTGTACACATTTGTGTACATGCGCCGGGGGCGTGGGCAGTGCTGTCACAATTTAGTTAATCTGGGTCGAGTTAATCTGCGCGACTGATACGCGATCTCCGATTGGTCAACCTTTACACCTAATTAATATTCCACCAATGGTGAGCGCGAACGCATGCTGGAAAAATGAAATCGAGTATGGAATTGTTTACATAACACTTAGCACTGCTTTGTTACTGGGACCAATAATTGATCTTATTCACAGTTTGCTCGGATTACTTTACGAAATGTGCAAACGTGATCAGCTGCACATTCACATCGGTCAGATAAAAGGAGGCTATGCGTCCATAAAAAAAAAAAATCGTCCATTTTGGGTCTAATTTGGGAAAGAATCGCAAATTTAACACGATTTCTGACAATAGTCGTGTTACAAATTTAACACGATTTTGATATACAAATAGGAAAAAAATTCGGGAGCCAAGGCACAACCGTGTACTAACCGAAATCGTGTTATAGTGAAGCGTGTACTAACGGGGTCGCACTGTAATGGGTTTTTTTCTTCAAAAATTTGTTTTATTTCTTAATAATAACACATGTTTTGGCAACACATGAGAATAGTCTCCCATGACAAAACCATTTATATTTTGTACGAATATTATCATTATTGTCAAGCCCGTCTGCGGAAAGCGAGACATAATGCACTTCTCACAATGACGTGTAGGATACACTGTCAAAACATGTTTTGTTGAGAATACGTTACATTTTCGTTTCAGCTCTCGCGATCACGCTTCCCGTTTTCTCAATCTACGCGCAAGATCGCGAAAGGAGACGATTCTCATATGCACAGTACTGTCAAAACATATTTTGTTGTGAATATGTTAAATTTTCGTTTCGCGATCCATCACGCTTCACGTTTTCGCGATCTCGGCCTATGCGCAAGATCGCGAAAACGCGAAACATGTTTTGTTGAGAATATGTTTCATTTTCGTTTCGCGAAATTGTAACATATGTACAAATCGTCTTAGGAGACGATTCTCATGTGCTGCCAAAACATGTTTTTATTAAGAAATAGAACAAATGTGGACAAACATCAATATTTCTGACAATAAAAACATGGTTTGGCAAAACATGAGACGATTCTGATGTGCTGCCAGTACATATTTATTGAGTAAATAAAGATTCCGTTACCTTTTTTTGAGATTCTACACCTTCACTCCGACCAATACTTGTTTTCGACACAACTTAACCTTTAGATGTCATTTTGTAACCTTTGATGTCTCACTTTCCAACACCGACACATGTCCCAGTAGGTCACCGCACGTGCATATGATGATGTATGACGTGATCGGACAAAACCGGGCTTATTGCATATGTGACTAGCGAATACCAACACGTGTTCACCATCAGTAGATCGTAATATGTCCCTAACAGGACACGTAAATCGTTTTAGGAGACGATTCTCATATGCTGCCAAAATATGTTTATTAGAAAAAATAATATTATTTTTTTGACAAAACATGAGAATTGCCTCCTAAAACACGAGAATTATACTGGTGTTCTGTTAGTGTCGTGTAACTCGCATTTACTCGATCTCGACCTCTACACGAGATCGCGAAAACCCTTACATATGTATCTGACATATTCCCAATATCCACATTTCTTCTATTTCTTAATTAAAATAATGTTTTACAGCACATGATTATCGTTTCCTAAGGCGATTATGATACTACAGTGTCCTGTTAGGGCCAGTTACATTCTCGCGTTTTCGCGATGTCGATCCATGCGCCAGATCGCGAAAACGCAAAGTGAGATCGCGAGGTGAAAATGGGACATTATATTATATTCAGTCGTGCGTTTTCGCGCTCTCGCCTCGCGTTGGAATTGCGTTTTTCATGCATGCGCAAAGCGAAATTTCAAAACGTATCCGTTTTACACACCATGAGCAAACCCTGTATTTACAAAGGTTTCAGCGGAAGGCGATTTCGCGATGCCAAAGTGCGAGATGATTCTCATGTGTTTAGGAGACGATTCTCATGTTTTGTTCTTGTTAAGAAATATGTTTGTTTGAAAGGAAAAATGTATATATTTATAAAAAAAAACGAATAAAAAAACACAAACATAAGTCAGAATAAGTGTAAATGTTTGGGTACTACGCTATAACTGTGCAGGTAAGCCAGCCTGGCGTCCCGGTGGAACGCGGGGTCGTATCACGGGGAACACCGTGGCCGTTTTATGGCTATTGGAAGTTCGTCCAGCTTGGTCTCCGTCCGCGGTGGTAATACAGGTAAAATATATGGTCACCGTGGGAGGCACATAACTCCCACCGTGATTTTCCCACTCTGAGAAAATTCCTCCCACCGTGAGAGAGTGGAAAAGGAACAAAGCACTCTGAGTGTACTGTATGGCAATGTTACAAAGCGAGCTAAAACTATTACTGAAAGCCCCGATATATTGGTAGTATCGCCATAGTGCTATGTGTAGGTGTGAATGTGACGAGTGTCATGGGTGGGTTCACTTGTCATTTTGTCGGTGAAAGTCATCAGGCGTGGTGACATGTTTCTGTGTCCTAACTGCACTGGTGACATCACTACAACCCAGTAATTATGGTATTCCACAGGATACAACCAGAGCTCCAGTTAAGGTGCGTAAATTGACTAACTTAGGGTGAAATTTTGTTATTTATTCATCAAAAATGGCAAGTTGGGAGTCCTTTAGAATCGTCTCATTGAGTCCCAACTTGCCATTTTTGATGGAGAAATAAGAAATTTACCTCCAAATTACGCACCTTAATTGGAGCTCTGGATACAACGCATTGTAAATAAGTTTAAACAGTTATTTAATATTTAGAGTTGGTAGTGGTGCAACGATATACCGGTATACCGGTATATTGCGATATGTCATCCTGACGATACGTATTGTGGTACGGTTTTCACGTATCGCGATATTTACACCATATTCTCGGTCGCCATCGTGTGTTAAAATAATAGTGTAAAATTATTCAAAATCATTAAAAACATAATTTTTAATATGACAGAAGTCAATATTTGTAATAAATATGCCACAATTAGAGGACTAATACAGGTAGTGAGTAATCTCGGACGTCCAACACATCTGGAAGTTTTACAGCAAATTCCGTGTGTAAAGTTTGTAAACCGTACTGTTACGTGGGTTCATTTCCCACCCAGTGACTTAAATCTCGCTAATTGCAGGTCTGTCGAACTGTTTACAATACCATTTGTTTTACGACATCCGATTGTTTGACCAAATTTTCATCACATCATTATGCGAAACACTAAAATCACGCCTACCCGCTGTGACAATAAAAGTCACGGGTCGATAGTGTCAATAATCAGGTAGTGAGTAATCTCGGACGTCCAACACATCTGGAAGTCAGCATTCCGTGTGAGTTTGTAAAACCGTACTGTTACGTGGGTTCATTTCCCACCCAGTGACTTAAATCTCGCTAATTGCAGGTCTGTCGAACTGTTTACAATACCATTTGTTTTACGACATCCGATTGTTTGACCAAATTTTCATCACATCATTATGCGAAACACTAAAATCACGCCTACCCGCTGTGACAATAAAAGTCACGGGTCGATAGTGTCAATAATCAGGTATGATAATCTCGGACGTCACATGGAAGTTTTACTTATCAAATCCGTGTAATGTTTGTAAACCGACTGTTACGTGGTTCATCCCACCCATGATTAAATCTCGCTAATTGCAGTCTCAACTCAATACCATTTGTTTTACGACATCCGATTGTTTGACCAAATTTTCATCACATCATTATGCGAAACACTAAAATCACGCCTACCCGCTGTGACAATAAAAGTCACGGGTCGATAGTGTCAATAATCCCCTAGCCAAACATTGCTTCTGGCTACTATAATAATTGTCAGTTCAAAACATGTGTTATTCTCGTGGCGAAGTGATTTATACAGTACAGCCAATCGCTGGTAAGTAAAGGCAGCCCTTAGTGGCATGATTGACAGGTTACTGTTGCGAAAGACGTCGGCAATATATCTATCAGCGATTGATCATGAATGACGTAGAGTTAACTCCCTCCGAATACTCTCAACCAGACAAACAAACACATGCAAACAGTGTTTTAACGGGTGCCGGATGCGAGTTGTTTCTGGGTCGGGCTAGTAAAAATTATAAGCTGGGTCGCCCGGTGGCGAACAAATTTCGTAGTTGTCTACACACATTTTTGTCAGCTTATGACGCTTTGTGGGATACCATTTCCGAAATAAAAATAGCATCCAATCGTTAGCTACGATTGTGGGTATACCCACTGAAAGCGCCACCTGACGAACCGAGTCGTGGCCTACACAGCGGATGCTTCCGCCCATGATTGCAACTTTTTTTTTTGCCAAAAAGTGTGAAAGAATTAAATACGAAATCGATATATTCTAATGCAATCCTTTTATGCCGAAAACAAGTATACATACTGTTTATTTCAACTAAATATGACTAACTCTATTGTCAGAAAACATGAAAAAGTCTGTAAATATCACAGACAATTTCGGCGATTTCGTACCTACGTAGTTTCGTCCTTTTGCCACTTTTTCCAATCGATGTTAACGTAACCCGATTTTTATGATAATTCAGTTTGGTATTAAGTAAATATACAGAATTTATGCACATCCAAGTTCATAAACAATATTTATGTACACAGTTGAAGAGGTTCAAATGGTAACAACATATACTTTTGAGATGAAATAAATATTTATATTTTTTTTCAAATTCTACAATCTATTTTCAAATTCTACAATCTACTACATTTGCTTCCCAGCCCTCCCCCCTTTTTATTTCTCAATGAAAGTATACGTTGTTAACGCTCACTTAAACCGTCTCGACGAGGTGGCTCAGCATGTTGATGCCTCTACCCCTCTAATAGATATGTATGCTTTTGAAAACATAGTGTTAATGTATACAGTTACGCGATAACTAGAAGAGAAAAAATCAGGGAAAATATGATTTTGATCACTTCTCCCTAATTTCCTCTCGTCCAGAAATAATCATTAATGTCAACCGTTTCTGTGCAAAGTCCTGACCCACACAGTGTTTTGATGTGTTCTAATGACAATAATAAACAATAAAGACTGTTCTTTATCTCCTGTTTGTTTTTATTATTATTTGTTCATACATGGTATAATATCGCAATACGTATTGCAATATGGGTGTGTTGTATTGCAATATATCGCAATACGGGTTTGACCGTATCGTTGCACCTCTAAGAGTTGGTGTTACATACTTTACATTTTGATCAGAGTTAGTTTTGACTTTTTGGGCACCTGTGTCATAAACAGTGGACAAAAAGTGGTTGACAAGCAGCAGGAAGTGATTTACCAGAACATTTTGAAGGCAATACATTTTTATTTTCAGTATTATTACCCAGAAACGTTACTGAATTAAAATATATGTGTCTTACTCAACCGTCGAAATGTAATAACTGCAAACAATATCATAGGGTGCACGAATACTGGTTGTACCGGGCTAATGCGCGAGCATTGACATTGCTAGTTGCAGCCTGTAACTATGTGACCCTCCCGTATCGTACGTACCAGAGTTACAGTTCCTCCCCTAGCATAGCGAGCGTTTGCATACCCACTATAGTGAATAACACCATTTGCTGGAATGAAAGTCTCAAGGTCCTTCAAATGACACAAACATCATACCGTCCGTCCTTCCAATAGAAATTTATTATTGGTGGATCCGTCAATTTACACCATAACCAATTTCGGACGGTGACAACCACAGGCACTTTGTGGTATGAACAACAAAACGCTCTGTACATAATGCCCATCTTTTTACTCTGATATTAAATATCTAGAAGGTAGGACACTCACCGTCTCTTCAACCAACAAAAGTGGTACTAGTGTACCTTGGGCCTGGCTCGCTAATTCAGTAATTTTAACGCGCGAGAAGGCCTGCTGGTCCCGGCCTCCGTGTGCGTTACAATTACTGAATTGGCGAGCCGGGCCTAAGGTAAAATGGTGTCGGCTAATTCTGCGCACCTAAGGCTTTCCAAACAAATTTATATGGCATTACCATCTCCATATTCGGTGAAACTTTCCTGAATATTCAACGCAGTTCAAAAACGTTTGTGCAGGTAAAATGTCATAACGTTCTGAAATCAGTAAGTGATGTAAATTGTGTGATGTATGACATCACATGCGTGTTTGCAACGTCACATTTGTTTCGGCTAATGCTGCACATCTGGTAGTTTAAACAAAATGGTGAGCAGCATACTGGATCAGCATGCAAAATTGGTATTAAACTTGAAGCAGAACTATCCAGTGACATCATGACAAGTTAGTTTCTTTGTTTAACAGTTTATTTAGTAAATAAGACAGCTATTCCATCAGCAGGGTCTGAGGATTTTACACACTTTGACTGTATTCGGAATAACTTTTTACCAAACTATCGGAATGTGATAAAATTGTGCCACAGTGTAGCAATTAATCAGCTTGTTTATTCCAAAATCCACATAGTTTATTATGACGTACGCATGGCTAAATTTGACGTGAATTGCGCATTAGCCGATGCGCTGAATTAGCCGAAATGACAGTAATTAATCCACTTCCGTTGGTTGAAAAGATGGCGAGTGTCGTACCTTCTAGATATTTAATATGGGAGTAAAATTGGGTAGGATTAAAAGAAGAATCAGTCGTTCATACCACAAAGTGCCTGTGGTGACAACCATGTAACACGACAGCTCTTGGAGAGAAAAAAATAGGATCATTTAGTATGCAGAGATGAAAACGACCAATGCAATTAAATCTGTGCATTAATTATCTAATCTGATATGCTATTTTCATGGAATTCAACAATAACCAGTGACAAATAATGTTAATCTTGGTGACACGCCACAAATAACATAATAAATCTGTGTTCTGACCTTGCAAACTTGCAGATGCTCCGATCGAAGAGTTTCTTCGATTTCTGTCTCTGATTTTGGAGAGGAGCTTCCGACCGACTGTCTGAGACCGTCTAACATTCCACGAATGTTAAACTTCTTCATCTTGCCGGCCATTTCATATGGTTACCGTAATGTCAACCGTCCATCGGTATACAATATCCATTTTAACAGAATTCTTGTCATCTTTTTTTTGCCGCAAGATATCACATAATTACAGATTTGTGGGAAAACATAAGATGCCCGGATATGTATCCCAGATTCTTAATATGGATGCATCCACTTTAGAAATCTGAAATGTGAACAAAACGAAATAAATAATATTTATTTGTTTCTAAGCAACTACACAATCTTGTAAATGAAAATTGTAACTATTATTGAAAATGTAAATAGTGTGAATATAAGTTGTGATTTTTCTAGTAATGGTATACCAATTTCTCCAGTAAATGCCAATTTAACCACACACTTAAGCTAAATCAGGCGAACAGAGTATTAACATAAACTCGCAACATCAAAATTATCACAATACGAATTTGGAACTGCATGGTAGCACTAGTGGATATAGTATATGTGATACTAGTGCAACTGTCCAGTCAGGCGCAACCCACCTTCAACTTCAACTTTAACTTCAACGAAATACTCTCCAACGCCTCGTCGGACATCTACTGGAGAGGGATTAAAACTGTGCACGGCGGAGTGTGAAGTGCTTCAACGTGGTTAAAAGGCTGTTGCCAACATATATGTACACTGTACATGATTAGAATTTCTAGGCGTGGAACTCTGGGAGCGACTGGACGGATAACTTGAATGCGTCCAGGCTCGGCGCTGATACGATAGTAGAGGGCAAAGCATTCCAGAATGGTACAGTTCGTGGGAAAAAGGAATGTAGGTAGACGTTCACACGGCAGTGAGGTTTGCAGAAACTTGTGATTGTTACTGTTGCGTGTAGACCTAACCAATGCTGGTGTAGGTAGGTAGGTAGCAGGTACTGCAACAATTAAGTCCATGAGCCACGCGGTAGAGTAGGACAACGTCGTAACGTTGGCGACGTTGTTGTAAGGATGGCCATTGGAGAGATGTAATAATAGATGAGACACTATCCGGTTTATGAGGATTGAAAGGTTTACTGGCGACAAATCTTGCAGCGTTTCGTTGAACTTGTTCAATTTGCTTTATCTGAGTTTGTTGCTCGGGGTTCCAAATTGGTGATGAATATTCCAGTTTAGGGCGTACGAGTGTTTGATAAGCTCTTTCTTTCACCGCTAGTGGGCAAGCTTTCAAGTTTCTCTTAATGAATTCCAACGTCTGTGAAGCTTTGCTTGTAATTTTATCTATGTGCATGTTATATTTCAAATTATCGCTTAATTCAACGCCAAGGTATGGATGATGTTTTACGACATCAAGAGATTCTCCGTTCATAGTATAGTTAAACTGTTTTTTATTTGAAGAGTTTGAAAAGTTCATAATGGCACACTTTTTAACATTAAATTCCATCTGCCACGAGTTACTCCACTCTACTAAGCGATTCAGGTCATCCTGCAGTAACCGTTGATCTTCGGGAGTGATAATTGGACGATATAATACACAGTCGTCAGCGAAAAGACGGACTGTTGAGGAAATACTGTTGGCTATGTCATTGATGTACAGTAGAAACAAACAGGGTCCGAGGACTGTCCCCTGCGGCACCCCAGACGTGACTTGTGAAGAAGCGGAAGTTGCATCCTGAACCACGACTTTCTGGCTCCGACCTGATAAGAACGAGTCAATCCACTGTCTAGTGTTATTACGTATTCCGTAAAAATCGAGTTTGGAAGATAGACGTTGATGCGAGACTTTATCAAAACCCTTAGAGAAGTCTAAAATAGCCATGTCGACCTGATTACCAGTATCAATGTGTTTAGAGAGATCGTCCGTAGTGAGAAGTAGTTGCGATTCACATTAACGTTTTTGGCGAAATCCATGTTGGTTATCATGCAGTATATTCTGAGAGTCCAAGTGTGACATTACTTGCGAGACAACGATATGTTCAAGCATTTTAGATGCGACGGCAGTCAAGGAAACAGGACGATAATTAGCCGGTTTTGAACGGTCACCTTTTTTGAAAATAGGCACAACGTTGGCTGTTCTCCAGTCCATTGGAACGACACCGGTGTTCAATGAAAGTTGAAATATATATTGTAGTATGGATGCAACGACATCACAGTTTCTCTTGAATATAATGATTGGTATCTTATCTGGATCAGTTGCTTTCTTCTCGTTCAAACGGTTGATACTGTTAATGATGCCTTTAAGTGTGACGATAATAGTCGACATAGACTTAAATGGAGAAGATCCCATGTTGGGGATGTTTAATAAGTTTTCTTTTGTAAAAACAGAAGTAAATTGATCATTCAACATGTCAGCTTTTGTTTGGGCTGTGTCAGCTATATTGCCGTTGGATTTCAGTGTGCTTATTCCTGCGGAGTCTTGTTTCCTGCTCTTAATATATTTCCAAAAGTTCTTGGAATTCTGGTCCTTATCAGGATCCAACATATCATTCAAGTACATGTGGTATGATTTCCGTAGTTTATATTTGATTTCTTTCTTTATATTATGGTAAGTATCATTTAAGGTTGTAGAGTCAGTACATACTATTCTACGTAGTTTAGTATACAGTTTATTACGTTTATTTATGAGTTTTCTGATTTCATTCGTCATCCAAGGAAGATCAGCTTTCGAACGAAGACATTTCGTCGGAATGTGTTTATTCATAGCAGAGATAATGGTGGACTTGAAATCCTCCCAGGTTGATTCAACATCTGGAGAGCGATTGGGAGATAGTAACTTATCACGAAAGGAGTACAAGTCCGACTTGATATGGTCCCAGTTAGCTTTTTTATAGTTAAACACAGTCCGTCTTACACGTTTACGTGGGGCAGATGACAAAGAAGTGCTTACAAATAACATATCGTGATCACTCATACCAATCGGAGGACATGTGTAATGTTTTTGAATGGTGTTCGGATGAGAAGTAAACAATAAATCGAGGATTCTGCCTTGGCGCGTGGGAGTTGAGTTTATCTGCTCGAGGAGGTGATTGCGAGCTATATAGCAAAGACTGTCACAATGCGCTTTATCTTTCGCACCGACTGGTGTTGATACGCTTCCCCAGTCAATATCACCAAGATTAAAATCGCCACCAAGTGTAATGATACAGTTTTTGTATTTAGTATTGTTTGTGATTTTAGAAAGCGAGTTGTTCAGCTGGTCAAGTGCATCGAGTGATGATTTCGGTTCGCGATAATATGCTCCGACTAGTACTTCTTTCTTCTTGTCCGTAGTGACCTTAACCCATGTCAGTTCGCAGTCAACATTAAGATCTAAGCATTCCTCACAGTCATATGTGGGTTTCACCAAGATAATTACACCGCCACCTCCTTTCTTAACAGGAGAATTCCTATCTTTTCTGAAAACTTTATAGGTATGTTCATTAGGTATGTTGTGAGGGAATAGTTCCTATGTCTCACAAGAACTGCACAGAAAGAAACTAACATCAATATTGAAGAAAGGATCAAACAAGCCCGAAGAACCTTATAAATATGCTCTGATGGAAACATGCATTCATGGAACAAACGGCATACATAAAAAAGTCACATATAATATCTACAGAATGTATAGAAATGCTTCAATTAAATACATGTCAAATAAAGCAACTACAACGCTTATATAAACAAACACTTGGAAATAGTCAATCTCAACCACAAACAACTGCTACATCTGTCGTTTTTTTACTGCTTGGGACACTGCCAGTCGAAGCTGAAATACGTAAAACACAGTTAAGTCTCATACATGCCATCAGCACGTCTAACAACAGAAAGTTGAACCTCCTAACAAAACGTCAGACGTTGATACAAAATGACACTTGCAGCTTATACACATCATCGAATATATTGTCCAAACACTCACTACCTCATGTCGTGGAACTATATATATATATCCACAACTGCAAAGGTGAAATGTAAGTGCACATATAGATTGAAAGTAGAGACGCACTGGACAAAGGAACTCATACAACACTCAAGGCAGTTGGATCTGGATCTGGCTTGTTACATTGCAGGGCCAGTTACGGCATTAACTTGCAATGGGGGAGAGAGAGTGTATCATATGTTATTGACACTGGTAGAGGGCTGTCTTGAAGCTTTCGATTGACTTTGCGTACACAACACTGTCATCTAACTTATTTCAGTCCAGAACAGTTTGCGGAAAGAATGAATGTTTGTACTGCTCGGTCTTACATAGAAAAGGCCTAAAACATTTACTATTGTTTGTCACCTGATTTTCTAGAATGTTTTTTGTCACACAGTCACTAAATTGCTTTGGTTTGACGTTTCGCCTGGCACGAATGGGTGTTAGTATGTCATGGCTGTGTAGATCTGGCACCTGCCCCTCGACCACCTTGTAGAGGAACGTCAGCCGGTTGGACTTTCGTCGACTTTGGAGGCTCGGTAGTTCGAGTTTCTGGAGCATGTCCGATACGCAGCCTTCTTCTCGGGACTTGTAGTCGCCCGTTATAAACCGTGCTGCTTGGCGTTGTACCTTCTCCACGCGGTCAATGTCCTTGATGTAGTATGGATCTCACAATATGGAGCTGTATTCTAAAGTAGAGCGGACTAATGCTAAGTAAGCTGTTTTCCGGCAGGTAATTGCGCAGTATTTTAGGTTCCTTTTGCTAAATCCTAGGGAACAGTTTGTTTTTTTCGTCACATTTTGTTAATGTGTGTGTTCCGTTTCATGTCAGCAGAAAGTGTCACTCCGAGGTATGGGTTTTCTTGTACTTGTTGTAGAATTTGATTGTTTAGTTGGTAGAAGTGCGATGATTTGGCGTTTACATTCATGATGTAACATTTGCTGGCATTAAAACGCATCCCCAGGTAGATGCCCACGTCTCCAAGTCTTCAAGGTCTTTCTGCGGGATAATGTGGTCTTGTATGCTGTTTATAGAGCGGTAGAGCAGGCAGTCATCTGCAAACAAGCGGACCTGAGCTTTTACTGTGTCGGGCAAGTCATTTGTGTGTCATAGAAATAGTAATGGGCCGAGAACTGTCCCCTGCGACACTCCAGAATCCACTGTCACTGCATCTGAGGCCTCACCGTCAACAACAACCTTCATGTGGCGGTTTGTTAGGAAGTCAATAAGACAGTCATTAATTGGACAATCAATGCCGTAGTGCCTGAGTTTATGGAGCAGCTTCCTGTGTGGTACTGTGTCGAATGCATTCGAGAAGTCGAGTATGGCAATGTCAATCTGTACACATTGGTCGTAGTTTTGAAGAAGGTCGTGCATGGTTGTTATCAGCTGGGTCTCACATGAGTAGCCTGATCTGAAGCCATGGTTGAGTGATGTCAGGATCTTGTACTTATAGAGATGGTCGAGAATGTGTTTGCAGATTATATGCTCTATCAGCTTGCACGTGATGCAGGTTAGGGAAACGGGTCTGTAATTTTCCGGGATATGGATGTCACCTTTCTTGTAAACTGGAGCTATGTTGGCGTTTCTCCAATCAGTTGGGAGTAAACCAGAGTCAATAGATCTTTGAAACAGCGCTTAAACCTTCAACACTGTAATATAACTAGGCTTAGAATAAGTCAAACACACACTGGGATACAGCTGACTCCAATACAACCGATTTTAAGAGAGAGATTAGGAAATTCTACCAAGAAATCGAGATATATAGGCAGAAATTGAATCTCTTTCCAGAATATTCTATTATCGACTACAGGTCGGAATCAGTGCAGAATAATATATATACAGTTCCAGTTATTAAATTCGGAACTCTTAGCGAGTAACTATACAACTAAACTAAGAAAACGTACTGGATTCTGACTGCACCATCTATTTCTGGGATTTACAACAGGACGAAAGCAGTGGAAAGTATTAATGGCATACTAAACTATATAAGCTTACTGAACCCAATGAATATCTCAGAAAGTTTAATATAGCATACACCAATGCAAACATTTTTGACAAACAAATTAGACGAACTACACTTAAACTCCTCAGTAGAAGCAAGGATATTTAGTTATCTTATATTTAATGGTAGGAATTGGCTCGCAGCATAATGAGCGAAGAAAATATGTCATGCCAAATGGCCCGTTTTCCTTTGCGAATTTAGTATGAGATGCAATACAGTCGAAATGAGTATGAGTGCATATGATATATGGAGACTCAGGCGTAACAGTGTTATCAATATGATGGTGCTATGTGAGGGTTGGTCAGGGCAAAGCAGATGATCAAGCAGGGAAGGATCCATATGGTGTTTGGTTATGCAAGATATGATATGATATGTTTTGTGGACCCAGGTACGGTCGTTTCGCGGCTTGTCGCTATATACAAAATGCTATTATTCGAATTTAATTGTGGTATCATAGCGTTTATCTGTTGTTATTTTGTTACATGACAATTCGTTACACTCATTCTGAAGACGATAGAAAAAGAAAAGATAATACACGGCGGTATTGTATTTATCCATATATTAGTGACATTCAGTGAGAGACGTGTATTATCGTATGTGCCAGTGTCAGTCTGGCAGTTGTTTAGCCTTCTGAGATAAATATTGCAGCTTATAGTTTCGTGGAACGAATAAAGAAAGGGTCAGGCACAAACCGACGATCATGGTCCGAAATTTTAAAATGTTATTGACTATTTCTAGCGAAATGGTCGTAGTGATTTTGAATCAAAGGCGCAAGTGATATTCGCCAGCGCAAGTGACATTTTATTATCATTTTATATTTCTACACGAACGAACAAAGAAACAGACACCTACGATACCAATGTATGGCATAAGCTTTCCTGTATTTCTAGCCAAATTACGACGCCAGTGAGTTGTTCTATTTTTTATTTCCCGTGTTATTAAATACATAAGAATTATTTAAAGTATTTTCCCATTCATAAATAAACCCTAACCGAACTATAAAAATAAAAACTAGTAATTCCAAAAAGTTTTAAAAATATATACATTGTATATGTTTTATAATTATTGATATAATAAAATGTCACTTGCGCTGGCGTATGTCAATTGCGCCTGTGATTCAAATTTTCTGTGACCATCTCGAAAGAAATAAAGCTAATACACCATTTATACTTCGCCCGAATCTTGCGCACGTGACTTTTTTATGTTTTTTTAGCTCACCTGAGCGAAGCTCATGTGCGCTATTGTTACCGCAATGTGTCCGTCGTCCGTCGTCGTCCGTGAACATTTTCAAACATCTTCTCCTCGGTAACCATTGGGCCTATAGTCACCAAACAGGTAGGGGGATTACAAAATTGTTAAAATGACGTCATTACGTAATCCAAGATGGCCACCGTCTAAAAATAGCACATATTCTTCAAAAATCTTCATCTCAGGAACCGCCAACCGGATTTCGACAAAACTTGGTAGGAATGATCGATGTACAATGCTCTTTCAAAGTTGTTAAAATGGTGACCCCGGGGTCAAAAATTGGCGTGGCCCGTGGGGTCAAATTGGGGTCAAATTTTATTTTTGACGGAATATGGTCATGTCATATATCAGATTGAAGGTATCAACAAAGCGATCACTCTGGTGCATTTTTTGTCGAAATCGGATGGTTATGTCATCCAAGATGGCCGCCGAAAGGTCAAAAGGTCGTTCTTTTATTAGAGATTTCAAAATTCTTCTTTGCATGAACCGCTTGGCCCATGGTAGCCAATCTTAAAAGTTATGGTCCATGGATGAAGCCTTTTCAGATTTGTTAAAATGGAGGTCATGACTAATCCAAGATGGCCGCCGTCTAAAAATAGCATACATTCTTAAAAAAATCTTCTCCTCATGAACCGCTGGCCGGATTTTGACGAAACTTGGTAAGAATGATCCATGTACAATGCTCTTTCAATCAAATTTATTTTTGACCGAATATGGTCATGTTATATATCAAATCGAAGGTATCAATGAGGCGATCACTCTGGTGATTTTTTTGTCGAAATCGGATGGTTATGTCATCCAAAAAGGTCAAAAGGTCGTTCTTTTATTAGAGATTTCAAAATTATTCTTCACATGAACCACTTGGCCCATGGTAGCCAAACTTAAAAGTTATTGTCAATTAGTGAAGCCTTTTCAGATTTGTTAAAATGGAGGTCATCGCTAATCCAAGACGAAATTTGGTAGAAATGATCGATGTACAATGCTCTTTCAAAGTTGTGAAAATGGTGACCCGGGGTCAAAAATGGGCGTGGGGTCAAATTTTATTTTTGACCGAATATGCTCATGTCATATTTGATATATGACATGAGCATATTCGGTCAAAAATAAAATAAAAATAAAATTGAAGGTATCGATGAGGCGATTGCTCTGGTGCAATATTTGTTGGAATCGGATGATTATGTCATCCATGATGGCCGCCAAAAGGTCCATTTATTCGAGATTTTGAACGTCTTTTTCTCAGGAACCACATGGCCGATCTGGCCAAACTTCATAGTAAGTTAAGATCCTTGAGTGAAGCATTTTCAGATTTGGTAAAATGAGAGTCATTGCGTAATCCAAGATGACCGCCATCTAAAAATAGCACAATTTGTTTAAACACATATGAACTCAATGTCACATTCTCCTCTGGTGTTCATGGAATCAGGTGAGCGAATTAGGGCCATTCATGGCCCTCTTGTTTTATTTTAAGCCGGACGGACAAATAAACGGACGCTCACGGCACCATGGGTACATACATTACTAGGCAGTTCTTTATTCTTAGCCCAATTCTTATGCATGTGAGATGAAAAAGTATTGTATTTACTGTATTTTTAGTGTCATTAAACATTGACTCTCACATCCCAGGTTGTAATATAGGAGACATATGTTAATCTTTAGATCTGACATTTTCTGGTTACCATTACCCGGCGTGTTTATGGGCATTCTTATACTTGTTATACAAAATGTATAGTGTCACTCTTGATATCAAGGACGATAATCGTGTTACCTTAAGGTTATGGAAACAACTATTTATTTTCTATATTTAATATTTGATGTTCACTGATTATACTTTATAATATGTCGATAACAATATGTATTCGGGTGAGGCATTTAATTTATATAAATAATTAAAAAATGTCCGTATATGTATCAATAATTTAAATATTAAAGGTAAATGCCCACTCAGTAGGTACACCATGTTCTTTATAGGAGTTAAATAAGTGTATAACAGTGTCACTATTCCTCAGGTGACCGGATTAGCTCAGTGGGTAGAGCATCAGACTGCGGATCGGGAGACACCGGTTTCGATTCCCACCTCGACCTGCTCCGTATGGCCGATTCGGCGTGTCCTAGTCCTATCGGATGGGGACCTAAATAGTCGATCCCGACATGCGAGGTCATCGAGCCAGTGCATTCGGTAAATCAAAGCATTTACATTTTCACTATTCCACCAGTTCCAAAACATGCGAGTGCCCACTATACAGATATAATCATTTAGTAATAGTTATCTTAGTGATAACTACTCGCGGTGATATTTTACTATCTTACTGATAACCACTCGCGGTGATATTTTACTATCTTACTGATAACCACTCGCGGTGATATTTTACTATCTTACTGATAACCACTCGCGGTGATATTTTACTATCTTACTGATAACCACTCGCGGTGATATTTTACTATCTTACTGATAACCACTCGCGGTGATATCAGGCTATTTTCATATGCAAATGAGGCATGATATTTTTTAATTATTTATAATAATTAAATGCGTCACTGGAAAAAAATAATATTTTCGACAAATTATAAAGTATGATCATTGCACATCAAACAATGAATACAGAGAATAAATTGCAATGTCATTTAACATTTTAAGGAAACACGGTTATCGCCCCTGATATCAGTGTGGAAATTTAGAAAATGTATAATAATGCCAATCAATACGTGGAGTAATGGTGAATGATTGTTTATTTTGCCAGAAAATGCCTCTGATATAGCGAACAGTTTGTGCCTACTGAGAGGGCATGCACCTTTAATATAGGGTTGACTGTATTGTAATTTTGAAATTTGCGGGGTATATCAGAAAATGATAGGTCGGAAAATTAGACGGAGCCATTAAACATGTTTTCTGACCTATCATTTTCTGATATATGCCGCAAATTTCAAAATTACAATGCGGTTAACCTATTTATAATGCGAATACTAATGAGTCTGAATGTTTGACACTGGTTGAATAGTTACACAATTATACACGTATTTAATTTCTATAAAGAACGTTCTGTGCCTACTACATGAGACATCAACATTAAACATAATGGTTATTGCAAAAGGTATTCACATAGAAAAAAATACTTATGTAGGTTGTGCACTGTTTAACTTTCACATATGTTGTTAATCTCTAAATATGTTGGCACGCGACACTGATTAGGCAGTTGTGTATTTTTCAATTCATTGCACACGGGATTTTATTAGCGATCTAATTATTTTTGATTATATGTGGCTATGCCATGGAGAAATAGGGCTCATGTACAATGCGACCAGTGTAGATTTATACTACCTGCTCATCCGCGCAGTCTGATCAGGACCTGCGTTGTAGGCGATTCAGTCAGCTACGGGCCTGCACTAGTGCTTACTCTACAAAACGTGGTGTATTGCAGGTTTTCAAACTTCTGATATTATGACCTATGGCACTAGGGTAGAAGATCAGAAGTTTGAATATCCGCAAATGCCATAAGCTCCATTTTTCAAGTCAAAGTCACATTTCATATACATATATGTGTATATAAATCAGAAAATAGAGCGCGTGAACTTTGTCTCCGATTTTTTTGCCGATATTGATGTGGAATACCTGCAATATGCCACGTTTTGTAGAGTAAGCACTAGTGCAGCCACTTTTCTTTGAAAACATATCATCGCAAGCTGACTGTGATGCATTTCTATTCTGAAAATATTTTAGATGATCGAAGAAAACGTCTTTTTATTCATTATAAACGTATATGTTGCTGGAAAACTTGTTTATGGTATTTGGTAGCAGTGCAGCCCCAGATCAGTCAGTTTATACGCCACTAACAAGCGCTACCAAATTGCAAACCAAACGGACCACATGTACTATTTCTCCAGTCCAAGTCAGATATGATTTCATATTTTCTATGAAAGTAGAAATAAGGCTACGTGAATAGTCACAAAAAAAATGCAATGATGATACCCTCACGTCAATCTGCACATTCGTTTGTGGTCGACACTATTCAATTCATCAGCCGCCGCGATCACATATTGTTGTATATGGATCTAACGTTTGTGTTATACTCGGCAAGAATATTTCTTCAACTAAACAAACAACAGTGTGTGTCCGGATCAATATGGAGAATACATGTCTCAAACCTACTCAACACCCCAGTCTGGTCAGTCACGGTGTACCCATGTTATTCAAAATCGCTACGATTTATACAAATGGGAAAATACATAAAATAATCCTCATTTATTCAATAGCACGGGAAAGAAAGTAAATAGAACAATGTTAATCTCACTTGCGCCAGAGTTTAGACAGAACTAAATAATCCATACCAAGGAGTCGTAGGCGGCCGTTCCTCTGTCCATCCGTCTTATAAATAATAACGCATGGTAATAACATGTCACATGTGCTTATGACACAGTTTGTCCGGAGAGTGTAGGGTCCCGTCAGGGTTCTTGCTTTGGTAAATCTCCTGTTTATGCCAATCGTGTTGGTGTCGGCACAAATAACGACAAAAACATTTCGTTCATAATAATAGTTCGTAAAATTATTATTAACAGCAACCAATATGGCCGCGCCCATTACATCAACTTTGCTGATGCACTGACACAATATGTATGTGTTGTTAAATGTTACTTCATGTTAATGTTTACCTTTGAATAATAGGCCAGTTATTTACAATATTGATTTCTGGTTCAATATGTGATTTGATATTTAGTTGACATTGCAGTATCATACCAAGTTTCAAGCTAATCGGATCCACATCCGAACGTGCAACTTTGCACGATCGCCACATTTGATACCGGACACAGCTAACGACCCGTACGGTACACACGGTACACGCTACTGAATTTACAGGCTGAACAACTTTCAACCACGAGGCAACTACACCATATATACAACGAGACGTAAGTATTTGTCGTAATTGATACTCTTAAAGAGTATGTTAGATCTTTTAGACCTAGTTGTGAATTGATGACTGTCTTGATATATACTTGAATTGTTCTCGGATATTTTAGACCTAGCTGCACGTTTTTTGCTTCATAGGCAACAGGTTGCACTATATCGCTACACCATGCTACACAGTAAAAATGCGCACAATAGCATTTGCACTTCACACACTAAAATATAGGAAAAACCTGCATTGCGTTGATGTTCATACTTCGCTATATTGTTATTGAGAGTTAATTCTACAATATGACATAACAATATTACGATTCACTTACCTAATAAAGTGTGTATTAGCAAAATTCTTAGGTCACTCTCCACGAAGTAGAAAGTAAACAAAGGACACTTCAAAGCCACATTTGGAAAGATCGACTACTCTGTCATAACTGTTATGCAATGCAGTGTAATGAAATGTAATTAGAGTTATGTACTCAGAACTGTTTTAGACCCCGTTTCTATGTGACCTTAAAGGTACATGCACACTCAGTAGGCACAAATATAGGGAGACAGATAGTTTTGTATATTCTGTAGATATGACAATTTCTGGCAAAATTAATATTCATTCACCATTACCCCAGGTATTGATTGGCATTATTATACATTTTATATCAGACAAAAATGTCCACAGGGGTGATAACCGTGTTTCCTTAAAATGTTAACAGACATTACTATTTATTATTTGTATTTATTTTTTGATGTGTAATGATCATACTTTATAATCTGTTGAAAATATTACCTTTTCACGAGACGCATTTAATTAGTATAAAGAATTAAAAATATCATGCCTCATTTGCATATGAAAATAGCCTGATACCACCGCATGTCACTATCAGAAAATAAATATTACTAAATGATTATATCTGCATGCATAGTGGGCACTCGTAATGTTTAGAACTGGTGGAATAGTGACACAATTATACACTTATTTAATTCCTATAAAGAACATTGTGTGCATACTGAATGGGCAAGTGCCTTTAAATTAGCTGTTCACTGCTGAGCATTTGATCACTGACGGACTAAGCCGGATTGTTTGAGTAACATTCTATCTATCTCTTCATACTGCTTCACACCCTCATGGGTAATTTCGAGCAGGTGCGCACCTGTGTATATTAGTATAGATTTAGTAAAGGATAAAAGTAAGATCAGGGATCAACAGTAATAGTGTGGCTAAAAGTCATGAGATAAGAATAAAAGAAGGTTAAAAACATCACTATAGGATTTATGGTTTTGTATGGTGGATGCGACTATCTTGAACGGACTCGTTCAAGCTAGTCGCATCCACCATACAAAACCATAAATCCTATAGTGATGTTTTTAACCTTCTTTTAAGTCTTGCGATATTACGACATCATCAGGTAATGCATTCTACTGTACCTTAGCAAAGGGGAAAGAGGAATACTACTAATTTGCTCCAGTATGTACTTGTCTGTATGTTACCGAGTCGGTGAAACATTTGCTACATTCATTTATAATCAGAAGAAAATTGTATTTTTCATTAACAACAAGGAAACAATCTGTCTAAACATGTGTCCATATGTAGCAGCCAACTTGTCTAGTTAAACCTGTTCACAAAAGCTATGATGTTCGCGGTACAAGCTGGTTTTTAATAGTGACCTGGTAGAGAGTACACTTCACACGCAGCTGGCCTGGGTTTGACCCCAGCCGCCGACAAGATATTTTACACTTTGTAACACATTCCCAGGGCTCCAGAATTTGACATTGGGTACTGTTACTCCATACTTTTTAAATTGGGTATTTCCATATTTTGATTACAAAAACTGATTCGGAAACAAATCGTACTAATTTATGTATTAATGGTACTGTATTAATGGTACGGTACTCGAAACAACTGCCGTGTGGTGTGGTTACTAGAGTTTCGTATCGAGTTGGACCCATTTTTTTCTGCTGAGAGTCGGAATCGCTCCCGCTAAATCCTGGAGTTCAAATCGAATACACCCGAAGACTGGTTTCCAGCCGTTATCGGTGATATACAGCGAGACATTGTCCGCAGCTAGAGCCGGGACCAGACTTTGTAAACATTGAATGGCCAACCGCACAGATAATCGGCGTTGATTTTGTAGGATTGTATACATGAACAAATCTAGCAGTACGCGACAGACTGAAAATATATTTGAGGAGTACGCTACATGATAAAAAAGTATTGCATACCGGACATTTTAATTGCTTTTTGGTACGCATTGTCTCTGATTTTAATTGGGTTTTTGCATTTTTTAATTGCGTATTTACGCAAATACGCACCTTATCTGGACCTCTGCATTCCCCTCCTACTACAGATTCAGGGCTCCAGATAAGCTGAATATGTGCTTAAATACCCAATTGAAATAACCAAAAACCCAATTGAAATCAGAAGTAGCGAGTATCAAAAAGCAATACAAAGGTACCTTCATCATGCTGCATAAAACAATAAACAGACCACAACCATACGGCATAGCATATTTTTCTCATTTTCCCTGAAAAAACATCTTGATATTTCATTAGAATTGTCTCCAAGGAGACAATTCTAATGAAATGCCAAGACATGTTTTCATTTCGAAGCAAACTATTCAATAATTGCGGTCTGTTGATGTATAAACAGTAGTGTGATTTTATTTTACCCAATTAAAATTTTGAAATACCCAATTGTTTCAGAAATGATGGAGTAACAATACTCAATTACTAATTCCTTATCTGGAGCCCTGAGATTATATGTGATTTTTATTGCGTGGATATGAAACCTTATTCAACAAATCCACACCATTGACTGCAGTATAGTGCTAGGTTATGTACCGTATTTACCGTATATATTGGGACAGTAAAAAATAATTAAAAAAATTAGTGTCCCAAAATATAATATAAAAAAAATAATTATTTTTTTTTCTGTCCCAATATTTATGGTAAATTCGGGAATATTTGTTCATTTCATGTTTGCATTGTCATTATTAAAATTTGAATTAAAGTTTGTGTTAAATAATCCCTAATTATCCATAAGTACAACACTGACCGTGCGCAAATAGTTCACGGTAATTGTTCAACCATCGGTCCAATTCCAATTAGACACTGTGAACTTACGTGCCGTAGTTGAGACTATAACATATACACACACCATTGGAGACGATTTCTCATATGTTGACAACACATGTCTGTTTTATTTTATTTTTTATTTTATGTTTGTACATCATCCCAGGCGTGTTAAATCAAAATATCAAAATTGTTAAACTATACACACAACATTGGAGACGATTCTCACTGTGACTATGAATGAACGACGTCGCCAATGCCTATAATATGCCATAAGTTTTCACTGTTATCTTCGCATGTAATACATATATTGAATCCAAGAATTGTTAACGTCATGTTTTATTTATTCATCATGTTCATGTAGAATGTAGATCTACGCAGGTCCGTGCAATCCATTATTGTAAACGCGTGTAGAAAAAAGTGTAGTAATGATGACGCAATGACCCAATGACCGATATCCTGTTCCATCAGCTGCAACGCCACGGACAAGCTCGTGCGTTGCAATCTGTGTTTACTCTTATGGTGAGCACAGGTGGAAGACTCGGACATATGACACCAAAATAAATGCCTATTAAAAAAATCCCATTATCCCACCCACCTGGTATCGTACTGTACATGACGTTAATAATGGAACGAGATCAAGTGGGTGGGGTAATGGATATTTTTGAAATGGTCATTTTCTTTGTGTCACACGTCCGACTATTCCACCTGTGGGTTTGAGTACAGACCTGTATAGACATGTTTTGCCCGACGTGTTATAATATTGCGCCAGTTCATGAGGTAATCAGGCTTATCACGTGAGATTTCGACGAAGATAAATCTGATAATAGTGATAATAGTGTACATTTTCTGTAAACGATATCGAATGTTGACGAATATTAAATTAGTAATTATTACGCATTTGCTCTGAAAATGTTATCAACTTTCCGATATATTTGCAGAAAAAAGTAAAATCATTCTCGGCGAAAATCTCAGTTATATAATAAAGTTGATTATCTCATGCACTGGCTCAATTATGACATAGCGAAACAAGGCCAGTTGTCACGTACACATTTGTGTACATGCGCCGGGGGCGTGGGCAGTGCTGTAACAACTGGGTCGAGTTAATCTGCGCGACTGATACGCGATCTCCGATTGGTCAGCCTTTACACCTAATTAATATTCCACCAATGGTGAGCGTGAACGCATGCCGGAAAAATGAAATCGAGCACATAACAATTAGCACTGCTTTGTTACTGGGACCAATAATTGATCTTATTCCCAGTTTGCTCGGATTAATTTACGAAATGTGCAAACGGGATCAGCTGCACATTCACATCGGTGAGATAAAAGGAGGCTATGCGTCCATAAATTTTTTTTTCGTCCATTTTGGGTCTAATTTGATGGAATATTTTTTATATTTATTCACCAAAAATGGCAAGTTGGGAGTGTTTTAGAATCGTAAGACGATTCTAAAGCACTCCCAACTTGCCATTTTTGGTGAATATATATCAAAATTTCCATCAGTTAAGGTGATTAATTTGAGGGAAATTTTAACTGGAAACTTGATTATCTCGTGCACTGAATTGTGATGTAGCGAAACAATGGCACTTGTCACTACACCATTTTGGGAAGGATTGAACAACGTGTTTGTGGGATTTAAGAATGCAGAATATCAAAAGTGCATGTTCTTCCAAATATGGTACACACTCCAAATGGATTCACACAATGATGAAAAAGGGTTGTCCCAAAACTTAATACGAAAAAATTATGGAATTTTACGCTGATTTGAGGTATGTCCCAAATCTTAATCTCCCAAAAATAATTATTTTCGTAAAAAATAGAGGTGTCCCAATACTTCCGGTGTCCCAATACATACGGTAAATACGGTATGTACATGCGTACATGCATACATGCGTACATGCGTTAGTAACATCTTTCATTTTTCAATAACTCATGAACCACTTCACCGATTTTGATAATATTTAGCCACAATGTGTGTCTAGTGATGATAATTGGTTTTGCATATGACCCACGTCCGACCTCCCAAGGTCAAGGTCACTGAGGACTTATGTTCACCTTAGGTCACTGAGGACTTATGTTCACCTTGTGTGTAAGGCAAATGCGTTAATTTGATTTCTTTCTTTTTATCAAGGCTGGGGATTAGCTTAGTTATAATAATGCCCTTGTTTTTCAGGCAAAATGGCTTTTCTACAGCGATGTTCGAGCTTCCTACGAACCATCAGGCCGCTGTCAACACTGGCTCTGTATAGAATGGGCCGGAACAAGAACACAACTAAGTGAGTTAATATGTGACTGACACTGGAGAAATACGGCCTATGTCCTTATTGACCAGTGTATACCCAGATCAGCGCAGTCTGATCAGGGTTTGCACTGTTGGAGTCTTTCTAAGAACCGGTATACTTTTAATGGTACATGCCTACGGCTTGTAAGTGCACTATTGAAGGGTGGAGTGGAAGATGGATACATTTAACTGAAGGGGTCACTGGCTCAGCCCTTTTCTTCCAGTGACCCATTCAGTTAAATTTAGACAAACAAATTCTTACAATTACCGCTACTCTCCACACAGTAAAAATCACCTTTCATACACATACAAATTATACATCTTATTAAAGGTACATGCCCACTCAGTAGGCACAAAATGTTCTTTATATCAGTGACATCATCTGGGACATTTTCTGGCAAAATAAACATTCATTCACCATTACCCCACATATTGATTGGCATTATTATACATTTTATATCGGACTTAAATTTTCACACTGATATCAGGGGCGATAACCGTGTTTCCTTAAAATGTTAACAGACATTACTGTTTATTATCTGTATTTATTTTTTTATGTACAATGATCATACTTTACAATTTGTCGAAAATATGATTTTTTTAGATGACGCATTTAATTAGTATAAATAATTAAAAAATATCATGCCTCATTTGCATATGAAAATAGCCTGATACAAACGCGCGTCACTATCAGTAAAGTAAATATTACTAAATGATTATATCTGTATAGCGGGCACTCGTAATTTTTAGAACTGGTGGAATACTGACACAATTACACTTATTTAAAGGTACATGCCCACCCAGACGTAAATTTCCACACTGTTATCAAGGGCGATAACTGTGTTTCCTTAAAATGTTAACGGACATTACTATTTATTCTCTGTATTTATTTTTTGATGTGCAATGATCATAATTTATAATCCGTCGAAACTATTATTTTTCCAGGTGACGCATTTAATTAGTATAAATAATTAAAAAATATCATGCCTCATTTGAATATGAAAATAGCCTGATACCACCGCGCGTCACTATCAGCAAAACAAATATTACTAAATGATTATATCTGTATAGTAATTTTTAGAACTGGTGGAATAGTGACTCAATTATACACTTATTTAATTCCTATAAAGAACATGTTGTGCCTCCTGAGTGGGCATGTACCTTTAACTCTTACAATGCTGAATTAAATCCATTTGTTTTCTTTCTTGTTTTTATTTTCATTTTTCTCATCAAAAACATGGTCTGGTCAAAGGGAATGATTCTAAAATGCTGTCAGACCATGCTTTTACAAGGATTCCGCTGGGGAAAATAAAAAAATAAAAAAATCGGCACTTCAAAAAAAATAAAACAATTGGCGATAAAAAATTACAAAATATCCCAAAAAAAAAAAGAAAGATTTTTGGATTTTTTTCCCGAAAATTGTAATTTTTTATCGCCAATTGTTTATCACCAATTGTTTATCGCCAATTGCGAAAATGGCGATCGCCAGCTGAATCCCTGCTTTTATTGAGAAAGAAGACAACAAATATAAACCAACAGCACACAACACTTTACTTTTCCCCGCATTGTAAATGAAAATTTCATTCGCAGAAAATAACAGTTTTTGTAAATATATTTTTAAATATATCTTAGGTACAAAATTTGGTACAAAAAATCTCATAGGCCCAGTGCTCCAGATAAGGTGCGTATTGGCGTATTTTACGCACTTATTTTAGCAGAATACGCATTGATTATCAAAAGTAGGAGTACAAAATACTCACAGCAATGTGAAAATACGCATTGGTTTTCAAATTGAGTGAAAATACTGTAATAAAGCTGAACATTTACTTAGTTGAGCTGCAAAAAGCAAACAGTGTTTGCATTTTGCAGCTCAAATAAGTGAATTTTTGAATTTGTTTAATTTTTTGTCAATGTTCCATATTAAATAAGGAAGCAAATCAATAATACATTTGTAAAAGAAAAATATGCATTGAATTTGAATTCTGGGGTATAATACTCTTTAGATACAAAACTTATCTGGAGCGCTGAATGCCATATGCCGTTTCTCAGTGACAGCAGCCTATTGAGTATTTCTACAGTTTGGTGCTGTCTGTTGTGGGGGTCACCACGGGAGGTCTTGTGGCGCTGTACGGCTCGCGATGGCACGTGGAGGCCGCATCGCTCGCCACACAGCAAAAACACTGGATGGCCGAACCAATCACAAGTGTCGACCACCTTGAAGAGGTAGGTTAATTTTTCTCCCCTATGTAGCTAGAGTCAACTATTCCATGGTAATTTTCTGACTATTCCGTTGCCAAGAAAACGGGTAATTAAACCAACTTTTTGAAAGAAAATGTGTATATTGTTTTCGTCACGTGTGTCCGTACGTCCGTCACATTTCTTGTAGTAAAAAGAAGTAAAAAAAATTAACTGTAATAGGTGGACTTGAAACTTGGTGTGTGCCTTCCTTATGATGTATAGATGCGGAAAGTGAATTTTGATTTTTGATTCGACCCCCGGTCATGGATTATCTCCCCCTTTTCGACTTAGAATTTCCCAATTTTGCCTTGTAAGAAGCAAAACTTTTTAACTATGATAGGTAGGGACTTGATACGCAAAGTGAATTTCGATTTTTGTTTCCAACCCCGGTCGTGGATTATCTCCCACTTTTTGACTTAGCATTTGGGAAAAGTAGATATATTGTGATGGCGCGCCATCTACTGTGGTCTAGTGTTGAATCAGAAGCTATTCACAAGCAATACAGATACTGATGAGACAGCTTGTCGATAGCCGAACGAGCCGTCTGATTTGTATCCCCTCTGTTTACAGATGTACTCTGTTTACAGATTTATTTTGTTTATAAATAGCAGGGCTCCAGCTAAGGAATTAGTAATTGAGTATTTTCACTCCATCATTTCTGAACCAATTGGGTATTTCAAAATTTAAATTGGGTAAAATAAAATTACACTACTGTTTACACATCAACATACATCAATTATTTAATAGTTTGCTTCAAAATGAAAACATATATTGGCATTTCATTAGAATTCTCTCCAAGTGAAATACCAAGATGTGTTTTGATGGAAAATAAGAAAAAGATGCTATATTTGTGGTCTGTTTAATGTTTGCAGAATGTGCCATGAAGTGCTAACATGTATGATTTACAGTGGAACATCTCCAAAACGGACACCCTGGGGACCTCCCAGGGTGTTCGGTTTGGACAGGTTCCACCGTAATACAAATGAAGTCTATAGTGTTATAGCCACTGTGTCTCTTCATAGTCTTCAGACAGAATGTGCCATGAAGCACTAACATGTCGGATTTACAGTGGAACATCTCCAAACCAGACACCCTGGGTCCTCCCAGGGTGTTCGGTTTGGAGGGGTTTCACTGTAATACAAATGAAGTCTATAGTGTTATAGCCACTGTGTCTCAGAGTTTCGTAGTCTTCAGACACGTCTTGTTACCTGTGTAATGAAATGTGGATATCTATCACGCTATATTCCATGTCTATTTCCCAGACACCAGACTCGATGAGAACAAAGATGGAACTGATGATCATGAAGGTCCAGGTAAGATTTAGGTGCACAAACAGCTCAAGATAAGCATACTAGCTTGTTGCCGATGAGACTTAATTAATAATGGATGAAAATTATTGTTCCCTATTTTTTTATATTTTTTTTTTTTTAAGCAAATTTTCTGACCACTCATTTGAATCGTCTCGATGAGGCGGTTCAAATGAGTTGTGACAACATATTCTTTCAGGATATGAAGTCATTGCTGGTCAGACTTAATTAATAATGGATGAAAATAATCGTTCCCTATTTTCATCCCCTCGCCAGGCATGAGGGGATATAGTGTTAGCCCATGTACGTGCATGTGTACATACATATGTGCGTATGTACGTGCGTGCATTAGTAACACCTTTCATTTTTCAATAAAATTATGAACCACTTCACCAGTTTTCATAATATTTGGCCACAATGTGTGTAAGGATGGTGCTTTGTTTTCCATACGACCCACGTTTGACCGCCCAAGGTCAAAGTCATTGAGGACTTGTGTTCACGTTGTTTGTAAATGCATTAAAGTATTATATGCCACCGCAACGATAGTTGCATATAGTGTTTACCCTGTTGTTTAGTGTTTACGTCTGTCTGTCCTTCCATTTGTTCGTCAGTAGACAATTTTCCTTGTCTGGCGAACTACTTCTACAGTTTTTGGCCGATTCTGTTCACACTCAATATACATCCCAACCATCAAGTGCAGGAGTGCGTAACGTACATTTTTTCGCTGTCCCACCAATCCTTCTGCAGTTATGCCCCTTTTTCGACTGTGAAAATAATTTTTTCTCCAATCGCTCACTCAATGAATCAGATTGCTGTTGTATTCATGAATGCTCAACAGCAGTGGCATTTTGTTTTACAAACAATTTTCTATTCTTTTTTATTATCAAGGCTGCCAGCGAGGGGATTAGCTTAGAGATAATGATGCCCTTGTTCTTGTTTCTTTTTTAAACAAAATGGTGTGAGCACTCATTTGAACCGCCTCGATGAGGCGGTTCAAATGAGTTGTGACATCATAAATCTATCAAAGAGTATCACATTATTTCAGCAGTTATATACCTGCTGAGAACATTTTGTAAGCACGGGCCTCTTCATCTTGCCATTGAACGGATGTAAAACTCCAATCAATCAATCTTGGTCATCCAGTTACCGCAATTGGTACTGAGCGATCGTCCAAATGCGGCCCAGGTTCGATCCTCGATATGTGAGATGGTATGTTGGTCGTCAGATAAATCTGACAAGTGAGTTTCCTTCAGGTTCTCCCTGTTTACTCCCGAAATAAGGACCACACTTACGCCTCCATCTGCGCCAACGAAATCATTTGTATATGTGCTTGCACGTTTGTTGCAATCGTTGTAAAATCTAAATTAACCCTTACGATGCTAAATTAAATTTTGTCGTCTGATGATTATTGTTTATTTTCCAGTTCTATGATTACAAATACATACATTCCTATGGAAATGATTCTAAAGTGCTGTCAAACCATGTTCTTATTCCGGGCATTGTTTCACTCGTCCTTACTTCAACAGAGATGGCAAATGGAATGTCTGTAACCCTCTCGCACCTTTATGAGACAAATTTACATTAGAAATCTGAGAATTTCTACTCGTCTTCCATGCATTCCCACTCGTCAGGACGAGCGGACGAGTGGAATTTTCATGCCCTGTTATTGATATAAAAGATAACACAGGAAACAACAGCAGACGACAATTTTCGTTTCACACATTCTATTTGTTTAATCAATGAATTCGCCTGTTTGTGTTCCAGAGTGACTTTGTGCGAGCGTTGGAGGGTGAGGATACCAAGAAGTTCCAGGTGGATCGCTGGCTCAGGAAGGAGGTATGGAATCTCTTTAACTCTTTGCATGCTAGCGGCGAAAATATCCGCCAAACGAATTACGAGTATATGTTTTATTTCTCTCTGTAAATTTGTCTTGAAATTTCATTAGAATTGAGTCCTCAGGACTCAATTCTAATGAAATTCCAAGACATATTCATGATATTTATAGGGAGAAATAAAAGAAAATACAATGAATTGTCGGCTGCTATTTTTGAATAGGATTCCACGTTTGCTCTGAACATTTTGTCAACCTCCGACTTCGGCACCAGTTCAGGACTGACAAGTTTTGTGCTGAATGTTGAGGGCTCCATGTCATTCAGCTGCATTTCACGCGCTGTATATGTCCTTGCTTTTGAATGGATGTAGAAGCCAAGCAATCAACCAAGCAACCAATCAATCAAGTTTGACCTTGAACTGCAGGGTGGATGAGGCATCACATGTGTGATACAGCTCAGCACTGCATTTGACCTTGACCTGTTTGTTTAGCTGTGACATGTTTATTTGACCTTGACCTGCATGGTAAAGGTGGCATCACGTGTCGTACAGGTCAGCATTGTGTTTGACCTTCACCTGTTTGTTGAATTGTCACCTGTTTGTTGGACCATCACCTATATGACCTTGACCTGCAGGGTGGAGGAGGCATCACATGTGTCCTGCAGGATGGCACCGTGTTTGAGAAGGCCGGCTGTAACATCTCCGTTGTCGAGGGCAACCTGCCTGCCCAGGCCATACAGCAGATGAAGGCTAGGTACCTCGAAATCACAATTCAAAATTTCAAAATGGCCGCCACCAATAACCTGTTGGTTTTATAGCTAAACTCTATGACCATGATGTCTTTCTTTGTGACTATCAGTGAACTCTCTGAACAGGACACCCAGAAAATGTTGATGTGTTTAGTTTAACAGGTTTCACTGTAATGTACCACGAACAATAAAATCAACCCATGTCTTTTAGTGCATATAGCTGCATTACAGTGGAACCTCTCTAAACCAGACACCCTGGGGACCTCCCAGGGTGTCTGGTTTAGAGAGGTTCCACTGTATGTCAATAAATATGCTGGCAATGGACACAATTAACCCTTACAATGCCGAATTAAACTGTAGTCTGGCTGTTTATTTTTATTTTCCAAATTTTCTCATGAAAACCATGTTTTGACAACACTTTAGAATCATTTCCAATGGTAATGATTCTAAAGTATTGTCAAGTCATGTTTTTATTGAGAAAAAAGACAAAATATAAATCAACAACAGACGATAATTTCCGTTAAAGATGTTAAAGGGTTAAAGATACATATGGCCTGAAATTTGTTAATTTCAAGAAGATATCAGCATCAGGTTGACATATTGTCAAAACACTACTGGAAATCTTTAGACAAGCTTATAAATAACTTACCAAGCATTCTAACCAAAAACTAAATAACATTAAGTAAAAATAAAGAACAAACCACGCTGATGACCCATCTAAGGGAAGCTACTCTTGACTTTCAAATTTAGTACCATAGTTACAAGCTCTATCTCTCCAAAACTAATTGCTAAACGTTATCACCATGATGTCTTCCTTTGTGTTTAAAATGTCCTTGTACTCCGTGTACTGTCCGTAACATTTTCCTTGATGAATATTTCAGAGGGAAAAACCTGGAAGGGAAGACATTAAAATTCTTCGCTACCGGTGTCAGCTGTGTTATACATCCTGTAAGTATGTATGGCTGCCACGAGAAATCAAAGTACTGAAATATGTTATCTCCACAAAAACTGATCAGTCTTCTAATAAACAAGGTGGGTTAGTACAGCTGAGAATACTGACAGTGTATGCATGTAGTGTTCAGGAGTGTGAGGAGATACTTGACTTCTCCAGGGAGCCGTTTCACTAAACTTCGTACGACTAAGATATTCGTAAGTGCAAATTTTGGATCGTCTGGAAATTTCAATTGATGGATTTACATTTATTGAGCATAGGCTGCATATGCAGCCTATGCTCAATAAATGTAAATTCATTAATGTGACATTTACAAACTATCATAATTTCGCACTTACGAACATTTTAGTCGTACAAAGTTTAGCCCTGCCCATTTTTTTTTTTTACTAAGTGGTTTATTTTCAATTTTTAAATACATCATGTATCATGTACATATTGTATAACAAAACATAGTTGAAATCACATGACATGTTACTAGAAAAGAGCATACATAATGTATTTAGAAAGTGAGCTTATTTAAGAAGAGTTTTTTAAGAAGAGAGTTATAGGAAAGAGAGAAAAAAGATAAAGAGGTCTTCCTTCTGTTCTCGTAATTCGTAATACATGTGATGTATAACGTTTATGTCAATACTATAATATAGTTGACATATAGTGTTAATAAGCATGCAATTAACTTTGCTTTGCTACGCTTGGTACATATTGATCGTCTTTTTATTTTTAGCCAGGTTTTTTGGGAAAAAAATCCAGGCTATTGGATTGGCGAAAGCCGGGCGGGCGGGCGGCGGGCGGCGTCCACAATCAATGTTAAGTTTTCGTGTTTGAGTCCATTTCTTTGTTACTGTACCACCTAGGACCACCAAACTTTCACAGCTTCATAATCAAGGGGTGCCCACCACATATCACTATCCAACATGTTACTTTTTTTTTAACTTGACCCATTTTTTCCGCGTAGTCGACTTAGCCATTTTCAATGTTAAGTTTTCGCGTTTACAATGTTAAGTTTTCGTGTTTAAGTCCATTTCTTTGGTACTGTACCACCTAGGACCACCAAACTTTCACAGCTTCATAATCAAGGGGTACCCACCACATATCACTATCCAACATGTTACTCTTTTTTTTAACTTCACCCATTTTTTCCGCGCAGTCGACTTAGCCATTTTCAATGTTAAGTTTTCGCGTTTACAATGTTAAGTTTTCGTGTTTAAGGCCATTTCTTTGGTACTGTACCACCTAGGACCACCAAACTTTCACAGCTTCATAACCAAGGGGTACCTACTACATACAACTATCCAACATGTGACAATTTTTTTACCTTCACCTATTATTTCTACGTAATTGACTTAGCCATTTTCAACGTTAACTTTTTAACGTACGTCTGGTTAAAGTGTTTTGGTTAAAACATTTTCGCTATACTATATCTCTGCAACTGCTTCGCCCATTACCTTGAAACTTCACATGGGTGTTTAACATCATCCATATTTTCATTCTAACCCCCAACCGTGCGGCCCCTGTGCCCAATGTCAAGGTCAAATTACTTTGAATTTTTTTGTTAAAGTTTTTTCGTGTACTATATCTCTGCAACTGCTTCACCCAATACCTTGATACTTCACATGGGTGTTTATCGTCATTGTCGCACCTGCTTGCGGAAAGCGCGATCCTGTGCCCAATGTCAAGGTCAAATTACTTTGAGTTTTTTTGTTAATGTTTTTTCGTGTACTATATCTCTGCAACTGCTTCACCCAACACCTTGATACTTCACATGGGTGTTTATCATCATTGTCGCACCTGCTTGCGGAAAGCGCGATCCTGTGCCCAATGTCAAGGTCAAATTACTTTGAATTCTTTTGTTAAAGTTTTTTCGTGTAATATATCTCTGCAACTGCTTCACCCAATACCTTGATACTTCACATGGGTGTTTATCATCATTGTCGCACCTGCTTGTGGAAAGCGCGATCCTGTGCCCTATGTCAAGTTCAAATTATTTTGAATTTTTTTGTTAAAGTTTTTTCGTGTACTATATCTCTGCAACTGCTTCACCCAATACCTTGATACTTCACATGGGTGTTTATCATCATTGTCACACCTGCTTGCGGAAAGCGCGATATCGTCGGCATTTTGGCATACGTCCGTCCGTTCGTCTGTGTGTCCGGTTAAAGTTTTTCGTTAAAGTTTTTCCATCTACTATATCTATTTTGTTAGTGTCCATGCCTCGCCCCAAGGCGCGACATGCACGCCACGGCCATCTAGTCTACAAAAAGTGGGTATAATTATGTTATCCAAGTGTCTATGCTTGGAAAAAACCTGGCCTTCGTGGCTTTGCCTCGTTTCTTGTATTAATATTTCTTTTGTGGGTGTTAAAAGTTGAAATTACCCCATTTTATTATATGCAGATCTAGCTTGTCTTTCATTGTGGCTATTTCTTTTTCAATATTGATTCGTCTTTTCAAATATTTCATGAACAAGTTAAATGACAATTCTTGTTTTTCATATTTACATTTAATAAAGAAATACTTTGCAAGTATGATAATGAAATTAAATTGTTTAGCGATAAGGTTTGTTTGGTTTACACCAAATGAAATCGTATTAAAGTTCATTTCGTAAGAATGTTCTTAGTTGTGACCATACATGTTGTACGTTTGGGCATTCCCAGAATAAATGTTTTATATTTTCCACATTCATGCTGCAAAAATCACATAAACTACTTGGTACCATGCCACAATTAAGTAATAATTTATTTGTGCCTATGATTCTCATTAAATATTTATACTGAAAATTCTGTAGTGTGGTATCTATTGTAAATTGCATACAAGTTGTGTATATATTTTTCCATTCAAAATTAAAATCGGGAAATTCATTCGTCCATTTTTGCTCTGATTTTATTGATTCTATGTTTTTTTTGTTTGTTTGTATAGTGTATAGAAGTTTATTTGCTCCATTGCTTGTCTGTACTTTTTGTAAAATAGGTTTCAGAGTTTGTACGGTATTTATGTTTTCTGTTTTAATTTTTTCTTTCCATGGCAGATTAATATTATTTACTAAACCTTGGTATTTGATAAAATCATCTGCCCTTATATTATACATTTCCGCAAAATCATTAAAACCGATAAATTTGTTTACTCTATAATCATATAACTGTTCTATAAATTTAATACACCTTTCGTGCCAAGATTTGATGTATATTGTTTTGTTTTGATACTTTATGTTAGAATTATTCCATATAATTTCTTTTGATATACTTTCGTTTTTTTCTGAGAAATTGATGTTAGCCCATGATGCCAAAACATTGAATAGGAAAGTATTTTCTTTACATAAGTGTTTTATATCCTGTGGTTTTATATTGCATTCGAAAAGTAGTTTCCCACCAAATGGTTCAAGTTTCTGTGTGTATAGCAGTTTCCACTGGCCATGGTTTTTATCATCACATATTCTTTTTACCCATGATGCTTTTATCGCTTTTATAAAACTGTCTATATCGACCATCTTTAAACCCCCGTGTTCATATGTTTGAATTATTGTGTTCCTGCCCATTTTTTACCCCATAGCCACAATTATAACAAATCTGAAACAGCATCGACTATCGATCATTCCCTTTTTACCGCTAGCTCTGCACTGTCCTGTGAGACCTAAAGGTGATAACTACTGTAAATCGTATGCCCTAAATGTCTTGATTCGTATTTTCCAAAATTTAACTGATAAACTGAGCCCAAAACTGTGAAAACTATAGAGAATAGTGCATGTAGAGTTTTATATACAACACAAGATAGACTAAAACGCTATAGCATAAGTTGGCACAGTGCATTATTTTCTTGGTTGTACTCGCCATTTAGGCAGTGGCATGATATGTTATCTTACAGGAGCACGGGAAATGCTGTTCTCAAACAGCTGTCGTTTCTTCTTTTATAGAAAAATCCTTATGTGCCGACTGTGCATTTCAACTACCGTTACTTCGAGGTGACGGACGAACAGGGCAAGAAACAGTCGTGGTTTGGTGGAGGCACCGACCTCACACCCTACTATCTCGATAAAAAGGTATGCTAGTACAGTGGAACCTCTCTAGACCAGACACCCTGGGAGGTCCAGGGTGTCCGGTTTAGAGAGGTGCCACTGTAATTCAGGTGCATTGCAATCATGAACACCGATAAACGTCAGGGATATTCGACACATCAATTTCACTAGCGTATCTGGCTTAGAGAGGTTCTACTGTATTTCACGTATAATAGTTACAATGTTGTGCTTAGAGCGAGCATCGGGGGACATTTTCCCACCTCAAACTCTACTATGATGTCTTATAATGGGGCTGTTAACCCATTTCATGCTGAGGATATGCCATTTTGATCGGGGAAAATCGTAAATATTTTCTTTAAATGGGCTTAGAAGTATTTGTCGCGACCACCATTTGAACCGTCTCATCGAGACGGTTCAAATGAGTGGTCGCAACATATACTTTCATTGAGAAATAACAAAAATAAAATATTTAAAAAATTCATCCCTGTAAAGGTGTATTCCGCATGCAGTGGGTTGAGCACCATTGCATTATAATGGGGAAGGAGCCCAGTAGCCTATTTCATCAACATTGCAAAGTATACTTTAGTAGCAAAGTATACTTTGAGGGAGAAATTTTCAATTTTTTTTTTAATTTATTGATTGTTATTATACTGAATTTATAACATTATCACAACCATTAATATTGTTATTATACTGAATTTATAACATTATCACAGCCATTTAATGGCTGTGATAATGTAATAAATTCAGTATAATAATTCTGCATACTTTTAATCATGAAATATATGCATTTGTTAGTTCTATATGAAATAATGCATTTCAGGAAAAATAAATGATTACTCCCTCAAAGTATACTTTTCTAGTAAAGTATGCTTTGCAATGTTGATGAAATAGGCTACAGATCTGAATATTCCCCTTGGGTCCAAGACCTAGGCACAACACTGGAATTCTCCAAAAAGCCAGATTGCGTGCTTTGCAATCATGAACAGTCATTATGAAGATCAAACACATTGACATCTGTCAAATTTAACTCATTGAGGGTTTCTTGGTGGTGCGATTTACAGAGGTTTTACTGTGTATTATTAAACCTTTTCACCCCTAAGACTTGAAATGGAGTGTTCCATGTTATTGTTCACATTATTCCATTATTAACCAGAAAATATCTCGTATTTCTAAAACATCAGAAACTCTTTACACACTGTACATATAGGAATGCACATATTTCAGCATTAAACATTTCAAACCTTTTTAGCTACATTTTGTTATTTTTGCATGTGATTTTTAATATTCATTTATTATTTGTTATAATCTAATTGTTACACTGATATTTAATCACAGATTATTCTGTGTCTATTTTGATCATTTTAGGGACGGCCCAATAGTCTAGTGTGTTTCATAGTATTTTTGCCCGACAGGGGGCCGTTTCATTAAACTTGGTATGACTAAAATAATCGTAAGTGCAAAATATTTCACATTAACAATATTTTCTTGTAAACAATTTTTGGATTTGCATTTATTAAGCATAAGATGCATTTGCAGCCTATGTTCAATAAATGTAAATCCATCAATTGAAATTTCCAGACGATCCTAAATTTGCTCTTACAAACATTTTACACATACAAAGTTTAGTCAAACGGCCCCCTGGTCTGTCAGTTGAAACCTGAAAACAAGGCCTTCTATGTGAAGTTAGTTGTTGCTGAGAAGTTAAACCCTTCTATTTCTTTTTGTGATCATTGAAGTGGAGTTGGTGATGGAGTGGTAATTTTCATATACATTTAACCACTTGAACCCGAAATCCCTCTATAGCAGTTTATGCAAACAGTGCAGATCCAGATGAGCCCTCTCGTATCGAGCCGTCTCATCAGGATCTGCACTTTTTGAAAGTGATTTTCATACATGTATTTTTGAGAACAAAATACCCCCTTTTCATAAATGGACTAATCTGAAAATCATTTTGTGGCAGTTGGATTGGTCGGAAAATTAGCATATTACAGTCCATTCCAGTTACATAGGGTTTAAAGGGTTAAATGTGGCTGTGACTGGAGAAATGGGGCTTACAGGTTTTGCAACCAGTGTAGATCCAGATCAGCCTGTGCATCCGCACAGTCTGATCAGGATCTGCACTGTTTGCCACTCCATCAATGAAATGCCTGTCATGCTTCTGACAAGCAATATAGGTTGTTATCAGGCTACAGGTGTGTGCTATTTGATCAGCAGTGACACTGGTCACAATCCCATACGCCCCATTTCTCCAGTCACAGCACAAATACAAATTTGTTGATCATTTCTCCTTGCAGGATGCGTCTCACTTCCACCAGACGTTGAAGGGGGCGTGCGATAAATACAACATGACCTACTATCCCAAGTTCAAGGCCTGGTGTGACGACTACTTCTACATCAAACACAGAGGTACAGTAGCTGATGTCACCAAACTGGCTAAGTGCACTTATCTACCTGATAAAATGCAGTGGAAGTAATTATTTATTTGTACTGAAATGTATTATAGAGGGGATATAGCGTTAGTCCATGCTGGAATTATAGAATAATAAATACCTGTTTATATTCGATAATTGCAATTATGTAAATCATGTAAAGTGATGCCCTCAACTTTGTGCTTCCTCGTTTACACAAAACTTCGTTGAGTCTAGTGTATAGGGCAATAATTCCAACACAAAAATATTTACACAATTCCCTAACATTTGATTGGTCCGTAGCAAGTCTCTGTCCAAAATTTATATCCCATTAAACTCCCACGCCGAACTACTTTCTACATGTACGCTGTCAGTGTTGTCAATGTCAACAAATGGCTGCCGTCTGTCAAAATAAACACATTTTCTTGATGAATTTATTTTAAATGCTGGAATTATAAGGAATTGATGGCCTTTTTGTGGAATTTATCGGGGATATAAACTTGGAAAAGTCGCGGGAATACTGGACGAGTTCCGGCCTTCGTCCAGTATTCCCGCGACTTTTCCAAGTTTATACCCCGATAAATTCCACAAAAAGGCCATTCATTCCTATATTGGAGTTCAATACATGAGGTTGTGGATTCAATCACTGCCTTAGGCATGAACAATAGGTTTGTAGTGTTTTAATTCCGCTGGTCTTTCAGATGGAACCAAGGCCCCGTCTCTATATGGCGTTAGCTGTTGCTGGGACGTTAAACCCTTTTACTTTTCACAGGATGGGTTGTGGCCTAGGGGGTAGAACACCCGACTTCCAATCCGGAGGTTGTGGGTTCAAACCTAGCCTTAGGCGGCATCAAAAATTCTTTCCATCACACTGGTCTGTCAGATGAGTCTTGAAACTGTGGTCCCATCTCTATATGACCTTAGCTGTTGCTGGGACGTTAAACTCTTTCACTTTTTCACTTTTGTAGGGGAATCGCGTGGGGTTGGTGGTATTTTCTTTGATGACCTTGAGGGAGATCAGGATCAACTCTTCAAGTTTGTTTCTGTAAGTGTATTTATCAGCTAACTTGGGACACGCATTTACTGAATGCACACTGACTGATATCAAATTAATGACTACTAAACTGTCTGTTCAAAGTTTTTGTGCCGAGAAACATTTGACTATTAAACACAACTATTTCCATGTAAGTACTTTTTCGTCAATAACAAAAAAGTCACCCTCCCCAAAAAAAAGTATTTAATGAAATTACATTAAATAATAATTTAATATTGATTTTATTGCGAAAAAACAATTTTCCTATGAGAGATGGGGGAAAAGAATCTGAAGGAGCTGCAGGAAGAGTCGAAAAAAATTAATAATAATAGAAACTGACTCAGAAACCTGGCTAGATAGCTTGGAAATGATGGAACTAAGAAAAAAAAATTGAAAATCGGTCCACAAATTCCAAAATTATTTCATAAAACTCTATTTTAGCCCCCATGTTTAATTCCCATAGGAAATTATTTTTTTCGCAATAAAATAAATATTTGATGGAATTTCATCAAGTAAATAAATGGGGATGGTGACATTTTTGTTATTGATGAAAAAGTACTTACATTTAAATATTTTTTAGAATTAATGTGTTTAATAGCCAAATGATTGTCTGCAGAAAAAGGTGGAGCAGACAGTAGATATACATATCTGGGTCACGGCAATTTTCGCTGACATTCCATGGGTCGAACATGAATGAAATCAGTGTAATTTTGCAACATAAACAAGCTTTGCATTCATTTCATAAAACATCATGTTATATGTGGATGTAACTTGGGGCTTATGGATTTTGCAACCAGTGTAAATCCATCCTCACATAACTACAGGTTTCCTAGCTTCACCTGTAGCTTATTTCACCAAAATTGCAAAGTATACTTATCTTGCTAAGTAGGGAGAAATTTTCAATTTTAGGATAAATTTATTAATTTTTATTGTACTGAATTTATTACATTATCACAGCCATTTTGGCTGTGATAATGTAATAAATTCAGTATAATGATTCTGCATATTTTTAATCATCAAATATATTATGCAGTCGTTAGTTCTATATGAACTAATGCATTTCAGGAAAAATAAATGATGACTCCCACAAAGTATGCTTTGCTAGATAAGTATGCTTAGCAAATTTGGTGAAATCGGCTACTGATAAACTTGATTTCAAAGGACACTAGCCTGGTACCGTATTAACACTAAATAGGTGATCCCAAAACAAATTGTATCCAAATACATTGTTATTGTGATTAGACCACTACTGCCATACTAACCCTAAATAATGACATGCTCACTGTTGTAGGGAAACCATAGGTTTTTATGTTTCCACAAATAAATGGTGTGCGAATATTTAGGGTTATTACGGTATTTTCTATGTCTATATTTTGCTGTGATTGGAGAGAAATGCAGCCTCTGACATTTGAGGCCAGCGTTGCGCCTGCTCCACTCGTACACACATCCAGCCTGATATGGATCTTTAGTTTGTTACAAACGTGGGAGTTTCACCGACTGGGGAACGGACTGAAATCAGTACATTATAGTTGTTATAATACAAAGGTAGCATAGTCGGCCCAATTGAACACCTTGTAATGGCTGATTTGGGGTGGGGTGGACGGAGTTCAATCACCGGTGGTTGAAGTAGTGTATCACTATTGTTCCAGAGTTGTGCATCAACTGTTGTGCCATGCTACCTGCCCATAGTGAAGAAGAACAAGAACCGAGGATACGGCTATGCCGAGAGGTTGGTATATACCATACTGGATTATCACAGTTCACTTTGTTATATAGAGGATGATGATGAGTGATGATTTAAACCCTTTCACCCCTAAGTAACTGGAATGGATTTCCATATGTTAATTTTATAACCAATCCAATCGTCACAAAATGATTTTCAGACAAATCAATTTATGAAAAGGGGGTATTTTTGTTCTCAAAAGTATGAAAATTACTTGCAAAAAGTGCAGATCCTGATGAGACGGCTTGTCACGAGCTGGCTCATCTGGATCTACACTTTTTGCCAATACCACTATACAGGTCTGTGGTGTTGAAATGGTTAATATGATATTTCGATAGCTCTTATGACCGTATGTGACGGCTATGAAAATATATACATTAAGCGATTGCGCAACTTTTGGGCTGGTACCCGTATTTATATGGTGCTTCGTATTCCAAATACAATAATCACAGAAGGCCATATGTGGTAGTTACAACATATTGTTACTGAATTTTGTATATTTTTATATACTCTATAATGGAATATATGGTTGTAAGTGGCAGACCTTCTGTGACGACATGCGGAAGTGGCAGATATGATCTTTTGTGACCAAAATTGATGCAAATTACTTAATTTCAATTCAGAAATAAATATTTTTAACATATAAAATAGTGGATAATAAATTGTACAGTTAATGATGTACAGTTAATATGTATAAAATATATCAACTTATTCACCGGCGGCACAGCCGAGGGAGACTACAGCTTAAGTCTGGCAATATATTACCATGTAGACTGTTTAGATTCACAGTAATGTATTTGTCATACCGCAGATCCTTTATGTATTTACAGAACTTTCTAAAATCTTTCATTGTTGACTTTCCCCCGATCCGCCACCATTTTGATTCGAGCCATGGCTTGACGGACAACATGGGCTCATATTACCTGTCAATCTGACCAATCAAACTGCGAGAAACTTCTCTACAGTACAGTGGAACCTCTCTAAATTGTACAGTTAATGATGTACAGTTAATATGTATAAAATATATCAACTTATTCACCGGCGGCACAGCCGAGGGAGACTACAGCTTAAGTCTGGCAATATATTACCATGTAGACTGTTTAGATTCACAGTAATGTATTTGTCATACCGCAGATCCTTTATGTATTTACAGAACTTTCTAAAATCTTTCATTGTTGACTTTCCCCCGATCCGCCACCATTTTGATTCGAGCCATGGCTTGACGGACAACATGGGCTCATATTACCTGTCAATCTGACCAATCAAAATGCGAGAAACTTCTCTACAGTACAGTGGAACCTCTCTAAACCGGACACCCTGGTAACATCCCCAGGGTGTCCGGTTTAGAGAGGTTCCACTGTAGATCAGACAGACAACTATGAACCCGATTACAATTAAGTAGAACTAACTTTTATTTGTGTCCAGTTTAAAGGGGTTAGACTGTATAACAACCTATACTGTTACAGGACATGGCAGTTGCTGCGTCGAGGTCGCTATGTCGAGTTTAACCTCGTGTATGACCGGGGCACCAAGTTTGGTCTGCATACGCCCGGGGCCAGGTTTGAGAGTATACTTATGTCCCTGCCACTCACCGCCGTAAGTGGTTTATCATGTATATAATCAGAGCTCCAGATAAGGTGCGTATTGGCGTATTTTACGCAATTATTTTAGCTGAATACGCATTGATTATCAATAGTGTTTGCTTTTTGCAGCTCAAATAAGTGAATGTTTACATTTGATATATTTTTGATCATATGTTACCTAATTAGTAATGAAGAAAATCAATAATCCACTTGTAAAAGTAAAATACGCAATGATTTTGAAATCAGGGGGTATAGTACGCTTTAGACACACATATTATCTGGAGCTCTGTATAATGCCATAAAAAAAGTACTTTGGTTCTCAGATATCGCCCAGTCTGAATAATTCCTGCGCATCGAGCATTTTATCGTCATGGAAAAATCAAATTCCACTATAAATTCGCCACATGATCAATAAAAAAGACATGCAAAAAATATGTTAAATCCAATCATGTCTGACGAAAATCTTGTGATTGTTCACGTCTAAAGAGGTTAGAGTAACTTTATAGAAAATATTTTTGGTTTGAGATGTTCGTCTCGGATTTTTAAAAAAAAATATCAGGAGACGAACATCTCCAAAAAAAATAAAATCTGCCCTCCCGCTTCACATTCGGCAAACCCATGTCTGAGAACCAAGGTGCTTATTTTTTATGGCCTTTTCAAAGTAAATGTGTTTACTGATAGTAGTAAGCACAGTCTGATCACTGTTTATGTTCATGATTACTAGTAACATGTTTTGAGGAAATTGTTAAGTGCACGGGTGCAATATTATGATCAGGATCTACACTGGTCACAAATGTTTTAAGTTTTATTTCTCGGCAATCGACAAAATCCAATCAATGAATGGCAGCCATTATTTGGTCATGATCACACTGCATGGAACCATTCTTAGTTGCTGCCAAACGTGTTTTATAAATAAGTAAAAATGTTAGAGAAACCAAGAGAAACCACACACCACCCAATGTCCCCAGCTTTTCGATTTTCCCAGCCTTTATTGGCCCTAAATGATACTCTTTGTGTTGAGGGGTCGTATAGTGCCATTCCATTCCAATCCCCAGCCTTTCACTGTCTAAGAGGGATAACTGCAGTTGGTCCTGTACGTGTTATCAATAGTAGTAAGTTGTCTGCCTTGGTCTCTGAATACTCCTCTACTATCCACATTTTCGCCCTCTGACAATTTTGTGGGAGCCCGCCTGCGGAAAGCAATACAGTGATCACCATGTATGGGAGCCTGTGTATCTGTCTGTGCGTTCGAAATCTGCATAAAAGTTTTTAAATACTTTACAACTCTGCAATCGTAGCATGAATTGACTTAAAACTTCATATTCTTCTTTGTCACCATCCTTGCGTTGATTATGTTGCCCTCCCATGTGACTCACATACCCAAGGTCATGATGAGACTACTTTGAAATCTGCTTTAAAAATTTGTAAAACTTACGTTAAACCTTTTAATCCTTAGACCGCTACTCACAACAATTGTCGTCTGCTGTTGCTTTTATATTTTGCCTTATTTCTCAGTAAAAACATGCTTTGACAGCACTTCAGAATCATTTACAATGGAAATGGTTCTGAAGTGCTGTCAAAGCATGCTGTAAATTATTCTAAAGTGCTTTAAACCAAGTTTTTATTGAGAATAAAGGCAAAATATGAAACAACAGCAGACAACAATTTTAGTTTCCAACGTTCTAAGGGTTAAGCAACATGTTGCAGTGAAATACAATTGGTGATAATAAGTGAACAAATGGTTAACCCTTGTTACTGGGTGTTGTAGTGGTGGGAGTGCCATCTTCAACAATGTACAGTGGAACCTCTCTAAACCGGACACCCTGGGAGGTAAATATACACCAATGAAACCCATAAAATTAAGGATACACAGACTGCCTGCGTGTCCGGTTTAGAGAGGTTCTACTGTACATGTATAGTATCCAGATTTTCAAATTATAACAACTATTTTAGCCCCAGTTACTGTGTGTTGTAGCGGTGGGAGTACTGCCACGAGCCTGAGCAGGGGTCGTCCGAGGATGAGCTGGTCAAGGTCCTCAAGAATCCCCAGGAATGGGTCTAGGGAGTGCGGTTGGTGCGGGGAGATACCCAGGGTTACGTATGTGCCATTCCAGCATTCATCGTCAGTTGTTATAACTGCCCAACATAAATTTAGGAATGTTGAATTAACTCTTTGCATGCTGGGAAATTTGTGGGCTATAAATAGTTCAAAAATAGCAGACAAAAATTCTTATATTTTATTTCTCCCTGTAAGTAACATGAATATGTCTCGGAAGAATTGAGTCCTCCAAGACATATTTCCACAGAGAAATAAAAAAATATTCCTAATTTGTTGGCTATTATTTTCACCGCTAGCATACAAATAGTTAATGTATTGATTGATCCACGTTCAGTAAGTCAATCAAACATTCCAGCTCAAATACAGCACATAAAACGAGGAATACTGGGGGCCGTTTCACTAAACTTCGTACGGCTAAAATGTTCGTACGTGCAAAATTATGATAGCCTGTAAATTTCACATTCACAATGTTTTCTTGTAAACAATTGGTGGATTTACATTTATTGAGCATAGGCTGCATATGCAGCCTATGCTCAATAAATGAAAATCCATGAATTGGAATTTCCACACGATCATAAATTTGCACTTACGAACATTTTAGTCGTACAAAGTTTAGTGAAACGGGCCTCAGGATTGATTGCTTGGTTGAACACGATTCAATTAATCAAACCGGCATGCCTTGCTTTATATGGGTAGTTTGGGCTACCCTCTGACAAAAAGGACCATGTGACATTTGTAGCAATAGTAGATTCAGGGCACCGTTCACTGAAGTGTGTACGATAACAATGTACATGTAGATTGTCATGAATTTACCATGATTTATGAATGCTGCCAACTTTGGGCAACCTGGGCCCGTCTGCTCAAAGCTTCTGTTAGCTTAACCCTTTCCCTGTTTCGCGATATTTCGACTCATCCAAATCCAAAACATCTGAATAAAAGAATCAAATGCTGGGTCAAATGATGGTTAAATTATCTGATAGAGTAGAAAACATTGTGGGAAAAGGAGAAATTGCTTGTTACAAGCAATTTCTTCTTTTCCCACAATGTTTTCAAAAGACATCTTCTACAGAGGCGTGAAAAGTCGTCTCTATCAGGGAAAGGGTTAACAGACTGTTAAATCTTTAGCATTGCTAAGGATTTAACAGTCTGTTAAGCTAACATAGGTTTAGAGCAACTGGGCCCTGTTTAGTTCATTTAAAAGGGGGAATATCCATTTGTTTCCAGCATCTCGTGCAAAAATGTTTAACCCTTTCAACACGACAGGTCTGTATAGTGGTATTGGCAAATAGTGTAGATCCAGATGAGCCGGCTCATGATGAGCCGACTCGTCAGGATCTGCACTTTTTGCAAGTAATTTTCACATTTTTGAGAACAAAAACACCGCATTTTCATAAATGGACTAGTCTGAAAATCATTTTGTGACAATTGGATTTGTCCTGAAATTAACATATGAAAATCTATTCCTGTTACGTAGGGGTGAACGGGTTAAATTTGCATGGACAGTTTGTTTTGTTCTTGCCAGCCTCTTTGTTCTGTGAAGTTTAGTGAAACAGACCCCTGTTTTTTTATACATAAACACCTACCGTCTGTTCCACGTTTTTCTGCCGATGAACTTTTGGCTATTAAACACATTACATCTAAAAAGATATTTAAATGTAAGTACTTTTACACCAATAACAAAATTGAAACAAAACAAGATTGAAATTGACTCCGAAACCTGTCGATATTGGAAATGATGTAACTAAGAAAACAAGTTAGATTTTGAAAATCGGTTAACTTCCCATGGGAAAATAGTTTTTTTCGCCATAAAATAAATATTTGACGGAATTTCATCAAATGAAAAAAATTTGGGAGGGTGACTTTCTTGTTTTTGATGAAAAAGTATGTACATTTAATTGTTTTTAAGATTTAATGTCTTTAATGGCCAAAAGATCGTCGGCAGTAAAATGTGGAAGAGACAGTAGTGGGGTCATTTTCCTGATGGTAATATTGCTTCTGTAGTGATTGGTTGTTAAACAGGGTAGGCTATGATCGGAATGCGCCTATGTGGAACAGGCACCATGCTGATCGCCAGTTGTGAGGTTCTTTTTGTCAGCCAGAGGCCATTTTTAACCTGGTCGTTGCTGCCGATGCATGTCACTCCAGGTCATAGGCACTAATGAGACACACCATGTGATACCTAAGAACATGTGCAATTTTTCATGAAATACATATATTCACTGAAACTGAGATAATTTCGGTAAATGCTTCGAAAGTTGAATAAATTTATTCAACTTTCAACTTAATTTATGTCAAATATTGTACACTTTGCAAACATTTTTATGACATATCGCACATGTTCTTAGGTACAAAATCACATGGAGTGTTACAAACGTCTCTATTTTTGATGTGTCATGATGATGGAATATTGGAACTTATACCGCCGGTGTTATTTTTCATTTAAAACATACAATCAACCACCATACTGACCACTCATAGCTATATTTTAGTAGTGCTAGTATTCTTGTTCACATGTAATATATTTATACCCCCGGCATACAAAATATGTTATATATGGGTACCGGTATATAGTTTTCGTATTTCCGTCCTTCAGTCCGTCTGTCTGTCCATCCATCCGTACCAACATCAACATATAGGGTATATGTGGCTAGCATCCACAGGGATGGACTTGGTAAAGGAATAGGGTTAGTTATATTAGCCACCTAAAAAAACGGTTTATGTGGCTTATTCCGTAGGTACTAGAGGGGCCTTAAGGGGCTGATAGACACATAAACATGATTTTTAGCGCGCCTTCCAAAGGAAGCCGTGCTTATGGCATACCCTCGGCGTCGTAGCGTCTGTCTGTCCGTCCGTCCGTCCGTCCGTCCGTAATATTTAACATATGATAAGCCACATAAGTATAGTACCGTAAGAACGTCCGTCCGTCCGTCCGTCTGGGCACACATTAGGGTACTTATGTGGCTAGCCCCACAGGGTTATGGACTTAGTAAAGGATAGGGTTGGTTACAATTAGCCACCTAAAAAATCCTTTTATGTGGCTAAAAATCGTTTTATGTGGCTAATATTTAACATGTGATAAGCCACATAAGTATAGTACTGTAAGAACGTCCGTCCATCCGTCCGTGTCCGTCCGTCCGTCCGTCCGGGCACACATTAGGGTACTTATGTGGCTAGCCCCACAGGGTTATGGACTTAGTAAAGGATAGGGTTGGTTACAATTAGCCACCTAAAAATCCTTTTATGTGGCTAAAAATCATTTTATGTGGCTAATATTTAACATGTGATAAGCCACATAAGTATAGTACTGTAAGAACGTCCGTGTCCATCCGTCCGTGTCCATCCGTCCGTCCGTCCGTCCGTTGCGCTGACGGTACTATACTTATGTGGCTAGCCGCACAGGGTTATGGACTTAGTAAAGGATAGGGTTGGTTACAATTAGCCACCTAAAAACCTTTTATGTGGTTAAAAATCCTTTTATGTGGCTAATATTTAACATGTGATAAGCCACATAAGTATAGTACCGTAAGAAGAACGTCCGTCCGTCCGTCCGTCTTCAAAAATTATAATGGCCTATATTTTCTGTTTCCTTGCTTGGATTTGCTTCATATTTCACACACGCATTGTTCCAAGGGTCCTCTACTGCACTGTGGCAAATCCGCGTCCATGCGGCCGCTTCTAAGCCCAGGGTCAAGGTCACACACTTTGTGCATCTCGAAACCTTAACACTCGGACGCTCGGGTAAATGGCCTATATTTTCTGTTTCCTTGCTTGGATTTGCTTCATATTTTACACACGCATTGCTCCAAGGGTCCTCTACTGTGTTGTGGCAAATCCACGTCCGTGCCGCCCCTTCTAAGCCCAGGGTCAAGGTCACATACTTTGTGCATCTCGAAACCTTTACGTTCAGACGCTCGGGTAAATGGCCTATATTTTCTGTTTCCTTGCTTGGATTTGCTTCATATTTCACACACGCATTGCTCCAAGGGTCCTCTACCTCTGCTAAGCCCAGGGTCAAGGTCAAATACTTTGTACGCTCGAATCCTTAACATGCTCTGGTAAATGGCTCATAAATTTTGTTTCCCTTATCCAGCACGTTTTGTTTTCAAATGTGCCCTCGGTTCCTTTGTTGCCACCGGGCGCGCTTCATTGTCCTCTGACAACTTTTGTTAAGAACGTCCGTTCGTTTGTCCGTCCGGGCGCACGATCGGGGTCTTAGGTGGTTGGAGGTGTGGCCTAAGACAAAATAATACAATACAACTTTAGCCGTAACCTCTTATTGTTTCTTACATAGGTGATCATTTTGTTTTTTAAAACAATGGATGTACCAGTGTCCGTCCGTCGGTCCGTCGGTCCATAAGATTAAGAATTGCATTAAAGTTATTGCGCACCCATTATCTTTGCAACCATAAGTCAGATTGACTTGAAACTTAATTTACTTCTTTCGTGCCCTAGGCCAAATGACTTAGAAAATATTTGGTGGTCAGACTAGGCGGTGGCTGGGTGTATCCGTGAGCCCCTGCTCACTTGCTGTAGTTATTTTACAAACCATATACACTGCCATATACACTGCCATTATGCTATTCTTGACACCGGATTTGGCCATTTTGGGACAGATTTTGTTCAAATATTTATTTTGTACATAGTGTGCTTTCATTATTATTATATTAGTTGTTTTTTATGTACCCGAAACAAAAATTGTGGTTTGTGTAGTCGCCACTCTGTCCATCTGTTCATCTGTCTGTCTGTCTGAGATTTGTGTTAAAGTTTTCGGCTACCTACATCTCTGTTACTGTAAATCGGATTGGCTTTGAACTTCATATACTTATTTGTCATCATCCATATTTTCATTCTATAGCCCACAAATGTGGCCTCTATGCTCACACAGTTTTTGAGGGGTATATACATCAGTTGCAATTTAATTGTTTGCTGTATGTTTATTGCATGCTTCACTGACTAAATGATGAACAGTGAAGACCCTGACCTGAATGTGTGGATGCACAGGCTGGTCAGGGTTAGCACTGGGGGCTAAATACAATAAACACAGTCCATTGGATCATGACCCATATCATATCTATTTCTTTATTTGAGACACTCCATGTGATTTTGTACCTTCGGACATCTGCGTAATTTCATGAAATACGTTTACAATATTTTTCATGGATACAGTCAAAAGTTGATAAAACGTTCGGTGTACATGAGGAATATAATTCTGCATTTACTCTGAACATTTTGTCAACTTCTCACGCCATTTACGAAAAATATTGTAATTTTTGTACACGTATTTAATGATTACGCGGATGTCCGAAGATACAAAATCACATGGCGTGTCTCATTTGAATCAAATATATTGGATTTGTGTTCCAAGTGGAGATAACCCTGTCTCAAATTGGTGAATTAAGTAGATGTAGATGCATGTAGATGCTAATAAAACGAGCAAAGATCAAAATGGTGAGAATGCTAGTTCAGTTTCCTTTTTCTATGTGACCTGCCAAGACAAAAAGGTGCTAATCGTGTTTGCGACAAGTATAAACCAACATAGGCCTATGATTCTGTGCAGTCTTAAGAGGGCCTAAGATTTTCGCTACTAGTTTCAAAAACATTGCAAATGCATTATCCCTTAGACCGCTACTCACAACAATTGTCGTCTGCTGTTGCTTTTATATCTTGCCATATTTCTCAATAAAAACATGTTTTGAAATGATTCTTAAGTGCTGTCAAAGCATGTTGTAAATTATTCTAAAGTGCTGTCAAAGCATGTTTTTTATGATAAAAATGGAAAATAGAAAATAAACAGCAGACGACAAAAAAATTAAGATAGCGGTGTAAGGGTTAATAACGAAAACAAATATCCATATCACACTGCCTTTGTGTGCTATCTGAGCAGGAAATGAATTGGGCAACATTCAGTAAGCCTCTTTTTATGGCAGACTGCATACCGTATATCATGTTTCTAACATTGCATAAATCAAAATGGTGTGAATATGTGGCTGTGACTGGAAAATGGGGCTTACAGGATTTGTGACCAGCATAGCTCCCGATCAAATAGCACACTCCTGTAGCCTGATAATGATCTATATTACTTGTTAGAAGCCTGACAGGTGTTTCATTAATGGAATGGTGAACAGTGCAGATCCTGATCAGACTGTGCGGATGCGCAGGCTGATCTGGATCTACACTGGTCGCAAAACCCATAAGCCCCATTTCTTCATTCCCAGCCACATATTGGTTTAGTTATTACATGTACTTGATATATGGTATGCTCTGTGTGAAATGGGCCACCATGGGAGAAAAATCACCTTTATAATACAACATTTGAAACAATTGTAGATCCTGGTCATGTTACACAGTCTACAGTATGATTATGATTGAATCGACTTTCAATGACTGAATGGTGTACCGTGTAGGTCCAGTAGCCGATTTCACCAACATTGCAAAGTATACTTTTCTAGCAAAGTATACTTTGAGGGAGTAATCATTTATTTTTCCCGAAATGCATTATTTCATATAGAACTAACGACTGCATATATATTTGATGATTAAAAGTATGCAGAATTATTATACTGAATTTATTACATTATCACAGCCAAATTTGCTGTGATAATGTAATAAATTCAGTATAATAAAAAATAATAAATTTATCCTAAAATTGAAAATTTCTCCCTCAAAGTATACTTTGCTAGAAAAGTATTCTTTGTAACGTTGGTGAAATAGGCCCCTGATCAGCCTAATTTTTTTGGCCGCACCTGCTTTAGCATAATAGTCGCTGCTTTAGCAGAAAAGTCGCCGCTTTTTCGGTCTTTGTCATCGTTGTCGTCGTCGCCTGCATCAACAAATGTCAAAAAGTTTGTACAAGCTTTTTCATTGTGGTATAACTTTAATATTACTTGACGGATTCCTTCAATATATGGACACTAGATACATGTCAGTATTTGGAACGCACTCATGCCGTCATTATCATGACCTTGACATTTGCACCTTCACATTTTTGCGGAAACACTTAGCAATATTTTGGCGTCAAAAGTTTGTAAAGTTTCTTCATCATGATATAACTTTAATGTTACTTGACAGATTGCTTCAATATTTGGCCACTTGATACATGTAAGCATTTGGAACACACTCATGCCGCCATTAACATGACCTTGACCGTTTGTACCTTCACATGGTTGTGGAAGCACCTAGCCATTTTTTTATGTCAAAAAGTTTCTTCACCCTTGACCTTTCGTGTTTAAAGCATGCACTTCTCTGATGGTTTTTGCGATGCTTACTTTAGCACATGCCCATGTTGCGGTCAAATGCCTCGGCAGGCGCGACACCGCTTTCTCAACGAAAGCATATTTAACAGCACATGAGAATCAGCATCAATAAAGGCAATTCTCATGATCTAATCAACAAAAGTTAGTTCATTGACTGAATGGTGTACAATATAGGTGAACACTGTATGGTGTACATATGCACAGGCTGATCAGGGCCTACACTGTTCACCATTCAGTCGATGACGGATCTTTACTGCATTATCAGAAAGAGTGATTAGTTTCCAATCAGATTGTGTGAGAATACGTAATGACCAAGATGCACAACTTTTACAAATTCTGGGGTCATCATTTTTGTCAGCTTGATTGTGTTTCTATGCATGTACTGTGAAACCGGTGATTTCATATGTTTCACTAACTTTTAAAGGTACATGCCCACGCAGTAGGCACAAAATGTTCTTTATAGGAATTAAATAAGTGTATAATTATGTCACTATTCCACCAGTTCTAAAAATTACGAGTGCCCGCTATACAAATATAATCATTTATTAATTATCAATTTACTGTTAGCGACGCGCGGCGGTTACAGTCTATTTTGATAATGTGCGGGGACGACGACTTTCACATCACGGCTTGCAGTGCGCATGCGCAGTATACTACGTGCGCCAGTATGCTTCCCAATATGTAAACAAGAATATCAACATGTCGAAACGTGCAGGACGGAAATTGTATGAAACGGGGTCGGCCAAAAAAAAGGCGAAATGTCTGAGGGACAGGCAGTACAGAGAGAGAGAGTGGTTAATATTGGCGACCAGATCACCAAATGGAAAGAGTTACATGGAGATTTAGATTTGGACTCGAACAGAGATTTTTCTTCTCAACTTCCGATACTTCACTGACCATGTCAAAGATGTGATATGATTGACCGTGTCACGTGACGCGTATTGGTAAAAATAGCATGAGGTCGGAAAATACCCTTTCTGGTCGCGGCATATAAAATGCGATTTAACACGCGCCGTATTAAAAATAACTCATTAGTGGGTAGACAAATGGCTCATATAAGGCATGACAGAAAATGAAAAGTAGTAGTACAGAGTAACCTGCTGCGTGGGCATGTACCTTTAACTTCTCAATGCAGGAGTGCTTGAAAACTGCAGAGTATATATTGACCATTTTAGTGAGTGTGCTATTGTGTATGCATGTATTTAACAGTTGTGACCAGCATAGTCCCAGAACAACCTGCTGCATATTCGCAGTCGGGAGCTACCATGATCAAATGCTGGTCGCAAATGTAAAATCATTTTCAGAGTCAACAGGCTGTATAATACAGATAAATGCTCCAGATTAGGGGTGTATTGGCGTATTTACGCACTTATTTTAGCAGAATACGCATTGATTATCATAAGTAGGAGTACAAATACACATTTGCATTTATTTTCAAATTGAGTAGTGAAAATACTGTAATAAAGTTGAAAATTTACTTATTTGAGCGGCAAAAAGCAAACAGCGTTTGCTTTTTGCAGCTCAAATAAGTGAATTTTTTCAATTTATTTTATATTTGTTATCATTTGTTCCCTATTTAATAAAAGTAAAAGTAGAATACGCATTGAATTTGAAATATGGGGGTATAATACTCTTTAAACATGATACAGGGTCATTTCTTGAATTTCCTCCCTAATCCCCTACACTGTCTAAAAACGCCAATTCAGAAAATAAGCATACCATATTTTCCGAAAATGATGTCGAAAGATGACAATTAGGCTTATTGTATAAACTTTGTATGTGGCTTAACTTGATGGTGCTATGTTACATACAGAAATGGTAATTTGAAAATACATGTACATGTATTTTATTATTATGAAATTAGATTTTACATGGACGATATATATATTTTTTAATATGTGCACAAATGGGCCATCACAAAGTCATCATAATCATGTTGTAAATGGGAACACATGTATACAGTTGAATCTCACTATTGCAAAGTCGGTGAAAACGAGTACATGGCATATAGCGATGTGTGGGTGGTAGGTGGGTAATTTAACGATCGGGGTTCATCCTTACTGGAATTCCGACTCGAGACCTGGGGCCCGTTTCACTAAACATCGTACGACTAAAATGTTTGTAAGTGCAAAATTATGACAGTCTGTAAATTTCAATTTAACAATGTTTTCTTGTAAACATTTATTGAGCATAGGCTGCACATGCAGCCTATGATCAATAAATGTAAATCCATAAATTGAAATTTCCAGACGATCCTAAATTTGGACTTACAAACATTTTAGTCGTAAGATGTTTAGTGAAACAGCCCCTGGTTTGGCCCTCACATATGTCTTTGGCATTTTGTATGTGACAGTTGAATCTGGTTATACACGTTATGTGAGTATTACGATTAATCGTAATCCTATTTTGGGGAAGGGGCCAAGTGACTTTGGTGTGGTATGGACCTGGCACCAGGTCAGGTTATTCTAATTTCAGGGCTGAATATATTTTTTCTCGATGTAAATATTCCGTTCTGATTTTGGGATTTTCCCCCCAATGCAGCAGGTTAAAACGGGGTCGAAGCCGTTTGCCCGGCCTTACATGACCTTAGCTGTTGATAGGCCGTTAAACACCAATAAACAAACAAACAAACAAACATATAACGATGTATTAGTTTATTCCCTGGCACAAGCCTTCTATTTATATTAAATATCCCACCGATATAATGAGCAATGCTAATAACGAGGACCACTCGTGCATGCACATGGCCATGTTGTACTAATACGTCGAGTTAGAAGAAGTGGTTACTTCCGTTATGCAAATCAGCATCATGCCAGCTCGCGGCAAGATGGGTACACAACAAATGCGCAAACTAAAAATAGATTTAGATTCTCTATCAGGTGAGCGTGTACTGAAAAAAAACACTGTATATACAGCACTTTTTCATGAATACACAGCCATCAGACATGGTATATTACGTAGAAACGTTATATATTAATTAATTGTAAAGTAGTTTGGGTCGACTATACTGTTGTATTCCATTGCCCGCCTATTTGACCTCTTTAAGGTCAAATATTATGTACATATATATTGCCTCTGTCTTCCAAGAATTGAATGTGACTTTGGATGGAGAAATGGGGCTTTTGACATCTGGGTCTACATTGTTCGCTCGCTACTCAACAAGTGAAACATCTGGCATTGTTCTGGAAAACAGTATAGAACCTGACCAGGCTGCAACGGTGCAATAGCAGATCTGCAGGAGCTAGACTGATCATAGATGTCATAAGCCCCAATTCTCCAGTATGTGACATATTCATAATATCATTAGCATTGCCTAGGTGAATGATCACGTGGTTACAACAACAACAACAAGTCCTGAAACTTCCAGAAGCCCTCTGATTCAAAGTACGTATTGTTTTATTTTGTCCTTATTATGTAACGGATTTTGATGACATATTGCGCATCAAACGCGTCTTGTTAAGCTGCATTTGCTGGTCTCGGTACTTTGGCCCAAACGTCTTGTCGTTTTTGCGAAGAATCAATTTCCGTGTCTACAGACAGACACGGAAATCGATTATTCACAAAAACGACATAAGTATGTGTCGAACTCCCGGGACTACCAAATGCAGCTCATGAAGACGCGTTTGCTGCGCCATATTTCATCGAAATCCGTTGCCTACTAAAGAAAATATCAAATTTTACTTACTTTGGAGTGGGTGCGCTTTCAACACTTTGAGCCATTGTTGTTGTGTACTACAGCATTGAGGTTGTGAACTATGGGTAGAGCATTATTTTTATGCCCCACTACGATAGTGAAGGGGGGCATTTAGTATTACCCTTGTCCGTCCATCCTTCCGTCCGTCTGTCACCAACCTTGTAAGTCGTAAAACTTTTAAACCGTGCTAGCTACAGACCTGAAACTTGGTATGTAGCTTTCTTATGATGAGTAGATAAGTTTATTTTGATTTTTGATTTGACCCGCCAGGTCATGGATTATCTCCCCCTTTTTGATTTCCAATTTTCCAATTTTGGCTTTTAAGTCGTAAAACTTTTAAACACTACAAACCGTCCTTCCGTCCGTCCGTCCGTCCGTCACTAACCTTGTAAGTCGTAAAAAAATTTAAACCGTGCTAGCTACAAACCTAAAACTTTGTATGTAGCATCCTTATGATGAGTAGATGCGCAAAGTATATTTTGATTTTTGATTTGACCCCCAGGTCATGGCTTATCTCCCCCTTTTCGACTTGGAATTTTGCCTTGTTTACTATCAAAGTGATATGTGGGGCATCCATGTTCTATGAACACATTTTCTAGTTTATTTAAAAAGAGTATAGTATAATATGTGAAATATGGACAGTGCATGGCATTATTTTATAGAGTATTGTAAATAGTGTTTTTATACTCGCGTTGTTCTATTGTTATGGTGGATGTTGTATCTAACCTTTGATTTAAACAACATTTTATTTATAATTGATACATAATATTAGTGTTTAACCCTTGTCCGCCCATCTTCCAACCCTTGTATTGATATTGATATTGATAAGTAATAAATACCGCTTGGAATATTTTCATTATACTTCATGTATGTGTACATCATGACCTGAAGGTGTCAATTGTTAAGAAAACAAATCTCTGCAACCCATTTCATGCTGTATACTGCTTCATAGGTAAGAACATTTCCAAACATTTTTTTCCATTTTCTTCATTTCTCCATGAAAGTATATGTTGTTACCACTCATTTGAACGGTCTCGATATATACTTCTGTGCAGTTTTAAGCAAAACATTCTATCAAAAAAGTTCTATCATCAAAATGGTGTATTCTCGGCATGAATGAGTTAAAACAGTAGTCACCTTGTTTGTATTGGTCTGTATAAGTCGTATTACAGCATAGAATATGTTCATGAAACTTGGTGCCTGTGTGCATGACAAACTAAATACTGTCCTCTTTTCTTGTTGCCCACAGGTTGCTCATCAATATATGCGTGTCCATCGACACAATTCTAGCTTTGTTACTTGTGGATTTACATTACATACTATTCAGATTTGAAAAATAAACCATATATGTACATGTACTTGCTTGTGAAAACATATCCGTATGTTATGTGGATAGGGAATACAGAGAAATTAATCGGGTAAGGGCTGTAACTAATGTTGTGAGAACGTGAAGCCCAAGCCCATTGTACTTATATACAATAAACTCTTTGCATGCTGGGAAATTTGTGGGTTATAAATAGTTCAAAAATAGCTGAGGACAATTCATTATATTTTCTTTTATTTCTCCTTATAAATGTCATGAATATGTCTTGGAATTTCATTAGAATTGTGTCTGGAGACATATTTACAGAGAGAAATAAAACATATACTCCTAATTCGTTTGGCGGATATTTTCGCCGCTAGCATGCAAAGAGTTAAACTACTATGGAAAATACAATGGGTATTATTACAAATACGTGTGTCAAAGCTTTAGTGAGTACGGTCAAATCTGTAATCTCCGGATAGCAATTACCTGTCTATAGCAGCCACACTTTTGTTTTCATAATTATTCAATTACTACATAAATGAACCTGCAAACAAAGACCACATGTGAACAAATGTCCAATGTTTCTCTCTCCGTGGCTGGCCTTTATTCAGAGGCAGGGATTCCGCTGGCGATCGCCACTTTCGCAATTGGCGATAAAAATGTTTTTTTTTTTATTACCGGTATTTATTTTTTGGAAGTGGTGATTTTTGTCGCGGAAAGCGCGATATAGTCGGCACTTTGGCGTACGTACGTAACGTACGTACGTACGTAACGTACGTACGTACGTACGTACGTACATATGTACATACGTACGTACGTCAAGGTCAAATTACTTTGAATTTTTTGGTTAAGTTTTTTGGTTAAAGTTTTTGGTTAAGTTTTTTGGTTAAGTTTTTTGGTTAAAGTTTTTGGTTAAGTTTTTTGGTTAATGTTTTTCGTTATACTATATCTTTTTTTTTAGTGTCCATGCCTCGCCACAAGGCGCGACATGCAGGCCGCGGCCATCTAGTTTTATTTTTCCCAGCGGAATCCCTGCACAGGTCTGACTGTAGGTCATAGGGCATTGCCGGTAATAAACATGTCGCCTAACACAACAAAAGATTAGCAGAAAATATGTTAGGTGATCAGTACTATTTCAGTGTATAATGATGTGCTTATCATAATAATAGAATCTAATGTTCATGTTGATTTATTATGATAACACAGGTTCTGTTTCATCAACCCATCTGTTGGAATCGATCATTAAGTGTATAGTACTGTGTACGAGTATTTGGAGCTACACTGTTTTGAGCCTTAGTTAACAAGCCTGTTTTTGCCATGATGTATTCAATATATTTCTAACAACTTGTATTTTGAATATTCCGGTATTGATCCAATATGGTGAGAGCTGTCCTATATGGCTGTCTCAACATCACACTGCAACTGGGGAAATTCGATATTGGACAATTCATCATCGGATAGATATTACGAGCCAATCTATGCGATGTTTAGCACTATCTACGCAACCAGTGTAGACCCTGATCTCACTGCACAGATGTGCAGTCAGATCAGGGTCGACACTGTTTGCCATACACTTGTCAAGTGCTAAAATACAGTAGCCATGACACATTAGATTTCAGTTGACATGAAAGGACGGCAGATCATGTTTGCGATGATAAGATGTACCATATACATCACCGGGTCATGCATGTAGCTCGCCAGACAATTTAATAATGGTATCTGTCACGAGATGGATTCCCAACACAATATAATAGCCCAACCATGACACACATATAGAGACAGTGTAGTTTCAAGTTTCAGATGAAACATTTAACCTGTACAGTGAAACCTCGCTAAACCAGACACCCTGGGAGGTCCCCAGGGTGTCCGGTTTAGCGAGGTTTCACTGTAAATCAGGTATTTGATTATTCTGAGCCATAATTGTGTGCTATGCAATCACGAACAGGCATTATCACCTTAGATAAATGACCAAGAAACTCGTGAAAAAAAAAATAACATGCGTTTTCTTGGTGTCCGGTTTAGAGAGTTCCACGGAGTATTGGCCTTATGACCTCTGAACTGACACATAGTCACATTCAACAGGAGGACTGTGGAGCCAACTTTGTGTTGGCCAGACAGAGTAAGATCCAGACGATTATTTAGAATGACAGCATTGGATCTTGATATCAGACATAACACGGGCAGTTGACAAATAAAGATCTTGGGAAATTTACAATCCATGTTTACCATGATCATCATTTGTGGCTTGAGATATGAGGCTTATGACATTTCTGGCTGGTCTAACTGCTAATTTGCAGGCGTAACGGTGACAGGAGAAATGGGGCTTAACCCTTAGACTACTACTCACAACAATTGTCGTCTGCTGTTGCTTTTATATCTTGCCTTATTTCTCAATAAAAACATGATTTGACAGCACTTCAGAATCATTTCCAATGGAAATTATTCTGAAGTGCTGTCAAAACATGTTGTAAATTATTCTAAAGTGCTGTCAAAGCATGTTTTTGATGATAAAAATCGAAAATAGAAAATAAACAGCAGACAAAAAAAAATTCAGGTAGCGGTCTAAGGGTTAAACAGTTGTGATCAGTAATTACTGAGCTGTATATGTCTATATGTTTTAAATCTGGATCTACACTGTTTGCCAATACCACTCTACAGGCCTGTGGTGGTGAAAGGGTTAATGTGGTTCTACTCGTACCGTGGGCGGTTTGTTGGGAGCATACGAGGGGTACATTTAACGATGGGCTTCATAAAATTTGGCCCTCCGGTACATTTTTTATGTTCTGATATGTGAGAGTTGAATCTGGTTATACCCATCATAAAAGTAATAATAAGTACTAATCCTATTACTTTTGGGGAGTAGGGCTAAGTGACTGGTGTGGTGAGGACCTGGCACCAGGTCGGGTTATTCTAATTTCAGGGCTGAATATATATTTTGTATACACCTGTTTGAAAAAACGGTAAGTATTATTTATCCCGTCAACACAGTGCGTATGTACCGTGAAACACGGTGCCGTGAAACATTTCTGATATCCAGTCAATACTATTTTTGCATTTTAAAGCCAATTTTAGGTGTTGATGGGATAAATAGAATAGTAGGTTAGTGCCGTGAATGGGAAAAATATCTGGCGCGGCACGGAAACGGGATGTGCTCGGCAGAGCCTCACCCATCCCGTTTCCTGAGCCTTGCCAGATATTTTTTCCCATTCACGGCACTAACCTACTATTCTCTATGTATTCACCTTGTACGGACGGGTGGGTGGGCGGTAGTCCAACGGGCGGGCACAGCTTGTCCACGCAATAACTAGAGTTATACTTGACATATCATAACCACATTCGGTATACATGTTTATCATGGCTAGATGAAGAAGCCTATTGATTTAAAAAAAATTCTGATGACTTGTCACACTTGGCGGCCATTTTTATGCTCCACCACGATAGTGGAAGGGGCATTTAGTGTTACCCTTGTCCGTGCGTCAGTCCCGTCCGTCCCGTCCGTCCCGTCCATCCCATCAGTCCGTCCGTCACCAACCTTGTAACTCGTGAAACTTTTAAACCGTAGTAACTAAATACCTGAAACCTGGTATGTAACTTCCTTATGATGAGTAGATACTCAAAGTTTATTTTGATTTGACCCTGGGTCGTGTATTATCTACCCTTTTTATACGCCCGTTTGAAAAAAAACGGGACGTATTATGTATTCACCTTGTACAGGCGGCACATGTTTATCACAGCAAGATGAAGAAGCCTATTGATTTTCAAAATATTCCGATGACTTATTATATATATCTCCCCTTGGCGGCTATTTTTAATTTTCGCACTCTGTATCATTGTCCACGCAATAACAAGAGTTCTACTTGACCGATCTTAACCAAATTTCGTATACATGTTAATCACGGCAAGATGCAGAAGTCTATTGATTTTGAAACTTTTCGATAGCTTTATATCTCCCCTTGGCGGCCATTTTTTATTTTCGCACTGTGTATCCTTGTCCACGCAATAACTCCTTGTCCACGCTCTACTTGACGGATCGTAACCAAATTCGATATGCATGTTTATCACGTCAAGATGAAGAACCTTATTGTTTTTCAGTGAGTTATCTCCCATTATTTACTGGCCTTGCCCCGACGGGCGTATATTGTGACATTCGGCACCATTGTTCGACTTGGAATTTCAAGATTTAGCTTGTAACTCGTAAAACTGTTAAACCGTAATAGCTACACACCTGAAACTTGGCATGTAGCTTCCGTATGAGGAGTGGATGCGCATAGTTTATTTCAATTTTTGATTCGAACCCCAGGTCATGGATTATCTCCCCCTTTTCGACTTAGAATTTTCCAATTTTGCCTTGTAACTCGTAAATTTTTTAAACCATAATAGCTACAGACCTGAATCTTGGTATGTAGCTTGCTTATGATGAGTAAATGCGCAAAGTTTATTTCAATTTTTGATTCGACCCCCGGTTCATGGATTATCTTCCCCTTTTCGACTTATAATTTCACCATTTTGCTTTGTAACTTGTAAAACTTCTAAACCGTAATAGCTGAAGTATTGATGCTTGGATCCTTGTCCATAGACTAAGTTCTACATGATGGATCGCAACCAAATTCGGTATGCATGTCTATAACGGCAAGACGAATGACCCTATTCATTTTAAATAATTTCGGATGACTTATCTCCCCTTGGCCGCCATTTTTAATTTTCGCACTCTGTATCCTTGTCCACGCATTGACTCCAGTTCTACATGACCGATCGTAACCAGATTCGGTATATATGTTTATCACGGCAAATCAAAGAACCCTATTCATTTTCAAAAAGCTCCGATGACTTATCTCCCCTTGGCGGCCATTTTTAATTTTCGCACTTTGTATCCTTGTCCACGCAATAACTCAAGTTACATTTGACCGATCAAAACAAAATTTGGTATACATGTTTATCACGGCAAGAAGAAGAAACCTATTAGTTTTTTAATGACTTATCTCCCCTTGTTGACTGGCCTTTCCTCGACGGGCGTGTGTTATGACCTTTGGCACTCTTGTTCTGTAAATATTCAGTTCTGAATTGAGAATCCCCCCACACCCCACCTCACAAGTAAGATATGGGACTTGAAACTGTTAACCCGGCCTAAAATGGCATAGCTGTTGACAGGCTGTTAAATACCATTAAATCAAATTCAGTCAACCAACCAACCAAGACCATGACTGGAGAAACTGAGCTTAGGGCACTAGTGGTCATTTGAGACCTGAATTTGATAGCATATTCATGCAACCTGATAACCATTTATATTGGGCTATGTGTTATAAGCATGAATTATGATTCACTGACTGAATGACGACCAGTACAACCCATTGAGTGGGTGGCAGGTGGGAGTATGCGATGGATAATTTATAGATCGTGCTTCATCCTTTTCAGAATTCCGACTGGAGACCTGTAGCCTATTTCATCAACATTGCAAAGTATACTTTTCTAGCAAAGTATACTTTGAGGGAGAAATTTTCAATTTTATGATACATTTATTTATTTTTTTATTACACTGAATTTATTACATTATCACAGCCATTTTGGCTGTGATAATGTAATAAATTCAGTATAATAATTCTGCATACTTTTAATCATCAAATATATGCAGTCGTTAGTTCTATATGACATAATGCATTTCGGGAAAAATAAATGATTACTCCCTCAAAGTATACTTTGCTAGAAAAGTATACTTTGCAATATTGATGAAATTGTCTACTGGGGGCCGTTTCACTAAACTTCGTACGACTAAAATGTTCGTAAGTGCAAAATTATGATAGTCTGTAAACTCCACATTAAAGGTACATGCCCACTCAGTAAGCACAAAATGTTCTTTATAGGAATTAAATAAGTGTATAATTGTGTCACTTTTCCACCAGTTCTAAAACTTACAAGTGCCCGTAAAACAGATGTAATCATTTAGTAATATTTATTTTACCGATAGTGGCGCACGTTGGTATCGGACTATTTTTATATGCAAATGAGGCATGATATTTTTTACTTATTTATACTAATGAAATGCGTCACCTGAAAAATAATATTTTCGACAGATTATAAAGTATGATCATTGCACATCAAAAAATAAATACAGAGAATAAATAGTAATGTCCGTTACCATTTTAAGGGAACACGGTTATCGCCCCTGATATCAGTGTGAAAATGTTCGTCAAAATAAAATGCATAATAATGCCAATCAATACGTGAGGTAATGGTGAATGAATGTTTATTTTGCCAGAAAATGTCATACGTACAGCATATATACAAAAGTATCTTTATCACTATATTATAACCTACTGCGTGGGCATGTACCTTTAACACTGTTTTCTTGTAAACAATTAATGGATTTACATTTATTGAGCATAGGCTGCATATGCAGCCTATGCTCAATAAATGTAAATTCATCAAATGAAATTTCCAGACGATCCTAAATTTGCACTTACGTACGAAGTTTAGTGAAACGGCCCCCTGGTTTGGCCCTCACATACATCTTGGAATTTTGTATGTGACAGTTGAATTTGGTTATACCCCTTATGTGAGTATTACGATTATTCGTAATCCTATTTTATGGAAAGGGCTAAGTGACTTTGGTGTGGTATGGACCTGGCACCAGGTCAGGTTATTCTAATTTCAGGGCTGAATATATTTTTTTCTTGATGTATATATTCCGTTCTGACTTTGGGATCCCCCCAATGCAGCATCGAACCCGTTTTCCCGGCCTTACATGACCTTAGCTGTTGATAGGCTGTTAAACACCAATACACAAACAAACAACCCATTGATCAGACTGATGCGTACGCTGATTTGGATCTGCATTTCTCCTGCCACAGTCCTGTATCTGCTGTCTCATCAGAAAACGGTACTTTATGACGGTAGCAACCAGCTGTGGCCCCAGGTCAGTCTGCGCAGACAGATCAGGGCCTACACTGTTCGCCATTTAAGGCATAGACTATCTTAATTTTTGTCATCTGCTGTTTATTTTTAATTTTCCATTTTTGTCATCAACAGCATGCGTTGACAGCACTTTTAGAATTAGTATACCCCTCGACGCGTTGCGGTTGGGGGGGGGGGTATACTGCAGTCAGGTTGTCCGTCCGTGCGTGTGTGCGTCTGTTACTAAACTTAAAATCAGTAAAAATGTTATAACTTCTATTTCCTTGATCTAAAATGCTTAATATTTCACACATGTATTCATGTAAGGCTCCACTACCATGCTGTGCCAAATCCATGACCGTCCAACACCCGCTGATCCCAAGGTCAAGGTCAAATACTTAGTCTCTTGACAAAACTTAACATCATAGAAATCTGTTATAACTTCTATTTCGTTCATCGAAAATTCTTAATATTCCATGCATGCATTCCTCTAAGGGTCTACTATCATCCTGTGAAAAATATATGACCGTGCGACCCCTGCTGATCCCAAGGTCAAGATCACATGCCCAAATCTACATATTTAGGTGTACCTGGGCCCACGCGGGGGGGGTGGGGGGGGGGGGTTGGGTATTCCGTAAGCCTCGCTTACTGACAAATCAAGTTTCCAACGGAAATGATTCTAAAAGTGCTGTCAAACCATGTTGCTGTCAAACCATGTTTTACTGAGAAGATATAAAACAACAGTCGACGACAAATGTTTCCCAGTATGCTAAGGGTTACACTGGTGTAAATGGGCTAGTTGGTCATGATTTCAGTATAAATGTTGAAATTGCCCTAAGGTACATTTTCTCAGCCGAGGCCCATCTACCTCAGTTACATTCGTTAGCAACACCAAGGATATGAACTCATTATAGACAGGATTCTGGAGCCTGGAAACTAGATAATTACTAGTTATCGTCACCTGATAGCTGTTCATCGATGTTCTGGGAAAATTGCTGACGTTTTGATCATTTCGACATTGCTACATACTGATATTTATTATATCTGGAAAAACATGTTGTGTTTTCTTTTTGTTGTTTTAATAAATAATAGCCATTCAATTCCGGGACTGAATACACATGCCACGTGAAAGTTCCATTTCTTTTCTGGCGTATTACATGCATGTAAATATTTCAATAATAACTGAAAATAGATACAAATTGTCTCGGAAAATCTGGCGATATTATGCTCTTTATTTATCTAGTTTATGATATAAATAAAAAAAAACAATGTTACAGAAGGCCACCATTTTGATCTTCTAGCCAGATAGCGATATTTTTGGCACAGCCATTAATTAGTTTTGATATTTGAAAGCATGAACTTTTATGGCGGCCATTTTTAATACAAAATAAAACGTCCTCGCCAATTGAAATTTGAAAATCGCTCACCACATTGAACATCTACTCTAAAAGAAAAACACATGTTTTCAGTGTTTGCTCGGAGTACCACCGCCCCTCTCCCTACATTTTAGACCAATGCAACATCTTACTCGAAAATGTGACCAAGGATGATAACTCTTTCGATGAAAGAGGGTATTAAATCATATTAAATAAATACTCGGTCACAATTTGAAAATAAAACCGAATGTCGCCTTCTCAGGTGGTAGATCGTATGATGTATGGTATTATATGTTTTATAATTTGCTTATGTTTTCTACGGAGCCCGCTTGGGACATGGATTTTTTTTATTAATTCGTTCCCACGAAATAACAATTCGTTCCCACGAATTAACAATTCGTTCCCGTGGGAACGAATTGTTATTTCGTGGGAACGAATTGTTAAATTGTGTTAATTTGTGGGAACGAATTGTTAAATTGAGGGAACTAATTGTTAATTTGTGGGAACGAATTGTTAAATTGAGGGAACGAATTGTTATTTCGTGGGAACGAATTAATAAACAAATAATTCTATGTCGCTGCGGGGCTCCGTAGTTTTCTCTTTGTGGCTTGAGATGCAAAAAACATCAGTGACCCGTTGTTCCCGGTGATCAGTCGTCCCCCACCCCCAATGAACTGTACATATTTTGAGAGAACAATTACTTTGTATGGACTTTCAGACGAATTTTGACGAAACTTGGTATATATAATCGAGTATGTCTGACATGTCGTTCATGATTTAGTTTATAATAGGGAAATAATTGCAGGTGAACGATACAAGCCCATTTGGGCCTCTTGTTATCGATATTGGCGCATTTTGACAATTTTATGGGGTCGTTTTGGCCATGGACAGTTTTGAGTACTGTAGTGTCACACATGGGCCCGTTTCACTAATGCACCAGTCAATGGAAATCCCCGCCCCCCCCCCCTGGCCCGGGGAATAGCGGGGCTTATAATTTTGACTCCGTTAAAGCCCCGCTATGTCCCCGCAGTGCGGGGCAATCTGGCTGGTTAAACCCCGGGTAAATGGCCCCGCACCCCGGGGGACATCAGTAAGGTTAAATCCCCGGTAAAGGCCCCGCAGTGCGGGGCATATTTCAAAGCTGATATTAAAAAAAATGAGAAGAGAAGGCTTGTTCAATCGGTGTGTATAGATGATGTACAAAACATTTAAAAATAACAATTCAATCACTGGGTACAAACCAGTCTAGAGGACAAAGATTGATTGATTGATTGAATATTGTTTAACGCCCGTTCAACAACAAAGGTCATTACAGACAGGTCGGCAGTTTCGAATCCCTGCTCAAAGAGGACAAAGAATTCATCACTGACCTTTATACATTATCTTGTTCTGTGGCGATTTTACGACTGTTTGCACAATTTCCATTTTAGTGGACTCTCCCCACAAGCAGGGCCTACTGCAGACTACTTCTAACCTCACAAAAATCACTGGGCGCCAGTCTCCATTTACTCAGCTCTTAATATACAAGAATCAGGAAATATGGTTGATTTATTTTAGCAGTCAGAAGCAACAAACTGGTCCGGCCGACTCCATTGGTCTGAGGAGCCACACATGGGTACGAGTACTGCAGATTATTGATAGCAGCTTTAGATTTACGCTACCATGATTTGGTGTCTGTCTGCTGTCAGATGGCTCTTCAGTCACACCAGTAAAGTAACTTAATCCCATTCTTATCCACCAGCCGGTGGTACAAAAAGCAATGGAGAATGCAACACCAAGTTTGAAAACAGAAAATGGACTATATTCTGACATGTACTGCATGTTTAGATATCAATCAAGACAGTGAAAGAACTCAATATTGTCACATGTATACAATGTAGAAGACTTGGCATAAATGCTGGGTTCCAGCTAGAACATGACCTCCAAAAAATATGTGTCTCATCATGGCCCTAGAACCACCAGACCTTCCCAATATTTTAATCGGCGTAAACCTGTCCGGTGGCAACTTTCGTAAAAGACCGGTGTCAACTTTCGTGTTTAATATTTGTCAATTATTTGACAACGACATTTTATCAATTTTATCAAAAATATCGGAATGCTATGCGATGTAATTTTGAATATGAAACTTTCAGAAGAAACAAGTTTTACAATCCATCCGTAATTGATGAAGATATCGCACTTACAACATGAAAAACAGGCAGATCTCAAGTTGTAAGTGTGATATCTTCACAAATTATTGATGGATTGTAACACTTTTTCTTCTGAATGTTCCATATTCATAATTACATCGCATAGCATTCCCATGTTTTAAAAAAATGCCGTTGTTGTAAAATAATCGTGAAATAGTAAGATCACAATATTGTGAAGGTCCGGTGGTTTCAGGGCCGTGCTCAGGGCAGACAGTTGTATCATACAGTGATACATGTTGTCTGACGCCCACATACAGTGATACATGTTTACAGTGATACATGTTGTCTGACGCCCTCATACAGTGATACATGTTGTCTGACGCCCTCATACATTGCCCTCATACAGTCATACATGTATGTTGTCTGCTGTCCCCTGTGGTGTGGGAGAGGGATCAGCAGCATTCCTATGACAGATGAAATGGTGTTTTACGGCTCATCAACTGTTTAAGTCATTTATAGCCCGGAATACACCTGTATCAGGGAGAGAAATAGTAATTCAGATCTGAATTTACGAAATCTCAATTTGGTGTCAGGTTCCCTTACCACACCAAATCACTTGGCTCCCAGCCCCGCCCCCTTTTACCCGGCTTTTATGAGAAGCAGGGGATACTGTGATTTATTCCATCGTAGGAATCAGCAGCACCACTGCAGCTGATCCCCCCCCCCCCCCCCACCCCACACACACACACACACCACAGGGGGTCCTATGATAGAATAAGCCACATTATCCCCTGCTTCTCGTAAAAGTCTAGTAAAAGAGGTCGAAAACCAAGTGATTTGGTGTACTTGTGCCCGGGGACAACACGCAGTGATATCATGGTTATAGTTCAATAAATAAATAAATAAAGACTGCTCAGATCCAGAAAAAAACTAGTTAAAAAGTATGTTAAAGCCCCGGGGTTACGTCCCCGCATATTTTGGCGAAGTTAAAGCCCCAGGGTTGTCCCCGCAGTGCGGGGCATCGTGACAGGTTAAAACCCCGGGGTATGCCCGGCTATGTCCCGGCTATTCCCCCGGGGGGATGGGGGGGGGGGGGGGGGGGGGGGGGGGGGTGGGGGGGGGGGGGGGGGGGGGGGGGGGGGGGAGGGGGGGGGGGTGGTGGCGGGGATTTCCATTGACTGGTGCATACTTTTTTGTAAATAAGTATTGGATTTACATTTATTGCAGTCTATGCTCAATAAATGTAAATCCATCAAATGAAATTTACAGACGATCCTAAATTTGTACTTCCGAACATTTTAGTCATACGAAGTTTAGTGAAACTGCCCCTGAGCTATAGCCCGTCACGATACTTATTATACATTTGTGATGATTTAATATGATATTTAAAAGGAGACGAGTTATAGAGAATAGTAGGTTAGTGCCGTGAATGGGGAAAATATCTGGCAATGCTTAGGAAACGGGATGGGCGGGGCTCTAACCTACTATTCTATTTATCCCGTCAACACATACAAATGGCTTTGAAATGTAAAAAATATAACCCCAGCCACCGCATATATTGATACGCAGTGATTCTGTCGTATTTTCAGGATATCAAAAATGTTTCACGGCACATACGCACTGTGTTGACGGAATAAAAATAAATATATGTACATGTACCATATTAAATCGTCACGAATGTTAGATTGTATTTTCATGTAATACAATGCGACTTTGACAAGTGTAGCAGATTCGAGCTCAAGTAAGATAACAATACATGTATTTGGCAAGGCAGGTCTATCAACATCAGCAACCCAGAACTGATGTGTATGTACCGCAGTCAGTGTGTTTTGTTTCTGGTAATGTGTTTACGGACAGCCTTGCAAGAATACAGTGACCCGCCTTGAAAAAAGGGTCTTGGTGAGTTTGCAATCAGCGTAGCCCCAGATCAGCCGGCTCTGGGGGAACTGTTACAGAGTCCGTGATTGTTTGACCAAGTATTCCCAATGTCATGCCTGGAATCAGGAAGTTTGATTCTCAGTCTCGGCCAATCGAACTGCTCGATTTCGAGGACAAGATTCGCGAACGTGTCCAAAACGTCATGACCAACGAGAAACCTATTCAATATATCAGTAGAAGGCTGTTCGAGCATGTGTAGCAGGCTGTTCGAGCATGCTACTGATCTGGGGCCCGTTTCACTAAACTTCGTACGAATAAAATGTTCATAAGTACAAATTTAGGATCGTCTTGAAATTTCAATTGATGGATTTTCATTTATTGAGCATAGGCTATGCTCAATAAATGTAAATCCAATGATTGTTTGCAAGAATACATTTTTAATGTGAAATTTACAGACTATCATAATTTTGCACTTACGAACATTTTAGTCGTACGAAGTTTAGTGAAACGTTCCCCAGGTACATAAAGGTTAACGAGTTTACATCTAGTATACAGCAGCATGCACATGCACACACCTATAGTTGATCGAACCGCCGAGATGTCCGTCAGACATTAACCCTTTCACCCCTAAGTAACTGGAATGGAGTTTGACATGTTAATTTTGCAACCAATCCAATTGTCACAAAATAATTTTCAGACTAGTCCATTTATGAAAAGGGGGTGTTTTTTGTTTTCAAAAATATGAACATTACTTTCAAAAAGTGCAGATCCTGATGAGCCGGCTCGTTACGAGCCGGCTCATCTGGATCTGCACTGTTTGCATAAACCGATATAGCGGGCTTTCGGGTTCAAAGGGTTAATGTAACTTCATATGCTTATTAGTCATCAGCCATAGTTTCATTCTGTGGCCCATTCATTCGGTCCCTGAGTCCAAGGTCACTGCCAAATGACTTAAAGTTAATGTGTTTTTAGGGGTGCATATCCCATCAGTGCTGTTGATTTCTTGATGCTTTATGTGCAATGGAATTTGGGAAGGCGGATGGGTGACGCCATGGGTTGACGGAGCAATGCGTATCTGGAGCACGTTTCACTAAACTTCGTACGACTAAAATGTTCGTAAGTGCGTCTTTACAAGAAATAATTGTTAATATGAAATTTACAGGCTATCATAATTTTGCATTTACGAACATTTTATTCGTGCGAAATTTAGTGAAACGGCCGCCTGATGCTTTTCACCCAGAAAACACACTTTTTGTTCGCCCTGCATGGCGGCCAGAACATTGATTACGTAGAAAGAAATGTATCGAACGAACGCGGAACATTACAGCCAGTCTGCCTACGGTAATAGCCTGCAGGGAAAGTGATGATGCCGAGATACATGTGGAGACTGACGTTGGTTGCCGTGTCGGAATGCGAAGCTCGCCAAGGTTATTTATACGCGAGACAATTGAATGGAAGCAATCTCCATTTCCCTCTGGCTTTGATTATCTCTGTATGTTTACAGCATGCTGTGTTGTCTTATTGATAATAAGTCTAGCATAGTGTGTGTGTGTTTCATCCCCGACTCGGGTAACCCGAACTATCTGTGTGTAACGCAGAAATTTCGGGTTACGATCCGGGGAGATCTGTATTTACACACTACACTTTCTCCTAGCCCGACTTTTTTGGCTGTCACGCAGGGCGACAAGAACGTCGCCCTGCGTGACAGCCAGAAATTTCGGGTGAACTTTTTCCGGGTTTACTATAGCAGATGCGTGGATCGTTGGGAATCTGGGGCCCGTTTCACTAAACTTCGTACGACTAAAATGTTCGTAAGTGCAAATTTAGGATCGTCTTGAAATTTCAATTGATGGATTTACATTTATTGAGCATATGCTGCAATATTTATTTACATGTAGTTATTTCCCTTGGTGAAAGTGTTTGTTTGAGCTTGTATCTTCAATAGTATTAGGCTTACAGCCACCATCATTGCACACTATAATGAGCCAGTGATGTGCACCATAACCCACTGTGAAACACATTACCTTCAATATGACATTGACCTACAATTGCAATATTTACTTAGTTATTTCCCTTGGTTAAAGTTGTTGAGCTTGTCTCTTCAATATTATTAGGCCTACAGCCACCATACTTGTACACTATCATGAGCATTTGATGAGCACCGCAACCTACTATGAATCAAATTACCTCCATGTGACATTGACCTACAATTGCAATATTAGTTATTTTCCTTGGTTAAAGTTTTTGTTTGCGTTTGCATCGTCAATGGTATGAGGCATACAGCTACCATACTTGCACACTATCACGCGCCAGTGATGTATACCGCAAATTACTGTGAAAGACGCGACATTGACCTACAATTGCAATAGGAGTTATTTTCCTTGGTTAAAGTTTTTGTTTGCGTTTGCATCGTCAATGGTATGAGGCATACAGCTACCATACTTGCACACTATCACGCGCCAGTGATGTATACCGCAAACTACTGTGAAAGACGCGACCTCCATGTGACATTGGCCTACATTTACAATATTTACATAGTTATTTCCATCGGTTACAGTTTTTGTTTCTGCTTGTATCTTCAATATTATTAGGCCTACAGCCACCATACCTGCATGCTATCATGAGCCAATGATGTGTACCGCAAACCACTGTGAAACACACGACCTCCATGTGACCTTGACCTGCAATTTCCATAATTACATAGTTATTTTCCTCGGTTAAAGTTTTTGTCAGAGCTTGTATTTGTTTGGATTGCTTTCAATTGTGCCTCGTTTACTAACAAAGCTGTAAGTGGGGCATCCGTGTTCTATGAACATATTTTCTGTTTAGAAAATTATTTTTAAAATAACTGAAAACTATTGACAAACAATGTGTATCCTGATGAGCCGGCTTATCTGGATCTACAGTGTTTGCAAAATAAAATATTTGCTTTATGGTCTGTAGGAATGAAAGAGTTAGTGTAATCTGTTGGTGTTTTTTTTTATCGCACTCTCTTATTTTAGCTTCATCAAATGTGGCGCTAAGTGGTCCGTCCAGTGGCAAAAGGCACATTAATACATTTGCAAGATATTTAAATATTGATCCTCGTGCACATTCAAACGGTTTGGTTATGAATAAAACGTTCTGATGACACACCAGTGACTGACTTGCGAACAGCGTAGGTGCAGTCTGAGATGGGACTACGCTGATCGCACAGTCGTTAGTCATTTTTTATCAACTTGGGTACAAATTACATAAGTTCCAAACGACTGGCAATACTCAATGAAGCAACAGATGAACTATATTGCAGATCGAATGCGCGGGTGTTCATTCGCACTAGTAGACTACATCACGTACAGGGTTCAACTTTGTGGGCAGTATACGAGATGGAATGGTGGTCGCCAGGGGCCTATTTCATCAACATTTCAAAGTATACTTTCCTGGCAAAGTATTCTTTGAGGGAGAAATTTTCAATTTTAGAATAAATTTATTAATTGTTATTATACTGAATTTATTACATTATCACAGCCAAGTTTGGCTGTGATAATGTAATAAATTCAGTATAATAATTCTGCATACTTTTAATCATCAAATATATGCAGTAGTTAGTTCTATATGAAATAATGCATTTCAGGAAAAATAAATGTTTGCTCCCTCAAAGTATACTTTGGTAGGAAAGTATACTTTGCAATTTTGATGAAATCGGCTACAGGTAGGACTGGTGGGTTTAGCTGGGTACTCTGGTTTCCTCCCGTATGAAGGAAGACCCTTACGCTTCCTAGGAGTCTAACAATATAATCTCGTACATAAACGAGGCTATACCGAGTGTGTTATGAAATAATTCAACACATTTATTAAAACAACATTACTGTGACATATGTATTGTATAAGCACAGCATCATTCATGGACACCAGTACTAGTCACCAACTTCTTTTTTTCACACAGTTTCATTTGCATATTTATTGCTTAATACACTGTGGTATTACACTGTGAAGACCCATTTTATGAAATAAGCAATATCTCGTGAACAAGTTGTAGTTCGGTGCCCGAACAGGTATGAATGGTTTTCCAGAAATCTTCACATCCACTGTATGGCTCCAGTTCCCATTTCACAATATGCCCCATCCATTTTTGGCTACCACGTGACTAGCTACTTCCGACAGGCAGAGGTAAGAAAGTGACATCTTTGCCGCGAAACACAAATAATAGAACGCCAATAATTAGATGGCGGCGAAGATAAACGAGTATCGTGCGGGGGATTTCTGGTAAACTGTGTTACATCTGGCTATTATCTCCCCACATCTCAATGATGATGTTTATTATAAAAGACTGGAAATTGTCAATAGATCGAGGCTTATTTTCATATGAATGATGATCTGTCGTCAAGTCCTGTGTCGCATTGAATCGTGCGACCGCATGGAACATACGAGTCTGGTTTATTCGCATAGTTATATTTGAATGTACCCGTTTTTCTTGGGGCGGATGGCAAAGCGTATATGCAGAGCTCCAGATAAGGTGCGTCATTTGATCACCTTTGGGGGCAATTTTGTTATTTCTTCACCAATAATGGCAAGTTGGGAGTGCTTTAGAATCGTCTCATCGAGACGATTCTAAAGCACTCCCAACTTGCCATTTTTGGTGAAGAACTAAGAAAAATACCTCGAATATTTGGTCAAATTACGCATCTTTAACTGGAGCTCTGGTATATGCCTTGACCAGACATGCGCATGTACATGCTGATTTGGGCTACGCTGGTCGCAATATTATTGTCTTTTAAAAGGTACATTTTCTCAGTGAGCGGCCCATTGCAATATAACACTTTTCGGCCCCTCTAAACATTGAGTTTATGTGGAAAGGTCTGATTATTTGCTTTATTTCTCACCAGATTGTATGCTGCTACAACTCCGTGGAACCGTCTCGTCGAGTTGGCGAAGGAATGATCGTCAACTTTCCTGAAAAAAAACTATTTTTGTTCTGCATTTGCTTTTATCTTTTCTCATGAAAGGTATCTGTTGTTACATACGGCATACGTCTCATTTACAATTGTTGTGTTAGTATATACTTACTGGACATTGAATGTACATTGAGATGTCATATAACATGTACAAGTTATCGGTCTGTTTCATCACCATACGATTCCACTCTGAAACCACAATATCCTGATTTACGGTCAAGCATCACTCGTCGAATGATCGTCTTGCAGGAGTAAATGCTTTACCGTATTAGGTCATAGATAGATACACTTGGCGTCAATGATAATTGATTCATAAGAGTGACGTGATATATGAATATTACATATGTGAATACTGTCTTGTTACTGTATACTATATGGAGCATTGAGTTCCCATCTCCGCCATCTTTGTATTTACAAGCCATCGTATTACCACTTCGTGCGTTTGACACATAAAGCAAATAATATGACAGTAATCCAAATATAAGTTGGTGCAATACATCAGATATGACAACAGCGTGCTATAAATATTATGCCAGCAAACTATACAAAAGACGAGATATCTGAGCATTTCTCTCATCAATCTCAAAATAAATTATGATGTGTAAACTTTTCAATCTGATGCACAGCCTATTGATAGTGTACACGTTACCCATAGGTAAAGCCATATTTACTTGCATAGTAGGAGAGTAGACACCGGGGACAATACACCCAGGTAGCTGCTTACATGTCACTGGATTTGATAGATAATCATAGAGTACAGTAGTGGGTATATATTGTATGTCCTGTGTGGTTTGCCAGGTAAAAGTGATACACAGTGCGATTTTCATGTTGTTAAACATACAGAGACAGACCTGTCCAGAACACTGAAATATATAGTACAGTTTGGTGTAATATAATTGATAGGAGTCCGTTCTCCTGGCTTTTCTACATTTGATTAGCTACATTATATCATATGTTCTACTTCATACTTTGCGTTATTTGTCTAACGACAGAACATGTGAAACTGGCTGATGGCTGAAACACACAATGATGGCCGACTTGACCACTCCATGTGCCGTATAGGATACAGTAAACGAGACAGTGTTCACATATATGTTATACATATATTGCATCACATTTACGAAGCAATTATATGTGAATCAAACGATATTCAGGTATAGAACGGGTCCTTACAGTTCGGCAACACCTTCCATTTGCAATCGTTGTCTGTCTACCTTGTGCAGCAAAAAAAAGTGACGGATTGTACGTAACGTCGCTCTCAGTATTGAACAAAGATTGCCTACTACTTGATGCAAACAGAAACAGGTGGAATGGTGCACATTTGTATCTGGTTATATGTGCTAATTACTGACAACAAGATAGGATATACAGAATACGAGAAAAGATCACTGATTGCGATTACCGAAATAATCATAATTATGTTGGTAGTGTTCATATAGAGAATACCAGGCTAGTGTCTTTTGATATCAAGTTTATCAGGTAAGGCTAGGAAATGCGTAGGAATTCCGAAACTTGCCGAGGAATTCCTACCGTTTCCGAGCAGAGCCTGATAAACTTGATATCAAAATACACTAGCTTGGTATTCTATTTATCAGGTAAGGTTTTATGCTCGAAAATGACCACATATGACGTCGTTATATATGAACAGAACGCGGACTTGTTTACGTTGCGTAATTACACTGACGTCATTCGGTAACGTCACGTGACGTCATCCGACCAATGGAACGTCAGTTTTCACTTCGTTGTAACCCGGATGCTTATATCACGTCAATGCCTGATACAACAATATGTTATCAGTCAGTACGTATTAAGTCAATACAGGGCAGGTTACCTCCTGATAAAAGTAATTCCTCATCACATGTGTGAATCATTTAGTTCGTGGTGCTTCGAAAAAAACAGTTTAGTTGACGTTAGTTTAGTCATTATACAGACATTATTTTCAAGTGGAGCAGGAGCTACACTGATGGTATGAAAATAGTCTAGTATAGTATTCGTATAACGCACCACGTATAGTTGAGTCGCCACGACAAATGGGGACTTATTGTTCTTCAGTACCCTCCCAGGTATTCAGGTAATGGTCGCTGTTGAGCTTCGTACGCATTCCGGATGCACAAGGGATACGATATGTAGCTGATCAGAGTCTGTCATGACACAACTTTCTGACTGCATTCGAAACTGTCTTACTCGAAATCAGGCAGTTTGATTGGCCGAGGCTGTTCAGCCTCGACCAATCAAACTTCCTGATTTCGAGCAGATAGTTCTGAGTACGTGACACTCATTACATTACATATACCATTGCATTACATATACCATTGCATTACATACCATTGCATTACATATACCATTGCATTACATATACCATTGCATACATAAGCGTTATGCCTTAGTAGTATTTCCAAATGTGCGTATGAAGCTTACTTACTCGTGGAGAGTGACCTAAGCATTTTTGCTAATGAAAACTTTGATTCGATGAGTTTTAGTGCGCGAACTGGAAATGTTATACCGTTGACTGTGGTGTAGAGCGATATATTGCAACCTATTACCTATAAAGCAGAAAATGTCAGCACAGCTAGTACACAGAGTTGTTTAAGCACATGTCCAGAAGCTATACAGGTCAATAACACAATAAGCCCACTTTTGTTGTGGCCAGGCACAGCTGTTGTTTTCATCAACATTTACAACGCTGCAAGAATATGGCGAAGCACATGTGGAAGGCTGTAACGTTGTTGGGATCACCACATGCGTTGCACCTGCTGGAACCTCTCTAAGACGAACAGCAGAGTAGTTCTGCAATCATACTTTTATTGGCACGCAATCGATCGCATACTGGAATTAGCCTAAATCTCAGAGTCCCGGGTTAACACTAGTGCTCAGACTATCAAACGGCGCCCCAAAGGCGACCCAGCGGGGTCCAACCTTATAACCAGCCCAACCTGAGTGTATACCGCTAAGCGAGCAATTGGTACACTGATCAGCCAACCCAAAACGGACTGCCTTATATATCATATTCATGGCATTTAATCCCATTCCATCAGAAATATATGGTTTCAACCAGCTACAACGAGTATTATTTACCAAGATGTCTGTCACACCGATATGAACCATGAGGAACAGACCGTATCGTTACAAGACTCGGACCTTGGACCCAGTAACTGGCTCATTCGAAAACAAGTTTCCCCACCCACCCATTTATGTTAAGACTGTATGGCGTTTTCCAAAAAGTAACCAGCGGAAGAAGCATGCTAAGGGACTTAGCATCCTTCTTACATTGACATATGGCCACATTAGTTTGTTGTATCTTGCAGTGAAACCTCTCTAACCCGGACACCCTGGGAGGTTCCCTGTGTGTCCGGTTTAGAGAGGTTCCACTGTAATTAAGTACTCCATGAATATTGAATAGTAGTTCTCATTTTCAATCAATCGTGAACAGATACAACAATAAAATAAATTACAGTGAAACCCATCTAAATGGAACACAATGGGGTTCTCAGGGAGTCCGATTTAGAGAGGTTCTACTGTAATACACGTTTGTGCTGTGTATTCTAACAGCTCCAATATGTAAATAAAGTCTGCTAGCTGTTATTGTGTTTCATGTGCTTTCAATATTAATTGATTCCACCATCGCGAGTTACACGCACAGTGCACACGGTATTGAACGTCGGTTCCACATCTGTACACACGACCTATTTACACTTGTATGTATCCGGGCAACTGTGGCATTCGTAACATATATAATGAACTTTACCTGTACATACAGTATATATATATATACCATGCAAAATAACTAATGGACCACAGTAGCACATGTGGCAAACCATGTGATGTTGTACCTAAGAAGATGTGCGATTTTTCATGAAAACTATTGACAGAAACTGATATTTTTGTAAATTACTTTGACGAAATGTTCATAGCAAATGTTTATTTCACCAACATTGCAAAGTATACTTATCTAGCAAAGTATACTTTGAGGGAGAAATTTTCAATTAAAGATAAATTTATTAATTTTTATTATACTGAATTTATTACATTATCACAGCCATTTTGGCTGTGATAATGTAATAAATTCAGTATAATAATTCCGCTTCATCAACTATATGCAGTAGTTAGTTATGTATCAAATAATGTATTTCGGGAAAAATAAATGATTACTCCCTCAAAGTATACTTTGCTAGAAAAGTATACTTTGCAATGTTGATGAAATCGGCTACTGAACATTTCTTCAACATATAATTTAACCCGAATTCTCTGTCTGTAACAGACAGAGAATTGGGGTTACATATAAGTATAAGAAAGAAGACGGGGCCCAAGTCAGTACTACTAAATATGCACGCCAGAGTATGCAAACATGCACTCAACCAAGGATTTTGTATAGTATTTATGTTTCGCGAAATTAAATGAAGGCTCATTCTTAAATTTTGCTATAATTTAATATTATCATAATAATTATGTCTCTGACGGACTCGACGCATCATATATGACGACAATACATATACATCGAATACTGTAGGAATTAATGGCCTTTTTGTGGAATTTATCGGGGTATAAACTTGGTTTTTTTTGTGTTTTTTTTTTCGAAAATTGCAATTTTTTAAGGCCTCGTCCAGTATTCCCGCGACTTTTCCAAGTTTATATCCCCGATAAATTCCACAAAAAGGCCATTCATTCCTTATAATTCCAGTATTTGAAATAAATTCATCAAGAAAATGTGTTTATTTTCCGTTTTCTTAAGAATTATTTTAACTGCGCCTGACGGTTACGGAAAGTAGTTCGGCATGGGAGTTTACTGGGATATAAATTTTGGACAGAAACTTGCTACGGACCAATCAAATGTTAGGGAATTGTGTAAATATTTTTGTGCTGGAATTATTGCAATGTAATGTAATGTTACGGTACACAGCATCAACACACATCACTTGGTCCCGGTTGCCCAAAGCCTCTATTAGCCTTAGATCGCTACACACAACAATTGTCGTCTGCTGTTGCTTTTATATCTTGCATTGTTTCTCAATAAAAACATGTTTTGACAGCACTTCAATGGAAATGATTCTGAAGCGCTGTCAAAGCATGTTGTTAATTATTCTAAAGTGCTGTCGAAGCATGTTTTTGATGATACACATAGCGGTGTAAGGGTTAATGAGTTAGCAATGGTTAAGCTAACAGACACTTTTAACAACCCGGCCCAGTAGCATATTTCATCAACATTGCAAAGTATACTTTACTAGCAAAGCATACTTTGAGGGAGAAATCATTATTTCATATAGAACTAACAAATGCATATATTTCATGATTAAAAGTATGCAGAATTATTATACTGAATGTATTACATTATCACAGCCAAATTGGCTGTGATAATGTAATAAATTCAGCATAATAAAAATTAATAAATTTATCATAAAATTGAAAATTTCTCCCGCAAAGTATACTTTGCTACTAAAGTATACTTTGCAATGTTGATGAAATCGGCTACAGATGAAACAATTGCAAGTAACGTTTCGATCGACACACACTGGAGCTTTACAGGAAGAGGAGACGAGTCTTCTGATGGATGTGGGATGCGTGTCCATTCTTCTGCATAAATTAATACCACACGTTCAAAATCATGGTCGGGCAACATGCTACGGAGCACCGCAGGGGACATGGATCGTTCCCACGAAATAACAAATGGTTCCCTCAATATAACAATTCGTTCTCTCGAATTAACAATTCGTTCCCACGATATAACAATTCGTTCCCACGAAATGACAATTCGTTCCCTCGATTTAACAATTCGTTCCCACGATATAACAATTCGTTTACGAATTGTTAAATTGAGGGAATGAATTGGTAATTCGTGAGAACGAATTGTTAAGTCGTGGGAACGAATTGTTAAATTGAGGGAACGAATTGTTATTTCGTGGGAAATAATTGCTAAATTGAGGTGACGAATTGTTATTTCGTAGGAACGAATTAATAAAAAAAAAAATTATACGTCCCCTGTGGGGCTCCGTACCATGCTGTCCGTCACTTGTTGGCTTAGCAAGTCCAATAATGGGTTCAACATTGCACGGGCAATTTGAGGATTTGCTACTGCACATGTTTAGAATTGACTACTAGCATAATCGAAAGCATGCAGTACATGCAACTGTGAGAATTGCCACTTTTGAAAATATGACTTACAATATCTTACAAAGGAAGGGGGTCAGTGAAATAATGGGGCTAAGTCTATTAAAGGACTTACGGTCCATTTTCCCACTGAACCCTTCTAATAGGAGGTGGTCTGTTGCTTATTGTTTATGGTATACATATTATGAGAAGCACTTTGTCGATAATTTAAAAGAGGCAACACACGAGTAATCTGATTTAATTACACATTTTACACGGCCCAGTGATTCATCCCGAGGTTGTACTGCCAAGCTGATGTGCACATACATACTGGATAAACACAATTATGGGTGGTGGAAATTCACGTGTCGGAGAACCAAAAACAAAGTATGTATACTTATATTCTCTCTCAGTCTCTCTGCATTTACATTCCATGCCCGTACGCAGAGGGGGTGTGACGGTGCGTACGCACCACCACCCATTAACCCTTTCAACACCACAGGCATGTACAGTGGTATTGACAAAACAGTGTAGATCTAGATGATCCGGCTCGTGACGAGCCGCCTCATCGGGATCTGCACTTTTTGCAAATTAATTTTCATAATTTTTAGAACAAAAACACCCATGCTCATAAATGGACAGGTCTGAACATCAGTTTTGTGATAATTGCATTGGGTTGCAAAATTAACATATCAAATACATGCAAGTTACTTAGGGTGAAAGGGTTTACCGAGGTCTGTCCGTGGATGTTCCAAAAAAAATTGTTGTATTGCAAACGAATGACTTAATTGTACATGTAGGTACAGATTGATAGCATTGGTCAATCACGTAAATGGGAGAAGCAAGTTTATAAAAAAAAAACCGTTGTACTATTTGTTTTACCGAAAATCATGTGTAACTTTTCATTGTACATGTATGTGGCTGTGACTGAAAAGAAATGGGGCTTGTAGCTTTGCGACCAGTGTAGATCCAGATCAGCCTGTGCATCCGCACAGTCTGATCAGGATCTGCACTGTTCCATTACTGCACCTCCATCTGCACTTCTATATCAAGCAATAGAGTGTTGCCCGGATACAGGAGTTTGAGCAGGAGCTACACTGGTTACAAATCCGATAAGTCATATTTCTCCAGTCACAGCCACATATTAGAACACCGACGCAACGTGACGCCAGACGGAATTGGCTCAATAACAACCTTACATACCCGGACATATGACAGGTGGAAGACTCGAAGCCGTGTCATTAAACTTCGTACCTTCGGATCCAGCATTTGGGGTGGGGGTGGGGGGGGGGGGGGTGGGGGGGGGGGGGCGGGTCTATTTGCAATCTACTCCTACAATATTCGCGTTTCCAGCATCGAGCCGCATGTGGTAAACCATGAATGCTATTGACGCCGCTACCTTATGTAGTACAAAAATACAAGCAATAAAAGAAAAACTTTCAACCTGACAAAATTTTGAATTTTATTTTCTTTTTTTCTTTTGTACTACATAAGGTAGCGGCGTCAATCGCATTCTTGGTTTACCACACGCGGCCCGATGCTGGAAATGCGAATATTTTCGATATTCGTGTTTCTGGTATAGAGTGTCATGGGATGGGTTTGACGTCGTACGGGCCTGGACTGTGCGTCGGATCGCGGGATGCACAAGTGGTGTATCGTGGTTTCGTGGTTTGACGTATGGCCTGGGCTCGTGCGACGTCATGACGTCCGTCTCATAACATCCGGTTTACTGCTACACTATGGACGTCACATAGGACTGCCGATACATTTTCATACTACATTTTACATGTACATGTATTTTGATAAGACAATGTGGTCGAAAATTTAATAAAAAGAGTGACTTTAAAACAATGTGTATTAAATGTGCTTCCCTTCGGAGGTTATTGGAAATTACTATAATATAGTACCGTATATGATTGAGCCAAACATTTTCTGATTGGCGGGTAAAGTTGCACTGACTTTCTATACACGCACCGTCGCATATGACGTATTCCTACAGTTGTTTTCCCTGTTAATCATTCTATTTAAATATACCTTATTTGTTTTTCGTTAGTGATTATGACGCTGTGCCCTACATGACGTCATAAATGACGACGTCATATGACGTCATGTACTGTATCGACGACATGAACGTTGCGTAATTGCGAATAACGTTAATGAATGCAAGTGCCAACTTGTATTCAAGTTGGATGAGTTGTTACTGTCTGTTTCACGAAAGCTGCCCAAATTTTACGGCCATATACACAATTCAAAAACAATATTTTTTTCGATAATATTAAATTAAAGGAAAAATTAAGAATGAGCCTTCTTTTTATTTCGTGAAATTTGGTCAAATATTGATTTTATTACGAAAAATTGATTTGTCTATGGGAATTTAACATGGGGGAAAAAGTGGTAAGGAAGTGTGGGAGGAGTAAAAAAACGAAATTGACTCCGAAACCAGACTAGATAGCTTGGATATGATCTAACTAAGAAAACAAAAGTTAAATTTTAAAAATCGGTGCAGTATTTCTGAAATTCAAAAAAATTTCCCCATGTTAAATCCCCATAGACATCTTCACTCTGGGGAAATTGTTTTTTCGCAATAAAATCAATATTTGACCAAATTTCACAAAATAAAAAGAAGGCTCATTCTTAAATTTTCCTTTAATTTAATATTATCGAAAAAAATATTGTTTTTGAATTGTTTATATGGCCGTAAAATTTGGGCAGCTTTCGTGAAACAGACAGTAGGAAGATATTGGTCTAGTGACACTACTTATTGACCCACCCGCGTACTATCCGACGAACAACAGTATTGTAACATTGTTATGGAAGCCCTGGAGGGACTTCTGACTTTTCTAACTTCCAACTTCATTACTTCTATTTTTTAATTCATTACTTCTAACTTCCAACTTCCAACTTCATCACTTCTTACTTCCTTACTTCTAACTGCATTACGTCTAACTTCATTACTTCTTATTTTTAACTTCATTACTTCTAACTTCATTACTTCTAAGAAGTAATGAAGTTAGAAGTAAGGAAGTTAGAAGTAAGGAAGTTAGACGTAAGAAGTGATGAAGTTGGAAGTAAAAAGTAAAGAAGTTAGAAGCAGGAAGTAATGAAGTTAGAAGTAGGAAGTAATGAACTTGGAAGTTGGAAGTAAGGAAGTAGGACATAAGGAAGCTAGAAGTATTGAAGTCAGAAGTGCCTCCAGGGCTTCCATATATTTTAGTATTCTTCATCTTCATATCTCGTCGAAACCGCTGTCACTGTGTCTAATAGCCATGAATTGTATTGCCATAGCCACAGGTGGAAGACTCGGACCTATGACACCAAAAAAAATGCCTATTCAAAAAATCCCATTACCCCACCCACTTGGTCTCGTACACTACCATCTTCTATTTATAGAAAGGTACCGTGGGTAAGAATATGGCTATTATAGAAAGAGCCCTCTCTTTTCCGATTCGCACAAACACAATACACATCGATTAAATGTATGAAATATGTCTGTTTCCAGCATTTATTCAGTTATTCGCATTTTGTATACCCCATCCAAAGCGAAATTTGCGTGTACTAAAGAATCTCACACAGAATCGGAGGCCGTCCGGCGTGGATTATCGGTCATATTTGGCCGATAGCTGATCGCCAGCTCAAACGGAAGTCGTGCACCATGACACTATACATTAGAAACTCCAACCATACAAAGTTCCATAATACAAGCACCGAAGCGTCTATGTAAGAACATCTCTGATTGGCTAAACCTAAAAATAGGACCGCGAGGATTCCGGAAGACATAATCTGATAGTACGCGAATCATGAATGAAAGTGAATAAAATTAGAAAAAAGTGTTTTTTAGATGGGTGAAATATCACAATTGGACGAACTTTGTATGGTTGGAGTTTCTAATGTATATGGTCATGGTGCACGACTTTAGTTTGAGCTGGCGATCAGCTATCGGCCAAATATGACCGATAATCCACGCCGGACGGCCTCCGATTCTGTGTGAGATTCTTTCGCTTTGGATGGGGTATACCAAATGCGAATAACTGAATGAAAAGTCATGCAGAGCATGATGTTATTAGCCGATCAAATCAGGGTTCAATATATGTCCACATTTTAGTAGATACGGAATCTCAGGGAAAAGGGAAAAGTGAGAGAAGTGTTGATTTCCTCCCCAACCAAATTCTCCCAGTTATATTTAGCTATCATTAATATCTGATCATAGCAATACTTATGGTAGTCAAATGTAAACAATATTATTCCAGTTGAAAGAATTAACCTTTGAATATAGGTGAAGGCGCTTAGCATTACACAAATATGTAGCAAGTCAACCGAAATCTCATAAATACCCGATTTTTGGCGGCCATCTTGAAAATATGATAATTATATACTGAATATTAGTGTAGTTTACGTAAATTCTTTAATATATCCATCAGAAAGTTTTTTAACAACTTATATCAATTTCCATGACCTATTGGCTCATATATTGGAAATGTTCGACTTCGATTTTTTGGAAACCTTATACATTTAAGTTTATAAAAACACCGGGTGCCATAAATTAACACGAGGTGCCGGAATCTTATATATATATACCTACAATTGCCCCTGGACTAGAAGGCAAACCACCTAACTTTAGTTTACCGAACTCTTGTAGATAAAACGTTTATTTATAGCCAAATTGCAAACCGCCTAACTTTAGTTTACCGAACTATTGTAGTTAAAACGTTTATTTATAGCCAAAATGCAAACCGCCTAACTTTAGTTTACCGAACTCTTGTAGTGAAAACGTTTATTTATAGCCAAATTGTGTTATTTCGCTATATTTAAAGTTTTCAACAGAGATAATGGCCAAAAATGAAAAATTACCCCGTTGATGTAATTTGGAAGTGATACAACACATTACGCGTTTGTAGATTACAGAATATAGGAGAAAAGGGTGGTTACGAACTTTTTCACAAACCAATGGATAACCAATATATAGCCGATCTATAAATAGAAACAGCGATTTGAAGTGAGTATATTCACACACCTAATACCTTTATCGATTGCCAGAGACATATTTCATACATGTAATCGATGTTTATTGTGTTTGTGCGATTCGAAAAAAATAGAAGATGGTAGTGTACGAGACCAAGTGGGTGGGGTAATGGGACTTTTTTTTTTAATATGCATTTTTTTGGTGTCGTAGGTCCGAGTCTTCCACCTGTAACCATAGCCAGCTGTGCTCGCATGTAATTTGAGTATTACAACCTTTCAATGGCATACACATATATTCATTTATGGTATCCAAACATGTAGAAGGTGTGGGATCACGTGGTTTCCGAACACGATTTTCCGACGTGGCGTAATCTGTGACGTCATTTTTACAGTTGATTTTTTTTTAAATATTCCAACGGACGGATTTTGATGATATCTACCGCACCAAATACGATGGAATATGTGTTTTATGGGTGCTCTGAAAGTTATTTACAATAACTTATAACTTTCACAAAAATCGAGTACCGTTTATTTCTTATACGCACGTGCTCTAGTTTTTATTTACATTTACGGTAACCGATTCTTCATCAATACGACATAATTATGAGATTAAAACCGCCTATGCAATAAAGTGCAACGTGTACCGCATTTGCTGCGGTATATTTCATAACAATATGTCATTCCATTATAAATATATTACCGTAAATCTACTGTAAACATGTTGTCATAACATGGCATTGTTGCAAATAAGGATTTGTACATTACAGCATTATCGCAAATTTAAGATGACATCATTATAAACTATGCCCAACATGATGCACGAACACTAACGTATTACTTAATATCAAATGCCCTGCATAAATCATAATATATATTACATATGTTGTTTTAAAGTATGGCCTGGGCTCGCGCGACGTCATGACGTCCGGCTCATAACATCAGGTTTACTGCTACACTATGGACGTCACATAGGACTGCCGATACATTTTCATACTATTTTGATAAAGACCATGTGGTCGAAGATTTAATAAAAAGAGTGACATTAAAACAATGTGTATTAAATGTGCTTCCCTTCGGAGGTATGGACGTCACATAGGACTGCCGATACATTTTCATACTATTTTGATAAAGACCATGTGGTCGAAGATTTAATAAAAAGAGTGACATTAAAACAATGTGTATTAAATGTGCTTCCCTTCGGAGGTTATTGGAAATTACTATATATATAGATATGTATTATTATGTATACATTGCATACGACATAATATATTATAATCTTTTTAATACACACTTATATCATTATAGCATATACACATGTTTCTCTAATCAATAAACATTATTGAATATATTTCATCACTTTAATGTTAACACTAAATTACGTTCTACTCCAACCATATGCACACAACCCAATACTACCATACTCAAGGTGCATGATGATCACGTGGTTACAACAACAACAACGTCGCCCACTCCATAGTAAGTATTATTTGATATTTTCCTTAATATGCAAGGGATTTTGATGAAATATGGCCCAGCAAACGCGTATTCAAGAGCTTCAATTTGGTGGTCCATGTAGTTCGGCACAGACTTATGTCGTTTTTGCGAAGAATCGATTTCCGTGTCGGTAGACAATACAGAGACCACCAAATGCAGCTTAACAAGAAGCGTG
>CM055265.1:156174795-156295642 GCA_029237695.1 Conchocele bisecta | reverse complement strand
AACAAGAAGCGTGTGATGCGCCATATTTCATCAAAATCCGTTACGTAATAAAGAAAGTATAAAACAATACGTACTTTGAATCAGATGGATTCTGGAAGTTTCAGTACTTGTTGTTGTTGTTAGTACCACGTGATCATACACCTTGATAATGATGTTCGGTTGTGACTGTACAAGTGCATGCTAGACAGATGCATGTCGTAATAATATTTATAATATATAATTTAACCTATCAATAATATGTTTCTATGACTACTGACAAATGAATTATATATAGTTAGCTTGGTCACTTTGCGTGCTTAAGGTATACTCAAATACTGATCGAAAACTGTGTTTTTACGTAATATGGAAATGGTGGAATGGTGTATGCTCATAATTGTAAACATATGCAATGGCCATAGAAGCAGACTTAATTAAATGTCATTTCCGGTCAATTAAATCACTGAACTTCGGACACGTTAGCTGGGTCATAATTTCGAAGTCGTTGACTTATTATAATGTTCATTGAAGCATATCTGTCGCTGTAATTTGAACGTACAAGCATCAACACATGAAGGTCGCACATAATGTTTCGTGATATTGAGAATGGTCTGAGATTGGACATAGTGAATCGATGGAACTGTATAGAAAATGTTTTGATGTCAGGCGATAGTGTTTGCCATTATGATTGCAATGTTAATCCATTTGTTTTGTTTTCAAAACGTGTTGTATGTTGTCTAGCTGAAAGCCATATGAACATAATTGAAATATATAGTGTAACAGTTGTATATTCGTGAACGTTTATTGGGTCCCGATACCATATATTTTGCTATATGTTAGTATTACGAATCATTCAAATACCCGTTTTCTTGCATATCGATGCCGAATGCGCATTTCAGTGGTCTGTCATTTAAAATATTCGACCACCTAGGATCAAGGAGAATGTGTTACCATGTCTTCGTGCTCTGCATTACCCTGCCAAAATGAAATGAATAAGTGTACATTTATTTTGGTATTTGGTCTTCGATTGCGAGAAGAAAATTAAATGTATTGAAAAATGACTGCAATCAGATTTGAGATTCGTGATAACACATGGACAACCGTTTTCGTGTAATCCCTTACGCTGTACATGTATATACATAGTTAGCATGCCAAACATTGTATGTGGTACTTCGGTTTCCATTAGATATCTTCCCTTCTATGGTCACAAACATTTAGCCCATCCATCTCTATGTTGATTTTCATATCATAGTATTGGAATTTAAAAAAAGCTTTTTTGAAACAGTTCTGCAGTGTATATGATGAGTAGTGATGAACGATCTTGGTTTATTCAGTTTGTCTTCATGTCCAAACATGGAGATTTCAAATTTATACTGAGGTAATTTAATTAAAGCATGCTTATTGTGTGGATGTAGGCATATCCAAAACGTGTCTGTTTAACGAAGCTTACGTGTTCTCTTGTTAAAAAAACATTATCTCCAGTTTCAAATAACTTCACAATATGAATGCAATATAAGAGTGTACAGCAAGACAAATATAGTTGTGGCCATCTTGGAATTATCTGAAACATAATGAACATGACCCATTTATGCTAAAACAACAGAATATACATTATATCCATGTATACATAGCGTATTCTGAAGTGCTATTCTCCGCAAATCCATTACCTGGTAGAGCTACACGGCACATCAAAGATGTGTGGTGGCCATCTTGAATATTTCGGCAAAGGTCTGATCTATCTTGCCTTAAGCCTAACACTTATTTTAGGGTTTCCTACAAATGGCGGCCATCTTGGATGTCATAATGCCTTCATATGTATGTTTAAAATGAATATTAGCATTCCTATGAAATGTTCTGTAGATAATTAATACAAAACATGCCATATAGTGACTACCTGTGTATATAAAGTGGCGCCCTTGAATTTCCCAGTTAAGTGGCCGCCATGTTGGACGCCATCTTGAATTTTAAGGTGTTCGGCGTAAATACGCCCGAGCCCACCTCTGAATTATTACTTGTAATGATACAAAGAAGCAGAACAATTAGGTCTTTGTACGGTGATTAGAATATGAGTGAACATTTCAGACTTTGCCCCTTGTATCGGTCATACTGACTTGAAACTGCTTCTTCGTCACCATACACGGCATCCATGCGTTCACTCTATATACTCATCTGATCCCCATGCTCAGTTCTAAGGTGAAATTTGAAAATTCAAGTTCATTGTTACGTAATACGGAATCAGTAGTGTGAATACTAGGAGCGCAACAAGTTTAAGTAGGGTAGATAAACCGATTGGTTCGGTAGCGAAACGTATTGTCGAAAACATGCAAAGTAACGAACATTCCGTTATCCCAGTCATCCCCTATCAATGACGTAGACTGCTGTTGCTGACGTCACATCGCGCACGCGAATTTAAAACGAATTGTTTTGTCTAAAGTTGTATCTTCAGGGCATCATACAGACACGTAGCCGTTCTGGTATGTAGTTTTAAGGTTGTGTGTCAATTACAATTGGTAATATAATGTCAATTTAGCGTATATAAAATGGTATCTAGCACTTATACCGGCAGCGGCATGCACATTTCCGACAGCATTGCTGGAAACACCGGTATCCGGCAAGTATGTATTGTCGCCAGATCGGAATATCCAACATCATTCCAAAACATGTGAGAGTCCTGGACCATATAGCATAGGAATACAACTGTGTTGCTACATGTCTACAACCAGTATAGTATACCTTCCTATCACCAAGCCGAGCACCTATAGTATATGCTGGCACTTCTTTACTGTCTGTTCCACATTTTCTGCCGACGAACTTTGGACTATTAAAGATACATGCCATGATGCCCACTCAGTAGGCACAACATGTTCTTTATATCAGACATCATCTGAGACATTGTCTGACAAAGTAAACATTAATTCCATTCACCATTACCCCACGTATTGATTGGCATTATTATATTAGGGGGTTCAGTACGCTGTCGTAATCCTGTAATTTGGCTGCCTCGTAGTGAAAATCAAACGTTTTTAACGAATTCTATATTATAATCAGATTAAAAACCATTTTTTACAGCTGAATTCAATAATATAATCATTATTTTGTTCATTTATTGCAGTGTTTACGATAAATAACCCGATTTTAGTACTTAGAACACAATTTGAATACACCGATGTTGACACACTTTCGCCGACGTTGCGAGATGCGCGGGCATATTTTTAGCTGTGTTACAGCACTATGGGGTTACTCTAAGCGATTTCCGCGGGATTTTCCTGTGACGTTTTTCTTGAATGACCAATCATATTAAAGCTTACATTCTGAACTTTACATAGGTCGATGGCTCGATAAAATCCGACATTGGACAGCGAAATGATGATGATATTAAAGCATAAACATTGTTTTTTTGACAGTTACATACTGTTTTAATCAAATTGAGCCATCGATATTATTAATCAGTGTCCATTTTACTTAAAAAATCAACTAATCTATAATGAATTTAGTAAAACAATTCGTGCGGAAATCCAAACTTTCCAAAGAGGTGCTAGCAATTGTTTGATAATTACACGTCGTGTGTGTTAGCGCGTACGCTACCGACAGTCATACGATTTGACGCTACACAGCATATACACATAATATACCTTACGATACACTTCACAAAAGAAACGTGTCTTGAGTTTGAATAAGGATAATAATTATCTCTAGATTATTTGTATTATGTTAAATTAAACAATAAAGTATTTTTTAAATAATTTGATATTAATTTAAATAAATATTTCGGCATCATTTACTCAATAAATTAAAATTAAATGTGTAGCTGAAATGAAAGTGAAAGTAGAACGTTTTTGTTATATCCTCCGGGTTACAAATCGCTGAGGATTCCTATTTGAATTGGAAAATGATATGAATTTTAAATTTAGGAGACTGTGTCGGGAGAAAAAATGGACTGATGACTGCTGACATGCGAGTCACCAGCAGAGGCGGATTCATGCTTCAGAAATCCCGATTTTTGTCCTCAATTCAAAACTATTCTGGGGGAGAGGGTGGGGGGGGGGGGGGGCATGCACATATGGTTTGCACTTAAACATTTCCTGGAGGAGGACCCCCACACCCCCAACTTTACAATTTCGCGCTTGTGGAGGTATAGCCGTCCTGTAATTACATACCCCCCTGCAATTATTTCTGTATCCTCGCTTGAAATGGGACTGATGACATATGTCGCCTGTCATGTTCCATGCATGACTGCTCGCTCTTGTTGGTAATTGTTGTAAAAATAAAATATATAAAGCTTAAACTGTGTATACAAAACTATAGATATACCTCCGCCCCGCCCCATCCCCCACCCCCCCCCCCCCCCCCCCCCCCCCCCCCCCCCCCCCCCCTGTTTGGGTACCCATTGTCTCTGTGACGGAAAGTCGGATGGACCTCAAACTTCAATTATACTCCCTTATCATCAACCATATTTTCATTCCATACCACACTCATGCGGCCTTCATTTCCAAGGTCAAGGTAAAATTACTTAGACATGTGCATCTGTACGATTTGCCTTAAAGTTTTCTACAACCGTAAGTCAGATTGACTTCAAATTCATATACTTCCTTATCATCATCCATATTTTCATTCCATACATGTACCACACCCATGTGGCCTTCATGTCCAAGGTCAAGGTGAAATTACTTTGAACAATCATGTTTGTCAAGATAAATATTGTTTTTGCAGCATTGATCATGTATACTGATTCGACGAACATATTGATATATGAGTTTTTGTGTGAAATATTAAAATGGTTGCCATGACAACAAATATTATTAAGCGTTCACATGTTAAGTGTATTGCTAGATGGTAACAGTACTCGGGTGATTGCATTGATTTTCAAAAAGTAAACCCTTTTTCAACAAATACTATTTTTGTGTTTTCCAATATTGGTTACCATGGTTGCTATGGCAAACTATATCTTGTGCCATAGTAACAGCTCTACATGGATATGAACAAAGATAGTATAGTACATATGGTTTGTCAAATAAATTTGGTATTTGCAGTATTGATAATCACCTACTGTATCTCAAAAAGGTTTATTTGAAATAGTTAAAATAAGCCGGATGTTTGAAAATCAAGACATAATGTTAATATTGTTACTATGGTAACAATTTGTGCTTTTCAAAATTACAGTAGCAATACTTGTGTGTCATTTGTATCTATTAAAGTTTATCATAATTTACTGACGTCTTAAAACGTCACAATAGGTATTAAAAACACTTTTTCAAAATCGTTGCCATGGTAACCGATTTTGTAAAAAATGGAGCATTTGCAGGGATTTCAACATGGTAAATGAATGTAGTTACATTATAATGTTATTATATACCTATTTGTGTTAATTGGTAATGAAATTCATTGGAAATGAGATGAACATTGCAAATAATAACACTTTTGGGTAAAAAAACATGTTTTTGTTGACTCATTTTACATTCCATAAACAATTATATTCAGCAAAATTGACAAAATATAAGAAAAATGTGCATAACGTGATATTTTATTCAATAAAATGCATGGTTTTACACATATTTCTTCATTTATTTCCAAAATAGGTCATTAATAATATGAAAGAAAACATGATTTTAGCCGATTTCGGTGCCATTTGCTCCCATTCAAATACATGGAGGAAAAATTACAAAATTTGCCAAAAAATTGGTTAAAAAAAGTGCGATAACTTTTGAACCGCTGGACCGATTTTAATGATCTATATCTCATTGTAAAGGTCTCACCAAGTCCCACAATTCTGCAAGAAAATTAAATAGGTAGCTTATACATTAAAAAATGACCTGAACCCCCTAATTATATCGATTTTATATCAGACTGATATCATTATCAGGGGCGATAACCGTTTCCTTTAAATGTGAACGGTCCCTGTTCTCATGGATCCGTGCCCCTAAGCACATACATTCATAGTGTGTGTTATATTCTGATTAATTCCTGAAAATGTATACATCAACATAAAGTTCAAACACTCGACTACGAGTGCACATAAGGAATTCGCCAAAATTGTTGTTTATGCAAGTCGCATATATGTTGTTTATGCAAGTTTATGTTGTTTATTAAAAAAAAATAGCATGCCTCATTTGCATATGAAATAGCCCGTTAGGCGATACCACTGGCACTGCGCGTCACTATCAGTTACAGTAAAATAAATAGTATTACTACTGAAGTACTGACTGTTCCACGTGTTGCTGCCGATGATCTTTTGGCCATTAAACACATTAAATCTTAAAAAATATTTAAATACAAGTACTTTGTCATCAATAACAAAAAAGTCACCCTCCCCAATGATTTTATTTTATGAAATTCCGTCAAATATTGATTTTATTGCGAAAACACTATTTTCCTATGGGAATTTAACATGTCGTGGTGCCATTCATTGGGGGCTAAACTACTTTTTGTTAAATAATTTTTTATTTGTGGACCGATTTTCAAAATCTAAATTTCCAAGCTATCTAGCCAGGTTTCGGAGTCAATTTCCATTTTTTTTTCAGTAAAACAAAAATTATGGAAGAAAATTTATTTATAGATCACATCTTAGATAGAGTTTTATAATATGAGCTATCAACAAAATATTGGTGCAACTCGTGGATAACAATATATCCTAGCTGTAACATGGTAATGATTAGTATACGACTACATAACGTTATTCTATTGTCTTATAACGGGGTTAGCCGGATTCAACTCTCGCCTACAAGAAAGCTGAACATGCGAATAAGGGCCAAGCGACTACATAGTCACGATCTTGGATTTAAGTGGAACATAATACATGTTGACAATGCCAAAGGAAGCAGGAACATATTTACAATTACATCTAGGTATTCATTCATTTGAGTGAATCAATATAATGCCCGTGTCTAATACCTGTATTCGGATAGAAATAAAATACAGTGGCAGGTTGGGAGCATGTGAATGGTGATTTATTATATAATTAACGATTGTGGGTTGATAATTGCCTGGGAGCGCGATATCCCTGGCTTGGCCCTTATTCGCATGTTCAGCTTTCTTGTAGGCGAGAGTTGAATCCGGCTAACCCCGTTATAAGAGTAATACGATCAGTGGTAATCCTACTACGTTTATGTGGAGGGGTCTAAGTTACTATAGTGTGGTGAAGACCTGACAGTACATCCGGTTTGTCTAATGTCAGGGCTGGATGGAAATTGTATGCAAATATTCAGTTACCCGCCCCCATCCATGTAGATGAAATGAGCTGTCGATAGTCCGTTTAAAGCCATTAAACATTAAACCGGAACTATATCATGTTATCTTTAATAACACGACCATGAACACCAATGTTGCATTTTAATATTGCAACAGGTCCGTAACCAGGGGGTCGGTGCGGTCGGACGACCCCCTCCCCAGCCCCCCTCGTCGTGCCTTGATATCCACTCTTTCATGCACTAAAATAAGAATTATTGTCAATACGTAGTCATTTTATAATATTGATGCAAGCAGGAGAGTCGTAATTACATGCATGTGCTCAGTTTATGCTGAGAATATATAAAATGGTATTTGAGACCATCTGGATTTCACAATTGTCTAGGAGAGCATGGCCCCATAACCCCATAGCTGCCTCGGGCCATTCAAGCCATCGAAAAGACTCATTGCTTCATACATGTCTGGTTACGGGTCTGTTGCATACATCGAAACCATGAGATACCGGTACATTCCATGCGGATGCGGCTATTGTGTCATTTTCAATTATAACGAAGCCTACTATCTATCTATGAAAAACGATAATCAATTTAGTAATGCGGTACACGACAAGGTATGCACAGCGATTGACATATCAAAGGGAAGTTGATGGATTCTGAACTTGACTGGCTACGTAACAACTACCATTATTCACTTCCCACATAATGAAAGCAGCGTTTTATACATAGCGAAGAAGTATGCTTAGCTTTTTGGATAAAAAACGAAAACCACGTCATCGCATCTTGAACTATATAAGTATTATGCTAATGTCCACATTAGTGCGCTATATAAGACACTGAATTGCATTTGCATACGTTATATTCGCACCATTTATACCTGAAAAGTATCTATCGACACATTTATGATTTTAACAAAGTCATAATATTGACGACAGTAACATGAACATTGAATACCAATAACTTGGAAACACTGCACATGGACACTGCGAGTGTGCTTGTCTGTTTTGCAAGAGTCATACTCAATTACTTGAAATTGGGGAAGTATATAACATATACATTTTATCGTATATATGTAGAGTCAATGGTGTTCTCATGGTCATCGAATCTCTGTTTATATACGACATATGATGTTGTTATTGCCCAAGTAGTCATATGCTAGGCCATGTAAGTACATGCATGTATAAATAACCAGTATTTGTGAGCCATATTCACATTTCTCTCTATTCTACGAATTCCATGCAAGGTGTCATCCAGACCATTACATCTCAGTTCAATAATACAATCGCGCTTGGATGACCTATACTATCAGGAAGTCATATACAGGTAGGCATGTACTATGTACATAGGAATTATTTAATGAGTCAGTATGTGTGAGTCACATAAGTATGGATATTAAACTATAATGCGATCGAGATCAATATGTTGTGAATTCATGATGGAACATATGTTGAGGTCATTCATGAGATTGTTTGGTACATAGAAATAATAAAAGTTATAAAAAATGTATTATGCGGTCACAATACAATCTATATTGAATGCATATTTATGTATATGTATCAGTTATGAAGGGCATTGTTTCTGGGGAATACCATACATACACTGTAATCATATATGTTGTAGTCATATAATGTCCTTACATAGTATGTGTGTAAGTGTCATAACTGTGTATTGTAATATCACAACCATATGTGTAATATAATATATAATACTTTAAATGCATTAAAATGAACATGGTTGATTATTCTATGCTAATCTAGAATTCCTCATACGACATATACTTAAGATCGTAAGAGACCAAACAGAGACACTTATTTTCACATGTACGTATTTGGGTAGTTGCAATTGCGATTCATGGATAAATAATGTACACAAATCAACCAAACAACCGCATTTCAGTACAACACTGCAATTCCCATGACTGGATTTTCAACTAACCGGGTTTGAGCTATCCTGGAAGCGAAACGTGTAAAGCTAAATATGAATAGTTTTATCTTGGTTATAATTAAGTCTAAAGTGATGTCATGATACTTAGCCGCACACCAGCATATAACAGTTCGATATCTGACTGTAATGCGAACATGACCGAACTATAGCATATGGACCAATCTCAATACGTAGTGTATACATACATGTATATGGCATTATAGTGCAATTTACAACGTATATGATAACTTAAGACTCAATAAAATACAATATTTAAAACAAACAGTACATATATTTTAATATTCTGACTCTACAACGAGTGTAACATAATTCGACCAATTGTATAATGGGGTGCATATAAATCTTACTTGTATGTATATTGCGATATACTAGTCTGACACATGTGAATCTGTCCTATAAAGAAATTTAAAAATAAATGAAAAGAAACGCGCAATTGCCAGTACCACACTATATTAAAATAGCCTAAATGAGGCGACCATTTTGAATAAACAAAATTACAAATGACTTCAAAATCAAGTGTGTCCAACTTACTGATTTAACTGCCTAACATAATGCAGTAGTATACATAAGTAAATAAAAAGTAAACATTATATTCAATAACTTTCGAGTTTTTGGAAAATATGGCGGCCATTTTGAATTAAACACGCTCTTTAAGATGAGCATAAATATTGATCTATAATTTTAGTATCGTATACCAGATGAAAATCAAACTAATATGTTCATATCTAGCTTAGTACCAAGATATGGTCCTTCACAGTGTAGATAATGCTGCCTGATCTTGATGAATAGTTGGCGTCCATCTTGGATTCGTATGGATTGTATAGCTTCCATCTATGTTTAAAATTAATGCATGGTATCCAAAGGGTTTTCTGCGTCCTTCCGATCAAGATCCAAGTGCATATTTGTTTCATTCATCAAATAAATACACATTTCAGGCTAAATATTGATGCTTGGCGGACATCTTGAATATGTTGATACTCTCACCGATAGAGACGTCCAAGCAAACCGAATTGCTTTGTATATGCCCCATAAAACAATAATCACCAATAAAACATACTTTATCAGATTGTTCTGTAATGTACGGAAGCCCATGCATTTTCTTGAATTTTCGAGATCTTTTCTTGAATTTTCATGATACTTTCTTGAATTTTCGAGATCTCTTCTTGAATTTTCAAGATGTTTTCTTGAATTTTCAGGTTCTTTTCTTCAAGATGTTTTCTTGAATTTTCAAGTTCTTTTCTTGAATTTTCAAGATGTTTTCTTGAATTTTCAAGATCTTTTCTTGAATTTTCAAGTTATTTTCTTGAATTTTCAAGAACTTGAAAATTCAAGAAAACATCTTGAATAAATGGAAATTAAAAAAAAGGGAAGTGGCCCTAATGGGCTTCCGTAGTAATGTTATGCAAGTACATATTGTATTATCAAAATAGAGTGAGTTTTGCACTCATTTGACCCATGTGCATTTAATTACCCAAAAATGACATTGTTTCACCTGATTTGATTGACAGACACCGGATTCGTGTTCAGGATGATGTAATGCATTGATTTAAAGTAGTCGTTGCTTTTGCTTTCTCGGGTTGCACAGAATTCATTTTTATGGGTGCTTGCCCCCCTGCTAATAGGAGAAAACTTTAACGAAACTATCGGAGAGACGGACGGACAGGGTGGCGACTGTATGTGGCGGAATTTATATTTCGGAGTACATAAAACGAGTATGTGCCATGTCCCGTTCAGTACGCCATACCTACTTTGGTCTATTCAAAATCCATCGATCGATTTCAAATAGGTTGTCAAGTTCGAATACGACATGAATATGGGCCGCTGGCTGTTAACTACTTGATATGTGTGTGTAACAGTGTAGATCCTGATCATATGTAGTCAAACAGCCAATATGCAGGTCAAAACAGTTATACGGGGACATTAATAACATTAGATTTACCATAATGGAGACCGGCGTAGACCCTGATCAGTCTGCGCGGATGCGCAGGCTGATCTGAGGCTAGGCTGGTCTTGCATGTCACGCTGCCTTGTTTCCTAACCAGGGAGTTCACATGTGTATATATGCTTTATTCAATAGTATGTATAACTCATGCCAATATTTTAATCCATGGACCTCGTGCATTGCGAGATAAAGCTGTTCTGACACTGCTATATGATTGTTATCGTGTGTAGGTCTGTTCGTTTACTACAGCCAATCAGAACCGCGGGTTGGACCACACACTCACTAGGCAACCAGTAAGGTTTGAGATTGTCTCGTTCAATAACTGTGCAATTCGTTCAAAATGTACAGAAATTACGTGGATCAGCTTGGGGCTCAGTCGGAGCAAAGTGAGCAACACAGCCAGCAGCAGACGAACACCAGCGAAATGTCGGACGAGGATCAATGGAGAAAACAGTGGGAGTCGAAACCAGTCTCGGAACTGTGGGACTCGCTGAGCAAGACTGACTCCAAATCGCTGCTAAAAAAACATCTGACCAAGGAAAGATTTGAAAAACTAAAGGATAAGAAAACGTCGCTGGGAGGGACTTTAGCTCAGTGCATCAGTTCAGGTTAGTTCAGATTTCTTTTATTTTTCCACAATGTCTTGTACTATCCTTGCTTTTATTTCGCCCTTAAAGTTAACTATGACCTCGTCATAACCTTTGGACATGTTCTCGAAATATGTACCGGAAATCGGTGGGATGAGTCTGAGTAGCTCTATCTCAACATATCACCATGTTTGATCCGAGCATGATGGTAGAGAATACGGGGAAATATTGCTCGGTCGTTAAACCCTTTATTCAACTTTAAAAACATGTGATACTTCACGCACACTTCCTTTAAAATGTGATCAATAGAGAGACACATGGCTTGAATGGTTACTATTGATCGAATGTATTCAAACGAAGGCGGCTTTATATGTTCACTCACAGGGTAGTCCTTGAATAGGTTCATATTTCACAGATTATTTATAGCCACGTGTATACATTTTTATCTACATTCCGGTATGGGCGACATAGTTTCACGAACGTGTATGTTGCATGTGTTGTCTTTGATTCAACTTTGGCAATTTGTTGGTGACAACAGCGGTAAGTGGCGGGATATTGTTCCAGAAACAATGTGTACACACGTAAGCAGTTTTTGTTTTAGTTAATGAAAGGCGACGCGTCCTGCATTGCCAAATTGTAATTTAATGACGTGTCGAGTGTCGTCTGTGTAACCATTACATTGCTGAATAAAAGTTTGTCGTCTGCGGTTTTATTTGCCATTTTGTTAACTTTTTGACAGCGCACGAGAATCGTCTACAGCTTCGACAGCGCATATGAATCATCGTCTCCAATGGAGACGATTCTCTTGTGCTGGCAAAGCATGTTTTACCCCTAAGATATTTTTTACCGGTTAGATAGATAACAATTAAAACCAGCAGAAGACAAATTCGTTTCCCGTAGTGTGCGTATTAAACATGTCGTCTGCATTCGGCAAGGATGAGTCAACTTGCCTGATGACCCAGTGTCAAGTTTGTGGGATTGGCGGGCGAACCTGTGGTTTGTAGTGTCGCGACGTTTTACCTTGCATTCCAGCCATTCCACTTTATGAATTTGTGTTCGTCACTGGTGCTGCACTCCGCGCCGGAGTAAAATTCATACAAAGACACTACATAAACGCCTTCAAAGTCCTAGTCCCTGTGTCTGTCCTCACTCCTATATTCCATGCATAGATGCATATAAATGTACATAGTTTTAACCAAGCACTAAAGGAAACAGACCTATAAAACGAAAAAGAATATAAAAACGAATACATTGCAGACAACAATGAAAACTATATATTTGTCTTTAATCCCGCATGACATGCTTAGAATATATATGCCGTTTATCACCAAACAAGACAAATATATAAATACGGCGCCTGAGTGCTGATACTACTATAAAGAAGACCATTTTCGTCTAGTAAACGGCGCAACAAATTTACTCCTGACCTGTTAATATTAGACGAAAAATACGTCTATGCGATAATGGTAAGCTGGGTCGAATAGGTCGAATATTTATAGGCCCTGTTCTAAGTAGATCTGGACATGGTGGAATCTCGTCAGGAAACCGGTGCATTTTTCGACGCGAGACATTTTACATGAATCGAGCAGGGTGTTTGGGTGTTGATTACGATCAGTCAGTACAGTTGACAAGCATTGATGATGATACAGCACTGTGTTCAACGAGTATATACGGATTTAGAGGCCGACTGGCTAGCTTGTACGCATTCAGTATACAAATGACCTATACCGACGCATATATAGATGTGTAACTCGGATGTACTACACGCGGAAACCACACCGCTGAATACTCGATGTATGCCAGCCTATGGAAACAGCTTGCTACATTTAGCTGAACAGCTACATGTGAAAACCATACTTCATAGCATTCAACTTACAAAAAACACATAATCCGATACTTCTGATTGTTCTAATGGTGAAAGTATAATCGTGGGACAACTTGTGTAAATCTGACCAGGTACATATAAGTTAATCGGTCGAGGTCACGGTTATGCATTTAGACAGATATATATGTAAGTTCACTGATAACAAGGTGCATACATGTTTTATCAGTTGGATAAAGTCTTCTCGCAAACCTTGTGACACCCTTGGATACGTGTTGACTTCGGCTATTCAATGTAGGACACACTAAACTGCACGTACAGCGTAGTTTCCTCAAATGAATAACACGCTACTTTACACAACAACATATGGATCATTGGGTTTTGATATCTGCAAGCGCCACCATTGAATTTACGTACGATTTTGTTTCACGTCAGCCTGGACAAACCTTTCGGTCTCCAATATTAAAGATACATGCCCACTCAGTAGGCATAAACTGTTTATATCAGAGACATTATCCGAGACATTTTCTGCCAAAAAAAACCATTAATTCACCATTACCCCCACACATTGATTGATAGTATTATACATTTATGTTCAGAATAAAATGTCCACACTGATATCAGGGGCGATAACCGTGTTTCCTTAAAATGTTAACAGACATTACTATTTATTCTCTGTATTTATGTTACGATGTGCAATCGTCCTACTTTATAATCTGTCAAAAATATTATTTTTGTTCAGGTGACGCATTTAATTAGTATAAATAATTAAAAAATAGCATACCTCATTTGCATATGAAAATAGCCCGATACCTCCGCGCTCCGCGCGCCTCACTAGGAGTACAATAAATATTACTCGTAATTTTTAGAACTGGTGGAATAGTGACACAATTATACACTTATTTAATTGATATAAAGAACATTTTGTGCCTACTGGGTGGGCATGTACCTTTAACAAAATTGGCAAGTGCTGTAGCCGGAGAACAGGGGCCTGTTTCACTAAACTACTTAATACTAAAATGTTCGTAAGTGCAAATTTAAGATTGTATGTAAATTTCAATTTATGGATTTACGTTTATCGAGCCTAGGCTGCATATGCTCAATAAATGTGCTGCATATGCAGCCTATGCTCAATAAATGTAAATCCAACAATTGTTTACAAGAAAACATTGTTAATGTGAAATTTACAGACTATCATAATTTTGCACTTACACGAAGTTTAGTGAAACGGCCCCCCTGGAGCTTATCGTTACCAGTGTAGTTCCTGATCAAATACATGTAGCTCACTCCTCAGTACTGTAGCCCGATAACAATCTGTATTGCTTGTTAGAAGCACGACGGGTGTTTCATTCGGATGGAATGGCGAATTGTGCAGAACCTAACGAGACTGCGGATGCACAGGCTGATCTGAATCTACACTTGTGAGTCACTTGTCACAAACCCCATACGCATATTTCTCCAGTCACAGCAAATTCCGCATAATCTGATCAGGATATGCACTTTAAACCATTCCATCAATGAAACACAAATGCTTCTAATCTGGGATTAATGATTATATGTATGTATGGTCCCTGTTCTAATATATTCTAACTAGCAATATAAATCTTTATTAGGCTACAGGGGGCCTTGTATGTGCAAAATTAGGATGGTCTGGCAATTTCAATTGATGGATTTACATTTATTGAGCATTGGCTGCAATAAATGTAAGTCCAATAATTGCTTACAAGACGGTGTTAAGCTTACAAGAAGACAGTGTTAATGTGAAATTTACAGACTATCATAATTTGCACTTACGAACATTTTAGTCCTACGAAGTTTAGTGAAACGCCCCCTGTAGCCGATTTCATCAAAATTGCAAAGTATACTTATCTAACAAAGTATACTTTGAGGGAGAAATGTTCAATTTTTTTATTAATTTTTATTATACTGAATTTATTACATTATCACAGCCAATTTGGCTGTGATAATGTAATAAATTCAGTATAATAATTATGCATACTTTGAATCATCAAATATAGGCAGTCGTTACAGTTCTATATGAAATAATGCATTTCTGGAAACATAAATGATTACTCCCTCAAAGTATACTTTGCTAGATAAGTATACTTTGCAATGTTGGTGAAATAGGCTACAGGAGTGTACTATTTGATCATCAACGACACCGATCAGTCATATGACTTTGTTGTTGAACGGCAAAACCACTTCCAATCAATCGGTTTACACATACAGCGCTGTTCTATTGATCCCATGCTTATACTGCACCAACGAAGTGGCCGATTGCCAGCCAGGCTGCTGAACAAATGCCAGCCGATAGCTTGTCGGGCTAATCCACACAAATACGCTAGACAAAAAGCATTCGGTACAGGCATATTGTAAACCGCTGAGTGGAGTCCAAACGGTGGTCCATGAGAACAAATCACCCAGTGCTGGTGCCAAATAAATTACCTGAACTTGTGACCATGAGCATGATTACCTGTGTAGACTATTATTGCAGGTTACATACTTTATTGTTTCCTAATTTCCAGCAAACACGCATGTGTTATTGGCTTGTTTGCAATAACGGGAGAATAAAAAAAAAGCACCAGAGGAAACCATGTACACTTAATGTCATTTAATGTCATATGACCCATTGTGAGAAAAATGATGATCAATTGATGATATTATCTTGCACACTCGTCACAACAGGCATTTCAAGTTTTCATCCGAATTTTGTTCGGTCAGATAGTGTAATTTCAGGGACCTTTCCAGAATAGGCCTAAAGGTCGTTGCCCTTACAAATTATTTATATAGTGAATTAGCACCATTTGCTCAAAGGTGACCGTCACACCCACAGGTGGAAGACTCGGACCACCGACAAAAAAAAAATGCCTATTAAAAAAAATCCCATTACCCCACCCACTTGGTCTCGTACAGTACCATATTCTATTTATGGTTTATCCAACTAATTAGCAGTGAACCGTTTAGGTCCTGATTAGACTTCTCAGATTCAAAGCTGATCTGAGGCTACGTTGGTTTCAAACTGGATACACTCGATTTTCTGGTGATGGGCAAACTAATAAAGCTGCAGGAATGCACAGGCTGATTAGCTCTACATCTTAGCAATGAATGGAGCACCTGACATATGTGCCATAAATGAGACGGGGCCATGTGCAGGGTTTGACACTAACTTTTGGGCCAGGGATTCCGCAGCATGGACATCCCTATTATTACATTATGTTGAATGGGATTTTCTTGAAAATTCAGGGATTCCTCCTACAAAACAGGGATCCTCGGGATCCCGGGACACTGCGAGTGTCGACCCCTGATGTGATTTTGTACCCCAAGAAGATTTGCGATTTTTCATGAAAAATATTTACAGAAACTTATATTTTCTGTAAATGATGTCAAATGTTTAGACTTTAGACACGAAGCTTATCTGGAGCGCTGGAGTATGCATTGTAAATGTACTCGAAACTGGTCATGTAGCATGTTTTCTGTCAAGGTATCATTTCCATTCAATTGTTTATTGAATGAGTAGTATTTCATTATGATTTTAATACACTGAAGGCCATTTAATGCATTAAATCAATAACTAATAATTTCAGGATCCCTACATTGTGGAAGCAACGTGGGCATCTATGCATGTGACCCAGCCGCCTACAGCGACGATGATTTCGCTGAGCTATTCAACCTCGTCATTCAGGACTACCACACCGGCGACCCGAATGGCAATGTGCAGCATCCAAAGCCAACATTTGGCTCCGATGCCGAGATTGACTCGCTCGGCGACCTTGACCCCACAGGTCAGTTTGTCGTCTCGACGCGAGTGCGAGTCGGCAGGAGCCATGAGGGTATGCCATTCTCCCCGGCTGCAAAGAAAGAGGTATGAATTGAGGGGGGGCTGTGAAAGAAGGGGGCTGACTCCATGCATGGAGTTGGTCCCCTTCTTTCACCACCGGTAATCACTTCATTATAAGTGCAATTCTTAACCCTTAGACCGCCATCTTATTGTTTTTTGTCGTCTGCTGTTTATTTTATATTTTCCATTTTTATACGACCGTTTTTAAAAAAACGGTACGTATTATGTTTTACCGCACGGCGGGTGGGCCGGCTAGGGTGGCTGAAACCGTTCAGTCGATCGATCTGAAACTATACACACTCTTCTGCACATATTGAAGATGTGCATCTTGGTGTTTTTTTGCCGAAAAAATATTTTTTAACAAAAATATCACCTTTTTTAACTTAGCCATTTTTTCTACATTTTTCTATACAATTCTATATATGGTTCAGAGTTTGTGTACACAACTCCTCCGAAACCGTTCAGTCGATCGATCTGAAACTATGCTCACGTCTTCTACACATATTGAAGATGTGCACCTTGGTGTTTTTATGCCGAAAAAATATCACCTTTTTAACTTAGCCATTTTTTCTACATTTTTCTTTACAATTCTATATACGGTACAGAGTTTGTTTACACAACTCCTCCGAAACCGTTCAGTAGATCGTTCTGAAACTATACACACGTCTTCTACACATATTGAAGATGTGCACCTTGGTGTTTTTATGCCTAAACATTTTTTTTTAACAAAAATGTCTCCTTTTTAACTTACGGTAGCCATTTTTTATGCCACCGCGTTTCGATGAAATATGCTGCAGGTTGGCACCGCGTTCGACCACGCATTTCTGTTCTAAATTTTTATATTCAATTCTATATGGTACAGATTTTGAGTACCACAAATCCCCCGAAAACCGTTCAGTCGATCGTTCTGAAACTATACACCCACCTTCTTACACATATTTGAAGATGTGCACATTGGGTGTTTTTATGTCGAAAAAATATTTGTTAACAAAAAAATTATCCACCTTTTTTAACTTTAATAGTCATTTTGTCTACATTTTTCTATACAATTCTATATACGGTACAGAGTTTGTGTACACAACTCCTCCGAAATCGTTCAGTCGATTGTTCTGAAACTATACACACGTCTTCTACACATATTGAAGATGTGCACTTGGTGTTTTTTAAATGCCGAAAAAATATTTTTTAACAAAAAAAATATCACCTTTTTAACTTAGCCATTTTATTTTTCTACATTTTTCTATACAATTCTATATTCGGTACAGAGTTTGTGTACACACTCCATTCCGAAACCGTTCAGTCGATCGTTCTGAAACTATACACACTTTCTTCTACACATATTGAAGATTGTGGGCACCTTGGTGTTTATATGTCGAAAAATATTTTTTAACAAAAATATCACCTTTTAACTTAGCCATTTTTTCTACAATTTTTTCTTATACAATTCCATAAGGGTACAGAGTTTGTGTACACAACTCCTCCGAAAAACCGTTCAGTCGATCGTTTCTGAAACTATACACACGTCCCTCTTACTACACATATGAAGATGTGCAGCTTGGTGTTTTTTATGCCGGAAAACCATATTTTTTAACAAAAATATCACCTTTTTAACTTAGCCATTGTTTCTACATTTTTTCTATACAATTCTTTTATTTACGTACAGAGTTTGTGTACACAACTCCTCCGAACCGTTCAGTCGATCGTTCTGAAACTATACACACGTCTTCTACACATATTGAGATGTTGGCACCTTGGTGTTTTTATGCCGAATAACATATTTTTTAACAAAAAAATTTTATCACCTTTTTAACTTAGCCATTTTTTCTACATTATTGTATCCAATTCCCTATCATTTCTACTTTACACTCTACTTTTTCTATCTCTGCCTAAATTAGTATACATGTTTAGCACAACGAGATGAAGAAATAATGCTATAGACTTTCAAATTCTCATTAATGTTTCTTGCCTTGGTGACAGCTATAATCGACGGGCGTATTTTGTGACTTGCGGCATTATCATTAAAAACATGCTTTACAGCACATTGAATACTTTAAAACATGCATTGACAGCACTTCTGTCAAACCATGTTTTTATTGAGAAATAAGGCAAGATATAAAAGCAACAGCAGATGACAATTGTTGTGAGTAGCGGCTAAGGGTTAAGTTACTAGATTCTGTGGAATGGTTGGTCCACTGGGATGGCGGTAATAATTTAAAATAAACCAACCTTGTTAAAAGTTTGTTATTCTCAATAACGTTGTAAGGGACAGTTGCGTGTATCATCATTTCTTGACCATCCATTCTTTCATAATTGTATTTCTCGACGAGGCTGGAGAATTATCATGTTTGAACTGTCCGGGTGTCCGTCTATCCGTGTGTGTGCCGTTGGTCCGGTTAAGAAGCTTGCCGGAGTGTAGACACACACGGATAGCCGGACACCCGGACAGCTCCAGTGTCTGTTGTAGACCTACAACAGGGATTCCGCTAGGGAAAATAAAAAAAATCGCCACTTCAAAAAAAATCAAACAATTGCGATAAAAAATTACAATTTTCGAAAAAAAAAATAAAAAAAAATCATTTATTTTTTTGGGGGATTTTTTTTCGAAAATTGTAACTTTTTATCGCCAATTGTTTATTTTTATCGCCAATTGCGAAAGTGGTGATCGCCAGCGGAATCCCTGCTACAACAGCCACTGGGGCATTTGTGTGCCGACCGGGCATGTTTTCTTGTATGTGTAATTGCAATCGATGTGTTTTTATTGCAATTGATGTGTTGTTCAGGATTTTGAGAAGATGGAGAAGCTGGCTGTTGAAGGCCTGTCCACATTGACGGGGGAACTCGCCGGCACCTACTTCCCCCTCAGCGGCATGGACAAGAAAACACAAAAAGAAATGATCGACTTGCATTTCCTTTACAGAGCTGATGACTGGTAAGTCACTCTGAACATGTCGTCTCGTAATTATCCATTTATTACAATGGCGTGTTAATTTTGTCGTCCTGCTGTTCATTATTTCATTTTTTCACAACAGTTTGGACAGCACTTTATTCATAATTTCCAATGGAAATGATTCTGAAGAGCTGTCGGAAGGTTGTTTTTTTATTGAGAAAAATCAAAATATGAAACAAAAGTAGACGACCATTTTCGCTTCCCGGATTCTAAGGGTTAGCCTGTTTGAATGATTGATCTTCCTTGAGCCAGCTGTTGCCAGCCAGTACAAAACTGGTCATCTATTATAGCAGCTAATTCAAGAGTATTAACCCTTTCAACACCACAGGCCTGTTCAGTGGTATTGGCAAACCGTGTAGATCCAGATGAGCCGACTCGTGACGAGCCGTCTCGTCAGCATCTGCACATTTTGCAAGTAATTTTCAAAAACACCCCCTTTTCACAAATGGACTAGTCTGAAAATCATTTTGTGACCATTGGATTGGTTGCAAAATTAATTAACATACCAAATTCCATTCCAGTTACTTAGGGGTGAAAGTGTTAATACTCACAAGTTGTAACTCTGAAATGACATTTTCTCCGATAACTGATGTTAACCAATTATTGGAATAAACAGGGTTTGACACCAACAGTGTCCCGGGTGCCGAGGATCCCTGATTTGTTAAATTGTAGGAGGAACCCCTGAATTTAGGGCAAATCTTATCCATTTGACGAATATCATAAGAACTTGGCATAGCCTTGTTTCTGCTGAAATCAGTAAACTTGTTTAATAAATTATATGATATGAAATCAGAGCTCCAGATAAGTTTTGTATCTAAAGAGCATTATACCCAAGATTTCAAATTCAATGCATATTTTACTTGATAAAATGTATTATTGATTCTTCCATCTAACATAGGGAACACATGATTAAAACAATAAAACACATTTAAAAATTCACTTCTTTGAGCTGCAAAAATCAATGCGTATTTTTTAGGGATGGCATCGAATGGTAAAAATGGTATTCGAATATTCGATTGGCTATTCGAATATTCGGAACCACCCAACCTCTAAATCTCCTCACTATTACGGAGTTGACACCGGTAACACGTCTCGGATAAATTGAGTTCCCACGTGCTTCAAATAATCAATTAACTATTTTTTCAAGCGAGTGGAAAATTAATGTCCTGGGGATACATGTTAACAACGAATCTGTTCTTTTATAATTTAATAATCCAACAAACAACATGATACCTTAAAACATTGAAAGCGCTTTGTACACGTGTAATGCCCGTTTAAAATATGTGTCGATAATACGCGATGTCAAACTTCCGTTGTGTGTTGTGTGAATTGGAAATCTCAAATGATGTGGGGCATAACACAGCGGAATGATGAAATGTGTATACCGACACGAGAATAATGGGTGTACATGTATTGAGTTTTGTTTGGGTGGGAGCTCCAGACCAACATGCGCCTTTCCGCGCAGTTTGATCAGGAATTACATGTTTCGCGAATCAACTGAGAAACCATGCTTCTGCTTCTAAGGAAATTTCAGACGCATATCAGGATTAAAGTGTTTGCTAGCTGATCGGGATTTACACTAGGTCAATAATCATGTGGCAGGAAATATATAATAAATATGTACAGGCTAACAAAATACATGAATTATAGAATAACATTGAATAGTAATTCCCGGTTTCCTAGAATGATATCGGAATTTTGATTTTCATATGTTGTTGTGACTGGCGAAATGGAACTTATGGTATGTGTTACCAATCGAACAATTCAACAAACACATAATTATACAACCACGAAACACCGTGTACCGACAAAGCAGCGGGAGTGCTTTACCAAGGATCAACAATTACGCTATTTAATGCAATTAAATTTATTAACGTACGGAGTATACACCTGCAAGCCTTCAGGCTGTCAAAACAATACCGTGTTATTAATTGTCGATATTAGGGACAAGCAAACTTTGACACGATACCGTATTAATCGTCGATATCTGACGATACACATTTTGACACGTGCCGGGATCAATTGCTGTATGTGCGACGGTGAGAAATAAGTAAATCAAACAATTCCTTGAAATAAATTTTCCATTCGAATTCCAAACTGATATTCGAATATTCGGTCAATAAACGAATATTCGAATATTCGTTGCCATCCCTAGTATTTTCACATAGCTGTGAGTATTTTGTACTCCCACTTTTGATAATAAATGCGTATTCTGCTAAAGTAAATGCGTAAAATACGCCAATACGCACCTTTAATATCTGGAGCTCTGTTAAATAATTTGTGTAAACTCCTCTATATAGGGTATGTGTTATCTGTTTTATCAGCGTGCTGGGTGACGCGGGTGGCTACAGTTGCTGGGACACGGGCCGAGGCATCTTCCACAACAAGAACCGCACCTTCCTCACCTGGGTAAACGAGGAGGACCACTTCCGCTTCATCTCCATGCAGATGGGCGGCACCTGGGCGAGGGTCTACAAACGCCTTTGTCAACCGTGAGTACCCACCCCCGCCCACTCTTGTTTGTTTGAGGCGTCACTGGAATATGGGTCCCGTATCCGTTGAGATGAGCTATGTGGTTTGAATTTTTGGTACCTACATGTAAGATGTGCGATTTTTGCATGAAAAATATATAGATGTGTATTTTCGTACTTGACGTCAAATGTTGGACAAAATTATCGTAGCAAATGCGAATATTCCGCATTTTGGTTCGAATTATTTTGTCAATTTTCTTACGTCAATTTATGAAAAAATTAATCGTCAATTTTTGTAAGTATTTCTGCTGAGATGTCACATCTTGGGAATGAAATCACTTGGCTGGTCTCGTATGGTATTGTGGCAAAGAGATGATAAACCTTTTTCTTACTATAGACATTCAGAGCCGTGCTAAGTTCGGGTGACTAAAATAATGAAATAAGTAAATTGAATGGGTAAAATATATCTGAGCTCTGTTCAGCATTGAAACAGTTATGAGACAGCTTATTTGGATCTAGACAGTTCATATTGATGGTCTGCCATTCTGGGGCCCGTTTCACAAAACTTCGTACGACTAAAATGTTCGTAAGTGCAAATTTATCATAGTCTGTAAATATCACATTAACAATGTTTTCTTGTAAACGATTATTGGATTTACATGTATTGAGCATAGGCTGCATATGCTCAATAAATGTAAATCCCATCAATTCAAATTTCTAGACGATCCTAAATTTGCACTTACGAACATTTTAGTCGTACAAAGTTTAGTGAAACGGGCCCCTGGTCATTATGTTGAAAGTGTTGACCTTAAGGGAAACAAAATGTTTTGTCTGCTGTTGTAATATTTTGTCTTTATTCTCAATAAAAACCTGGTTTAGTAGCACTCGGAATCTAAAGGGCTGCCGAACTTTTGTTTTTCTCAATAAAAATGGAAATTAAAAAATAAACAGCAGACGACAAAATGCAATTGAGGGTTAATGTACTTGTACAGGCCATCAAGCACATGGAGAAGACAATCAAGTTTGCCAAGAAGGACGGACTTGGTTACCTGACATTCTGCCCGACCAACCTGGGAACCACATTACGTGCCAGTGTGCACGTTCGTGTACCGATGCAGTAAAGACCCGCAGGTTTTGAAAGTCTCTGCGCAAAATTACCACCTGCAGCAAGAGGTATGTGGGTATTGCGACCAAACATAATCACCTAATATTTACTTGTCACTACGTTTTGCATATGTGCATTATTTCACGATAATCGAAGGGTAGGGATAATCATGGGTAGAATACAGTACTTCAATAATGAAGTTGTGAGTTCAAAACATACCCTAGGGCATGAAAAATATTTCATAGTTCTTCCATCCCACTGGTCCGTCGGATGAGACATTAAACTGTGGTCCCGTCCCTATATCATATATGGCCTTAGATGTTGCTGGACATTAAACCTCATTCATTTCAATTTTATGATAATCGGTGCATCAGGTTGAATAAGTAGTAATTGTATCGCCCGGACTCCGTCTGGGGATACTATGGATTTGACAGCGCGCCGCGTCCGTCCGCGTCCGCCGCAGACACTTCTTGTCCGGAGCATAACTCAAACACCCTTTGGAATATTTTCCTGAAACTTCACACATGCATAGACCACGACCCGAAGGTGTGTCACGCACAAGAATGACAACTCTTGCATAGCTAATTTTTTAGTTATCTCCCTTTATTTTTTGTTTCTCGAACTGATTTCGTGTCGGAGCATAACTCCACCACCCTTTGGAATATTTTTTTTTCATGCAAACTTCACACATGCATTAGACCACGACCCGAAGGTGTGTCCCGCGCACAAGAATGACAACTCTTGCATTGCTAATTCTTTAGTTATCTCCCTTTTTTGTTTCGCGCACTGATTGACCATAACTCGACCACCCTTTGGAATATTTTTATGAACTTCACATATTCAATTAGACCACGAACCGAAGGTGTCGCGCACAAGAATGAAACTCTTGCATAGCTAATTTTTGAGTTGTCTCCCCTTTTTGTTTTCGCGCACTGATTTCCTGTCCGGAGCATACTCGACCACCCTTTGGAATAATTTTCATGAAACTTCCACACATGCATGACCACGACCCGGAGGTGTGTCGCGCAACAGAATGACAACTCTTGCGTAGCTAATTTTTTGAGTTATCTCCCTTTTTTGTTTTGCGCACTCTACAAACTGGACAAATAATGCAGGAAGACCCAGTTTTCTCGTCTGCTCTGTACACCTTTTCTCGTGTGCTCTGTACAAACCTTTACCTGTAGAGAGAACAAAAATAGAGACTGTGAGAACCATTCACTGTCCATGTGCTGCATTGTGCTAGCATGTGCCAGATGTCCAGTCTTGACCACAGGTAATTTTATACAGGTTAAATTACTACATTGGATATTACATTTCCGTAAACTGTGTTGAAAATATAGTGGCAATATGTGGACTGTGTATGATATGTAGATAAATATAGGACTATTTTTAAAAAACAATTCTGGGCTCCAGTAGGGAGCATTATTCGTTTATTTTTTTTTAATTTTTTTACTTTTTTTTTTACATTCTTTTTCAATTTTTTAAACTGACCACTAACTTATTACAGGTTTATTTATGCATGGTAAATTATTACATTTCGTAAATGTGTTTGACAATATTGTGGCAGTTTAGTGGGCCTGTGCAGATATATGTAGATAAATATAGGAATATTAACAAAAATTCTGGGCTCCAGTAGCGAGCATTATTATTATTTTTTTTTTTGTATGTTACATTTCCGTATACTGTGTTGAAAATATTGTGGCATTATGTGGACCTGTGCAGATATATGTAGATAAATATACGACTATTAAAAAAAAATTTCTGGGGCTCCAGTACAAGCATTATTATTTTTAATTTTTAAACTTTTTTTTTCATTTTTTTTTTTCAAATTCTTTTTCAATTTTTGTCTAATAGCATAAGGTCGTAAGTGCTATATACAGAATATTATCATATAATAAAACAATTATTGACTAGTGAGCCATAGAATATAATCTGATATTCTATGGCTCACTAGTCAATAATTGTATAATATGTTCGGGTCAAGGTCACATACTTGGTGCTTCAAAAACTTTAACGCTCCGGTAAATATCTTATAATTTTTCTTTCCATTCACGGATCAACTTCATATTTCATATACGCGTTGCTCTAATGGTCCTCTACCGCCCTGTGCCAAATCAACGTTCGTCCTGCCACCGCCAAGCCCAGGGTCAACGTCACATACTTAGTGCTTCAAAAACTTTAACGCTTGGGTAAATATCTTATAATTTCTGTTTTCTTTCATGGATCATCTTCATATTTCATATACGCATTGCTCTAATGGTCCTCTACCTCCCTGTGCCAAATCCACGTTCGTCCTGCCCCCGCCAATCCCAGGGTCAAGGTCACACACTTGGTGCTTCAAAAACTTTAATGCTCGGGTAAATATCTTATAATTTTTCTTTCCATTCACGGATCAACTTCATATTTCATATACGCGTTGCTCTAATGGTACTCTACCGCCCTGTGCCAAATCCACGTTCGTCCCGCCCCCGCCAAGCCCAGGGTTAACATCACATACTTAGTGCTTCAAAAACTTTAACGCTCAGGTAAATATCTTATAATTTCTGTTTTCTTTCACGGATCAGCTTCATATTTCATATATGCATTGCTCTAATGGTCCTCTACCGCCCTGTGCCAAATCCACGTTCGTCCTGCCCCCGCCAAGCCCAGGGTCAAGGTCACATACTTGGTGCTTCAAAAACTTTAACGCTCAGGTAAATATCTTATAATTTCTGTTTTCTTTCACGGATCAGCTTCATATTTCATATATGCATTGCTCTAATGGTCCTCTACCGCCCTGTGCCAAATCCACGTTCGTCCTGCCCCCGCCAAGCCCAGGGTCAAGGTCACATACTTGGTGCTTCAAAAACTTTAACGCTCAGGTAAAAGAAAATTTTGACTTGGAATTTGGCCTCGTTTATTATCAAAGCGATATGTGGGACATCCGTGTTCTATGAACACATTTTCTAGTTTATTAACTTCACACATGTATAGAAGACGACCCAAAGGTGTCACACGTAAAAATGACAACTCTTGCATCGTTAATTGTTTTAATTATCTCCCTTTGTTGTTCACTGATTTCGTGTCCGGAGCATAACTCGAACACCCTTTGGAATATTTTCATGAAACTTCACACATGCATAGACCACAACCTTAAAGGTGTGTCACGCAAGCATGACAACTCTTGCATCACTAATTTTTTTAGTTATCTCCCTTTGTTTTTTCCGTCACTGATTTTGTCTCCGGAGCATAACTCGAACACCCTTTTTTCAAACTACTTGTGTATCTGGGGAGGGGGATACACATGCGCTTGTCGACAAGCGTCCATTTCTAGTTTATTATTGAGATGCATGGAAAGCTATTAAAATTTGATACATTGATCAATTCGGTAGGTCTTGTTGAGAGACCGTACTAGTAAGCTCGGTTTTGTTGGATTGTGGCCCAAAAACAGTGAACATTGAAACCCCGCTAAGCCGGACACCCTGCATCCTGCACCATTCTGTTGAACAGACATGAACCTAATCAATCAGTTGATCATCAGGCTCAAATTCATATGCGTTTCCTAGCCAAGCCTGTAGCCGATTTCATCAAAATTGCAAAGTATACTTTGAGGGAGTAATCATTTATTTTTCGCGAAATGCATTGTCATAAAGAACTAACGACCGCATATATTTGACGATTAAAAGTATGCAGAATTATTATACTGAATTTATTACATTATCACAGCCAAAATGGCTATGATAATGTAATAAATTCAGTATAATAAAAATTAATAAATTTATCCTTAAATTGAAAATTTCACCCTCAAACTATACTTTGCTTGATAAGTATACTTTGCAATGTTGGTGAAATCGGCTACTGATAAACTGAGTCAAACCACACTAGGATGCTGCTCTCTATTCCTATATGTGCAGGTGTGCACGGTGAACATTCCGAGAGCAAGGGTGGGGTGTTCGACATCTCCAACAAACGCCGTCTTGGTCTCACCGAGTTCCAGGCCGTGAGCGACATGAAGAACGGTGTCCTAGAAATCATCAAGTTGGAGGCCGAGAAAACCTGGTCACCACAGCCTCTCGACAAGCTCTGGAAGATGCTGAGCGAAGGCGAATCAAAATCTCTCCTGAAAAAGCATTTAACCGCAGACGTGTACGGAAAACTGAAGAACAAGAAAACGTCGCTGAACGGAACGTTGGCACATTGCATCAACTCTGGTGAGTTTCATTGCTGTTTTGTTGTACCGATAAACTGTACAGGCACAACAAAGTAATACTGAAATTTCATTGAAGCTGGAAATTTTGCTTGAGGTTTCCAACTTTGCATCGATACTTTCTTCCATAATTCACCCATGTGGCCCACATTCAAGGCGATATGACTTAGAAATCCATCAATTGTAATGTCCAGACTACTGTAAACCAACTAATCTCCGTGAATATTTCCACATTTCCTAGCCTAATATTGTTAAAATATTTTACTAGTAGATGCGGGCCTCTTTAACTACATTTACCTTTTCCATATGTCGGTGTCATTTGGTGACACTACGGTAGTTAATCCTGGTTGTCTTGAATGAACTATATTGATACGTGTATTCCAGTAGACCTAATAGAATTCTATAATATATGAACAGTTTGAAAACTCGTACAAAACAATTTTCGTCAATTTGAAGCAAGTGTAATCCACGCCGTGGGCACTTTAGTCATATACCGATAATTCAAAGATTAATACACACGATAGCCGACGTAATTCGCGCATACGTGGTGTTTTTTTCTGAATAGGACCGCTATCATGACAAATCACAGCTTATTGCATCAGCGGGAAGTCTAGAAGACCAATTTGCGGATTCTCGTTATGGTTTACAATGTTCGAAATTAACTCCACACAATTATTGATTTATACATCTGACAGCGGGTTGGTGGCAGGTGGGAGCATGCGATGGGTAATTTAATGATCGGGGTTCGTCCGTACCAGAATTCTGACTGGAGACCTGGTTTGACCCTCACATACGTCTTTGGCATTTTGTATGTGACAGTTGAATCTGGTTATACCCCTTATGTGAGTATTACGATTATTCGTAATCCTATTTAGGGGGAGGGGCCAAGTGACTTTGGTGTGGTATGGACCTGGCACCAGGTCGGGTTATTTTAATTTCAGGGCTGAATGTATCTTTTCTCGATGTAAATATTCCGTTTTGATTTTGTGATTTCCCCCCCAATGTAACCGGTTAAAACGGGATTGAACCTGTTTGCCCGGCCTTACATGACCTTAGCTGTTGATAGGCTGTTAAACACCAATAAACAAACAAACAATTATACATCAGCGGACAATTTGAATCAGTACTATGCCGTTTATATACCCAGGGTGAATACATCTTGCACGCAACTATTGTTTATTTACTATTAACTAAATGGAGGATTGTGATTGATACAGCCCACTGTAAAGTGTATACCATTTCGTTCGACGACAAACTCGTCCACTTTTTGGGAGTTGGTTTGTGGACGAGTTTATCAAAGGACGAAATTGATTCAGCTGTTCCATTTCTGGGTAAAAAATTGTAATGAAAATATATTATTTCCAAAATTGGTCGCGAAAGTTAATAGCAATCGTTGTCATACAGCGAACGATAATCGTTGCGAATATGGCCAGGTACGAAAATCAATACAATTTAGTAGCCACGAAATTTAGTTGGTTTACAGTATCCTAAATTTGCACTTACTAACATTTTAGTCGTACAAAGTTGTGAAACGGCGGCCCCCCTGATATCTTTGCGTACATGTTGTTTGTTATATGTGCATTTTATATGTTAAACACATTCTGTTTTATCGGTAGTTCATGAGCAGCCAGCATGTAAATTAAGACTAGATGTAGACATAGCTGCCTTGTTGTTCACAGGTTGTCTCCACCTGGGCAGCAACGTGGGAATCTACGCCTGTGATCCAGAGGCCTACACCACATTTGAGGACATACTGAGCCCGGTCATCAAAACCTACCACAAAGTGGACAAAATCGACCATCCCGTGCCCACATTCGGCACACCAGAACAAGTTAAGGCCCTGGAGAACCTAGACCCTGAAGGCAAGATGGTGGTATCGACTCGTATCCGTGTCGCGCGCAGTCTCAAGGCTTACCCCTTCCCACCAGCAGCTTCAGCTGAGGTAAGCTTCTGGAGATTAGTAGGATCTATGGCAGTGTTTGGACTGAGACGGGGGAATCCCAGTCGAGCGTAGCACCTTTCTGCTGTCCTCAATGATATTAGATCCTAATCTCACTGCAAACAATGCCAAATAACTCAAAATTATTCACGCGATTCTGAAAAAATAAAACGCTGTAAAATAATTTTTAGCGCGCCTTCCAAAGGAAGCCGTGCTTATGGCATACCCTCGGCGTCGTAGGCGTCTGTATGTCCGTCTGTCCGAGAGGGCACTTGTTGGGTACAGTGGGTGGAAGGTGGGTGGAAGGTGGGTGCAAGCGATGGGTAATTTAACGATCGGGGTTCATCCTTACCGGAATTCCGACTGGAGACCTGGTTTGGCCCTCACATACGTCTTTGGCATTTTGTATGTGATAGTTGAATCTGGTTATATCCCTTGTTTGAGTATTACGATTATTCGTAATCCTATTTTAGGGGAAGGGGCCAAGTGACTTTGGTGTGGTATGGACCTGCCACCAGGTCAGGTTATTCTAATTTCAGGGCTGAATATATTGTTTCTCGATGTAAATATTCAGTTCTGATTTTGGAATTTTCCCCCCAATGCAGCAGGTTAAAACGGGATCGAACCTGTTTGCCCGGCCTTACATGACCTTAGCTGTTGATAGGCCTTTAAACACCAATAAACAAACAAACAAAACTTGTTGGGTACAAAAGTACCCAACATATGCCCTCTCGTGTGTTGGGCAAGCTTTTTAGGGGTCTTATTGGGTAGGGTTTGGGTTAGTGTTGGGTATTTTTTATACAGTAAAAACCCAACAATTATCCATTCGTAGGTGCGTCCGTCCGTCCGTCCGTCCGTCTTCAAAAATTATAATGGCCTATATTTACTTGCTTGGATTTGCTTCATATTTCACACACGCATTGCTGCAAGGGTCCTCTACTGCGCTGTGGCAAATCCGCGTCCGTGCCGCCCCTTCTAAGCCCAGGGTCAAGGTCACATACTTTGTGCATCTCGAAACCTTAACGCTCGGACGCTCGGGTAAATGGCCTATATTTTCTGTTTCCGTGCTTGGATTTGCTTCATATTTCACACACGCATTGCTCCAAGGGTCCTCTACTGCGCTATGGCAAATCCGCGTCCGTGCCGCCTCTTCTAAGCCCAGGGTCAAGGTCACATACTTTGTGCATCTGAAAATCTTAACGCTCGTACACTCGGGTAAATGGCCTATATTTTCTGTTTCCTTGCTTGAATTTGCTTCATATTTCACACACGCATTGCTCCAAGGGTCCTCTACCTCTGCTAAGCCCAGGGTCAAGGTCAAATACTTTGTACGCTCGAAACCTTAACACGCTCTGGTAAATGGCTTATAAATTTTGTTTCCCTTATCCAGCACGTTGTGTTTTCAAATGTGCCCTCTGTTCCTTTACTGCCACTGGGCGCGCTTCGTTGTCCTCTGACAACTCTTGTAACCCTGACTACGTTGAATTAAATGTTGTCGTCTGCTGGAAATGTTTTATTTTCAGTATTTCTCGACAAAAACCTGGTTTTGACAGCACATGAGAATCGTCTCCAGTGGAGACGATTCTCATGTGCTGTCAAAACCAGGTTTTTGTCAAGAATTAATGAAAAACAGCAGACGGCAATTTCCGTCAACAGCGTAGGAAGGGTTAATCACTTTGAAATAGAACATGGGTTGGAGTTATAACTTATCAACAAGAATTTATGGGGGGGATATTAACTTGCAAGTCCAACAGTACTGTATGTAGCCTTATTTCACCAAAATTGCAAATATACTTCTCTTGCGTAGTACACTTTGAGGGAGAAATTTTCAATTTTAAGGATACATTTACATACAATGTATATTATTTTTATTATAATGAATTTATTACATTATCACAGCCATTTTGGCTGTGATATTGTAATACATTCAGTATAATAATTCTGCATACGTTTAATCATCAAATATACAGCCTTTAGTTCTATATGAAATAATGCATTTCGGGAAAAAATAAATGATTACTCCCTCAAAGTACATGTATACTTTAAATAGCTAGATTTGTATTATACTGAATTTATTACATTATCACAGCCATTTTGGCTGTGATATTGTAATACATTCAGTATAATAATTCTGCATACGTTTAATCATCAAATATATACAGCCTTTAGTTCTATATGAAATAATGCATTTCTGGAAAAAATAAATGATTACTCCCTCAAAGTACATGTATACTTTAAATAGCTAGATTTGTATTATACTGAATTTATTACATTATCACAGCCATTTTGGCTGTGATATTGTAATACATTCAGTATAATAATTCTGCATACTATTAATCATCAAATATATGCAGCCTTTAGTTCTATATGAAATAATGCATTTCGGGAAAAATAAATGATTACTCTCTCAAAGTACACTTTAAATAGCGAGATAAGTATGCTTTATAATAGTAATTTTTGTGAAATCGGCTACTGGATGAAGGGCTTCCAACAGAGTATTGAATTCTTACAGTTTATACCCGATAAATTTTAAAAAAAATGTTTAACCCTTTCAACCCTAAATAAGTGGAATCGACCGTGATGTGTTAATTTTCTGACCTATCCAATCATCACAAAATGATTTTTGGACTAGTCTATTTATAAAAAGTGGGTGTTTTTTTTTCTAAAAAAGTATGAAAATTACTTGCAAAAAGTGCAGATCCTGATGCTCATTGCGAGCCGGCTCATTTGGATCTTCAATGTTTGCATAAGAGGTCTGTAGTGTTGAAAGGGCTAACATTATTGCTATAATATACAAGAGGGGCGTGTTTATTTGTTTGTTTCAGCAATTGGAGAACATGGAAGCGAAGAGCGTTGAGGGGTTGAATACCCTGACGGGAGAGCTGGCCGGTACATACCACCCATTGAGGAAAATGGACTCTGCCACACAGGACCAGATGGTCGCAGATCACTTCCTCTTCAGGAACGACGATAAGTATGTAGTCATGTTTTGAAGGGGGGCAAACTCTTATAAAGGGGGCTAATAGTAAATTTAACAATAGGTTTCATCCTTTACTGGAATCCCGATATCCCTGGTTTGGCTCTCGCATACATTTTTGGCTTTCTTGTTACTCGAGAGTTGAATCCAGTTATACCAATTATAAAAGTACTATGATTAGTACTAATTGTATTACTTTTAGGGAGTGGGGCGAAGTGACTGGTGTGTTGAGGACCTGGCACCCGGTGTGACAGGTTATTCTAACTTTAGCTGTTGACAGGCTGTTGAACACCATTAAATAAAAAAATTACTCCAGATAAGTTTTGCATTTAAAGAGTATTATACCCCCATATTGCCAATTCAATGCGTATTTTACTTCTACAAATGTAATATTAATTTTCTTATTAAATAGGGAACAAATGATAAAAAATAATAATACAAGTTTAAAAATTCACCTATTTGAGCTGCAAAAAGCAAGTAAATTTTCAACTCTATTACAGTATTTTCACTACACAATTTGAAAATCAATGCGTATTTTCACATTGCTGTGAGTGTTTTGTACTCCCACTTTTGATAATCGATGCATATTCTGCTAAAATGAGTGTAAAATACGCCAATACGCACCTTACCTGGAGCTCTGATTACACTGTTTCACTCAATGCTCCTTGTGTGTGTCAGGGTCCTGGAGGCTGCGGGCGGCTACAAGTACTGGGACATCGGGCGCGGCATCTTCTGCAACGCCAACAAGACCTTCCTCACCTGGGTGAACGAGGAGGACCACCTCCGCCTCATCTCCATGCAGAAAGGCGGCGATCTCGGCGAGGTCTACCGACGACTCGTCAAGGTACGCAACCAGGCCGCATGTCGTGTTGTCATGTGGTGTAGGCTAAATCGCACGAGTTATTTATGTCCCTATGTGATATCAAGGGGGCCATATTGCGTTGCTTTTGAGATTCCGTATGTCTGTCAGTCTGTGTACATTTGCGTTTCTCCATCGGGTAATATCTCAATATTACTTGAAGGATTGCTTTAATATTTGGACAGTTTATTCCCTGAACATGTGACTAACTCACACCACCAAATACATGACCTTGACCTTTGTGACCTTCGAAATGCTGGTGAAACACTTAGCCATTTTCTTACGTAAAAAATTAGTATGAAAAAGCCAATGTAGGATATCAATGATTAAGAGTTAATAGCTATTGCTGGGATGTTAAACCCGTCCACTTTAACACAGTCTATCAGCTTCCTGAAAGTTGGCATCTCTGTTTCACCACTTCAGGCTATTGGAGAGCTGGAGAAGAAGCTGGATTTTGCCAAGAAGGATCACTACGGTTACCTGACATTCTGCCCGACCAACCTGGGGACGACACTCCGTGCCAGTGTACACATGGCCATCCCCAACGTGAGCAAGCAGCCAAACTTCCGCGAGTTCTGCGAGAAGTACTCCATCCAGCCCAGAGGTACGCTATACTGTAATAACTCATAACTTTTCGGACATGGTTTATTCTGGGAAAGCATGGTTTTGTCACAGCAAAGAATGTCCAAATATTTATGGTTAGTATGGTTGTACTCGGTTATCACAATAACAATGTATTTGGATACAATAAAAATATACTTGGATACAATGCATTCGGGAAATCCCTGCTGCAGAATATAAACATCCTATTATCCACGTTTCATGTCTATTTTGATGTTTTTGTTAATGAGAAAATAATCAGATTATGTGCTCTGAAATTTATGTCCCCTTTCGTTGTTTACCAATCACGTACCAGGGGCCCCGTTTCACTAAACTTTGTACGACTAAAATGTTCGTAAGTGCAAATTTATGTTCGTCTGGAAATTTCAATTGATGAATTTACATTTATTCAGCATAGGCTGCATATGCAGCCTATGCTGAATAAATGTAAATAAAGTAATTGTTTACAAGAAAACATTGTTAATGTGAAATTTACAGACTATCATAATTTTGCACTTTGACACTGAGCCATGGATTATCTCCCCCTTTTGGACCTGGAATTTTTCCTCGTTTACTATCAAAGCGATATGTGGGGTATCCGTGTTTTATGAATACATTTTCTAGTTTCAAATCTATTGGTCAATGGTGAAATATGGCGACGTGGTATGGGAATTATTTACAGAACTGGACCCATTAAAATTAACATCTTAGTATCTCGCATTCAATATATCCTTCAGGTGTTCACGGTGAGCACTCGGAGAGCGAGGGAGGTGTATATGATCTGTCGAATAAACGACGTCTTGGTTTGACGGAATACGATGCCGTATCGGAAATGATGGAAGGCGTGAAGGCGATCCGAGACTGGGAGAAGGAGCTGGCCGCCGGCACGAAGAAATAGGCGGCAATTTCCCGTACTCTGACCCCTGTACATCGAACAGTTTATTTATGTTCACGCTTAAATGGCGGGAATCAAATGTTGTCGTCTCTTGTTTTTCGTATTCTTACATATTTCTTTTATGACAAGTTTTGGCAGCAAATGGAGACGATTCTCATTGCACTGTGTCAAAACATGTTTTGTTTTTTGTTAAATAAATAAAAATAGTAAATTTAATTCTGCTTTGCAAGTGCATTCAAGCATTGAGCTTTGTTTTATTTTGCTCCATAGTTCTATTCCTAAACCTAGCTGAGCTCATTCTGATACAGAATTGAATGGCTCTCATTTGGTTTTTATTAACTGTTTGCATGCTGGGAAATTTGTGGGCTATTAATAGTTAAAAAATAGCAGATGACAATTCATGATATTTTCTTTTATTTCTTGTTATACATATCATGAATATGTCTTGAAATTTCATTAGAATTGCGTCCTCTGGATGCAATTCTAATGAAATTCCAAGCATATTTACAGAGGGAAATAAGAAACATACCTGTAATTTGTTGGATGTTATTTTCACCGCTAGCATGCAGAGTTAAGAATGTGTAAAATAAGGAGACAGCAATTCTGTTCCCGTAGTTTTAAGTCGAGTTAATCATATGAACATAGGAAGTGTTTTCACCACCCCACAGTTAACAACCTTTCCCAATCACGGCTTTGTTATGGATTATGTTTCTCTTCACTACAATATGTCCTGTTTCGATAAACAGAAGAACATTTAAATAGCAATTGATGGATACAAGTAAGCAGTATTACAAATCGGATGAATCGGTGCTTTATGTCTAGTATATGCAAACAAAGATGGTGGAATCTTGATTGTATTTGTTAGCATTTAAATAATTTTGTGTTTGCTAGATTCCAGAGTGGCGATACAGAACAGATAGTACTTAAGATATTGCCCAATTGTGTTATACAGCCCTGTGTGATATAGGACTTGTCACAACAACAATTGGCTTGTTGAAGCCACACTGCTTGGTATAGCTTTACAAATTATTTCGATGCATAGAGAATGATTTTTGCAAATACATGCATGCAGACTGATCTGGCCAATTTTTGTTGTGATAGGTCACATTTGTGTGATAATCCATTATTCCATTTAATACTCCAGCAGACTGTGTATTCGGAAATATTTGTCTCCATACTTCGCATAAAACCTACAGTGTAGTGTATACTAATTGTCTTTAATGTTTCTTTTTGCGAAGAATTTGAAGAAAATTGTTTCATAATTACAGAGTCTTATCTGGGGTAGGTTTCACCTTAGTCTATGGAGCTTACATGTATATGTTGGCACATACTTAGACCAAGATGGAAAACAAAGATCGAATGCTATTCTTAATGCCATACATTAAATGGCTTATTTTCCCATAGACTTGCATGAATGATTGTCTTGACGGATAATAGAAAGTATATACGGCAAAACTAATTTATACACTGTTATATTGGTATGAAAAAAAAGACCTGTAGCCTATTTCACCAACATTGCAAAGTATACTTATCTAGCAAAGTATACTTTGAGGGAGAAATTTTCAATTTAAGGACAAATTTATTAATATTTATTATACATGTACTGAATTTATTACATTATCACAGCCATTTTGGCTGTGATAATGTAATAAATTCAGTATAATAAATCTGCATACTTTTAATCATCAAATATATGCAGTCGTTAGTTCTATATGAAATAATGCATTTCATGAAAAATAAATGATTACTCCCTGAAAGTATACTTTGCAATGTTGATGAAACCGGCTACTGGAAATGGAGTAAAATCTGTGGGTGAATGGTTTTGTTTAATGTGTGGCATGGAACTGTTCATGTCTGAGCCATATTAGAAGCTTCCCGGTACCTTGACATTTGTTTGTTTAAACCACTATTAAAATTGGAGGTCTTGTTTGTTACATTTTATTTGTTATTTCTGTTTTCCTCTGTGATGTACATTCACCTTCATATATAATGAGGGTGGAACTTATTACTCAAAATGTCCATATTTCTGGCAGGAGAAATATTGCTTTCCAATCATGGACTGCACTGTTCGCCATTCAGTCCACCTGTAGTGGGTGGCAGGTGGGAGCATGCGATGGGTAATTTAACGATCGGGGTTCATCCTTCCCGGAATCCCGACTGGAGACCTGGTTTGGCGCTCACATGCGTCTTTGGCATTTTGTATGTGACAGTTGAATCTGGTTATACCCCTTATAAGAGTAATCCTACCAGTATTACTTTTAAATACGGGAAGGGGCCAAGTGACTTTGGTGCGGTGGACCATCACTTCAAAAGTATACTTTGGTGCAGTATGACCTGGCATTCCAGTCAGTAATTTCATAGTTCTGAAATATGTTAAAGTATCTCGCAAATGTACTAATTCTGTTTGTCGATGATTTTCGGGATTTTTCCCTCCAATGCAGCAGGTTAAAACGGGATCGAACATGTTTGCCCGGCCTTACATGACCTTAGCTGTTGATAGGCCGTTAAACACCAATAAACAAATTAACAAACCGTTTCCAATTATTGGGGAACATAATATCATGATTAGCACACCGTTTCACTAAGCGGCGGCTACTCGGGGAATGGGATCACACGGTCTATTGTTTACACTGGATTAATGGCGGCCCCCATGAGGTCTCGGGGGTGGGGGGGGGGGGTAAATCTTATTTTTGGCGGGAGACATACTGTTTCCACGCTATTGGGATCGTGATTCTGGCCGTTTGCACGGGTCTACTTTCGGAAGTGGCTCTCTGTTCATGGGGGGGCGTCTCGATAGGCTCAATTTGCGTTCGCAATTAACAACAGTCCGGTGACATTTAAAGTCAGCGAGTGAACTGAAAGCAAGTTATTAATAGCAACGACAATGCTCAACATTATGTGTAAAATAGTTGGCATGCCCAACTTTACTTTTGAAGAGAACAAATTGCTGTTATTGAGACGCCCCCCCCCCCCCCCCCCCCCCACCCCCCCCCCCCCCCCCCCCCCCCGTATCGTGTACCACGCAGTCGCAATGAGACGTCGAAGGCCATTTCTTTTTCATATTGTGATTTACCTGTTGGGTATGCAATTTGGATTACTCGGTCTGTATCCCTATTCTGGAAAGTGCCGATTGATTTTGGCCAAATAACCAAATAAACATACTAAAAATATGAAAATTTTCCCGTTTTTTTTTCTTCACATTACGAAAAACCTATGCTGCCAAAAATATTTTTTGAACAAAATCGATCAAATATGATTTTATGGGCATCATTCTCTATGGGAGAAATTTTCTTCCATAATTTTTGTTTTACTGGGCCGACTTTCACATAATAATTTTTTGTTGTTAGTTAGATCACTTCCGAGTTATCTCGCCAGGTTTCGAGATTAATTTCTAAAAAAAAGAAGGTTATTTAGCTCACCTGAGCAAAGCTCATGTGAGCTATTGTTATGGCAGTGTCCGTCGTCCGTCCGTCCGTCCGTGAACATTTTCAATCATCTTCTTCTCCCGAACTGCTGAGCCGATATTGGTTAAACTTCACAGGGATGATATATGGGTGATGCCATTTCAGATTTGTTAAAATGGAGGTCATCGACAATCCAAGATGGCCGCCATGGAAAAGTAGGTCAAATTCTTAAAAAATCTTCTCACGAACCGCCAGGCCGATTTTGACGATACTTGGTATGAATGATCGATAGTTAGCGCTGTTTCAGATTTGTTCATATGGTGGCCCGTGGGTCAAAAATGGGCATCGCCCAGAGGGGTCAAATAGGGTCAAATTTTATTTTTAACCGAATATAGTCATGTAATATATCAAATCGAAGGTATTGACGAGACAATCACTCTGGAACATTTTTTGTCTAAATCATATGATGACGTCATCCAAGATGGCCACCGATAGTTCAAATGGTCATTATTTTACTAAAGATTTCAAACGTCTTTTTCTTGTAAACTGCTTGGCCGATATTGGCCAAACTTAACTGTAATGGTCTGTGGTTGAAGCCTGTTCATTTTTGTTAAAATGGAGGTCATCACCAAATCCAAGATTGCCGCCGTTGAGAAGTAGGTCAAATTCTTAAAAAATCTTCTTCTCACGAACCGCCAGGCCGATTTCGACGATACTGGGTATGAATGAATGATAGTTAGCGCTGTTTCAGATTTGTTCATATGGTGGCCCCTGGGTCAAAAATGGGCGTCGCCCGAGTGGTCAAATAGGGGTAAATTTTATTTTTAACCGAATATAGTCATATAATATATCGAATCGAAGGTATTGACGAGACGATCACTCTGGAGAATTTTTTGTCTAAATCAGATGATTACGTCATCCAAGATGGCCACTGATAGTTCAAAAGGTCATTCTTTTACTAAAGATTTCAAACGTCTTTTTCTTGTGAACTGTTTGGCAGATATTGGCCAAACTTAACTGTAATGGTCTGTGGGTGAACCTGCCTTTTTCATTGTTAAAATGGAGGTCCTCACCAAATCCAAGATGGCCGCCGTTGAGAAGTAGGTCAAATTGTCAAAAAATCTTCTTCTCACAAACCTCCAGGCCGATATCGACGAAACTTGGTAAGAATGATTGATAGTTACCGCTGTTTCAGATTTGTTCATATGGTGGCCCCTGGGTCAAAAATGGGTGTGGCCCGAGGGGTCAAATGGGGGTCAAATTTTATTTTTGACAGAATATGGCCAGGATAGTATTATCGGGATCGAATATATATAGTATATCGGAATCGAATGTATCGACGAGACGATCACTCTACAGCATGTTTTGTCTAAATCAGATGATTTTGTCATCCAGATGGCCACCGAAAAGGTTAAAAAATAATTTGTTTTAAGATTTCAAACGTATTATTCTTGTGAACTGCTGGGCCGATATTGGCCAAACTTAACTGAAATGGTTTGTTGGTGAAGCCTGTTCATTTTTGTCAAAATGGAGGTCATCACCAAATCCAAGATGTCCGCCGTTGAAAAGTAGGTCAAATTGTCAAAAAATCTTCTTCTCACAAACCGCCAGGCCGATTTCGACGAAACTTTGTATGAATGATCGATAGTTAACGCTGATTCAGATTTGTTCATATGGTGGCCTCTGGGTCAAAAATGGTCATGGCCCGAGGGGTCAAATAGGGGTCAAATTTTATTTTTGACCGAATATGGTCATTTTATATATCAAATCGAAGGTATAGCAGTAAATCACATGCACATTCGCAATATATGTTAGATCAGAAGGTACCAACAAATTCTGTGGAACATTTGAAGTTGTAAGTGAAGAGTCTTTGTGAAACCAAGATGACCACCATGGAGGCTTTTAGGTGAGCGATACAGGCCCATTTGGGCCTCTTGTTTGTATTATCCATCGGCGCTTTCAGTTGAAACAGACAATTGAATAACGTTATGTTTGTTTGTCCAAATTGCATCGGCAAAATGAGCTGGAACAGACCAACCACGTTCTGTCAGAGTGGGCGGGAGAAAAGAAGGAGTTGGTTACCTTGGGATTAGCAGACCGTATAAAGGCGTATATCACCACTTCAATTCTGGGTTCTACCCCAATAAATACGTCTGCAATATACCTCGTAAAACGGTGTATTAGTCGGACATAAAGCACCTTTGCTTCATCAACCTATTTGTGTTTAGAGCAGGCTGTATTTTACAAACACCAGTAACTGATCAAGTTCTCCAAATTTGCAGATTGTACATCCAATAATCAACATCGAATATATTTCTAACAAGGAATTTCTGAGTATGCACATTCACAAGTGGCTACTTGTCTCCCGCCAGTCAGTACTTTCAGTACTTTGATTCAATAATACGACTGTGGTTTCTTCCTTCAAGTGATGACCATGTTCCAGCCGTTAACACTTATTTAGCAGCATTACTTATGTAGTTAGTCTGAACATTCTGCAGAGAAATTTGAATTGGATGGAATCGAGCGTTGTTTAAACTTAGTCCGGTTCATATGCACAGGTCAAAATATGAACTGAAAATGGCGCTTTGTGCGACAGAAATCCGTACACGGACGAATAAAAAAAATATTTTGTTATAAATATCACATATAGCGAAACAGCGGTAGCATATACTGTTTTAATAATATGCGTACATATTGTAATTAATGTTTAATAGTGATATACTTATGAATAATATACGATACTATGGTTTATACTCCAGCACTATGTTTTAAGGCTGTGTGATTTGCCTCAATATAAGCTGGATTAATTAATACTTATATTCATGCGCTTCATGAGAACATCAATACATTTAAAATATACAAATAGTATCGATATGATACATTTTAATAATATAAATATTGAAAATACACATTACAATGGCTTACAACATAAGTTATTGATCGAAAATTGTCACTGCATCGTGACCTATTTGACTGCATTACCTATTGCGCGGGTACCTCGCCATACCCACTGTTTACATAGGTAACTGGGGGTATAGAGAGGTACGCTCGCTAATACAATGTTTGAGGGGAAGGGGCCAGGTCAGGTTATTCTAATTTCAGGGCTGAATATGTTTTTTCTCGGTGTAATTATTCTGTTCTGATTTTGTGATTTTCCCTCCAATGCTGCAGGTTAAAATGGGATCGAACCCATTTACCCGGGCTTACATGACCTTAGCTGGTTATACCCCTTATGTGAGTATTACGATATTCGTATTCCTATTTTAGGGGAAGGGATTTTATACCCAATATGTGCGATTTTGCATGAACAACATTTACAGAATCTGTATTTACCCCCTGTCAGAACAGGTGAAATATGGGTTTGACCCCGTTAACTTGAACTGACCTTTATAGCTGTTGACAGTCCGTTAAAGTTGACGAAAATGTAATTTCTGGATTGGTTCTGAAATTTCATCAACTTTTGACGTCACTTACGGAAAATATTGTTAATTTTGTAAATATTTGTATGCCACTGTCTCTGTCTCTGTATCGCCGGAGTTATATAGTGTTTGGACCGTTTGTCCGGCACATTGACGTCACATGAACGTATATATATATAGTATATTGTTAACAATGAAGTATCTATACAAGTAACAGACTATCAGATTAGTTGTTCCCATCACCTGTGATTTCAACGCAGCACTTGTGGACAGATGCCACACATCCATGCTGCCCTTAATATGACATTGACAACTTTGAATCTTTGCACACATTGATAAGTGCACACAATTCTGTCGTAACTTCTATATCACTTGATGGATTACTTTAATATTTCAATACCTCAAACATGTGTACAGATGCCACACATCCATGCTGCCTGTAATACATGACATGAACGTTTAACCTACACAACTTTTAACTTTTTCACACATTAAAGGCCCATTCGGTAGGCACAAAATGTTTTTTATGGGAATTAAATAAGTGTATAATTGTATCGCTATTCCACCAGTTCTAAAACTTGCTATACAGATATAATCATTTGGTAATATTTATTTTACTGATGGTGACGCGCGGTGGTATCCGGCTATTTTCATATGCAAATGGGGCATGTTATTTTTATGCCACCGGGTTTCGAAGAAACGGGTGGCATATAGTGTTTGGACCGTCCGTCTGTCCGTCTGTCCGTCCGTCCGTCACACTTTTCGGTTAACCACTTTGTCGCAGATTCTCAAATATGCTGCAGGTGGCATCCGCCTTCGACAGACGCATTTCTTGTTTAATTATGTATACTAATTAAATGCGTGAGTGGCAGGTGGGAGCACGCGATGGGTAATTTAACGATCGGGGTTCATCCTTACCGGAATCCCGACTGGAGACCTGGTTTGGCCCTCACATACGTCTTCGGAATGTTGTATGTGACAGTTGAATCTGGTTATACCCCTTATGTGAGTATTGGTAATCCTAGTTTAGGGGAAGGGGCCAAGTGACTTGGTGTGGTATGGACCTGGCACCAGGTCAGGTTATTCTAATTTCAGGGCTGAATATATTTGTTCTCGATGTAAATATTCCGTTCTGATTTTGGGATCCCCCCCCCCCCCCCCAATGCAGCAGGTTAAAATGGGATCGAACCCGTTTGCCCGGCCTTACATGACCTTAGCTGTCGATATGCCGTTAAACACTAATAAACAAACAAAACAAACTAATTAAATGCGTCACTTGAAAAAACATTTTGAGAAAAGACGGTTATCGCCCCTGATATCATTGTGGAAATTTATGTCTGATATAAAATGTATAATAATGTCGACGGGCCACATTTTCTTGTCTCGGGAGATATTGTACATTTTCTTGGTTAGGAAACCAGATGGCTCATCTCGTATGCCTGCCCATGATTGATCTACCAATATTATGAACATTTCTGCTGCACTCCACAATCATGACAATGGCGTAAAATGTTTCCTGTCATGTAACTCCTTTATATTTCACACATGCATTCCTCTGATAGTCCGCTATATGCTAAATGTCTTAATTTCTGTTTCCTTGCGCGGATCTGCTTGATATTTCACACACGTATTGCTCTAATGGTCCTCTATTGCCCTGCGACAAATCCAAATTTTGAATCGACTACAGTGGACGTTTATGTAGAATTGGTGATATCACTCGTTCACAATGAGATGGGATCGATTGCCTAGGAATTGGAACACCTGACTTCCAATCCGGATGTTGTGGGTTCAAACCTCGCCTTACGCATCAACAATACTTTCATAGTATTTCCATCCCACTGGTCTGTCGGATGAGACTTTATACTATGGTTCCCTCTCTATATGACCCTAGCTGTTGATGGGGCGTTAAACCCATTCACTTCCACTTCAAAAGTGTGATGGCACCCATTCAACTAGCCTATTATATGTGATGTCACTCATTTCATCACTGATTCAATGCCGAACGTGTGATATCACCAATTCAAATTAGTGTTATCACCTTTTTGAATGGTCGATCACATTTGTGTGTCCCATTACGATATTGGAGGGGACATTTAGTGTTCCTCTTGTCCGTTCGTCCGTCACGAACCTTGTATCTCCTAAAACTATAGTATTAGATATAGACCTGAAACTTGGTATTTAGCTTCCTTATGATGAGTAGATGTGCAAATGTTATTTCCATTTTTTATTCGAACCCCCGGTCATGGATTATCTCCCCATTTTCAACTTATCTGCGTTAAAGTTTTTTGTCGAGCCCGCTTGCGGAAAGCGAGACAGTGATCACAATGACGTCCGGGTGTCCGTGCGTGCGTGCGTCCTTATATCTCTGCAGTCCTAAGTCACATTGACTTGAAACTTCATATGCTTATTAGTCCTGATCCATATATGCATGCTGTATCCCACTCGTGCAGCCCCTGTGCCCAAGGTCAAGATCAAATGACTTAGAAGTTTGTGTTCCGAAATCTGCGTTAAAGTTTGTTAATATCTTATATCTCTGCAGTCCTAAGTCACATTGACTTGAAACTTCCTATGCTTATTAGTCATCATCCATATATTAATTCTGTGTCCCACTCATGCGGCCCTTGTGCCCTTATGTCAAGGTCAAATGACTTAGAAGTTTGCGTTAACGTTTCTGTCAAAATTTGCGTTAAATTTTTCACATACCTACTATCTCTATAACCGTAAGTCAGATTTGCTTGAAACTTTGTATCTTATTGGGCATCAAACTTCAAATAAATACACTCAGAGACCATCAAATGCCTCGGCGGGCTCGACATTCGGACCGCGGCCATCTGGTTCATATCTTATATCTCCACAATTGTGACTCCAATTTACTTCCAACTTCCAATACTTTTCATCGTCCATATTTTCATTCCATAGCCTGCCCATGTGGTCCACATGCCGAAGGTCAAGGTCATATGACTTTGAAATTTGTGTTAAAGTTTTTACATACCTTATATCTCCACAACACTTACTCTGATTTACTTAAAATAATTCTTCATTATCATCCACATTTTAATTTTGCCCACTCATGCGGCCCACATGCCTAAGATCAAGGTCATGACTTTAAAATTTGCATTAAAGCTTTTACATACCTTATATCTCCACAACCCTTAATTCAAACTTCAAATAAATACACTCTGAGACCATCAAATGCCTCGGTGGGCGCGACATGCGGTCCGCGGACATCTGGTTTTGCTTTGACACTGAGCCATGGATTACCTCTCCCTTTTGAACTTGGAATTTTGACTTGATATGTGATATGTGGGGCATCCGTGTTCTATGAACACATTTTCTAGTTGAATGGGTGATGTCATCTATTTTGAATGGGTGATAACACAAACTGGTATTTAAAGTCTCAATACAGCACATATTGTCTCAAATTATGCACTGCAGTTTATTGCGTATACTCTAAAAGGATGTTAGCTGTTGAATGCCACTAATCAACACCAATCGCTATCTGTGACTGGAGGAATGGGGATTATGGGTTTTGTAACCAGTTTAGATCCAGATTAGCCTGTGCATCCACAGCCGTATCAGGATTTTCAATGTTCACCATTCAATCAATGAAACGCCCGTCATGCTTCTAACAAGCAATGTAATTGTTAACCGGTACACGAGTGTGCTATTTGATCAGGAGCTACACTGGTCACAAATCCCATAAGAATCAGTTATCCAGTCACAGCCACATACTGACATAATGATCGAGTCGTAACTCTGAAACATTAGTCCAGGATTAGTCGAAGCCTAAGTGCGTGGACAGACCACATTTTCTAGTTGTAACGGATTAATTAATTTTCTCTATAGACATTTTTCTCTATAGACATTTTCAACTAGATGCGAAAATAGTCCATGTCGTCTTCTCACTAAAGCATATCGGAGATCTAAGTTTTCTGCTATTTGGAGTGTGGAGTCCTGTGATAAACAGAATCTCGAAACTCATTTCCATTTGATACGAGTTTCATAAATCTCACCAAATGGAACGTCATTTGAGATCCTCTATATATTGCTTGTTGAAACCACGGGTGTTTCATTGATGTAATGGCGAACAGTGCAGATCCTGATCAGACTGTGCGCGCGGCTGCACAGGCTGAACTGGATATACATTGGTCGCAAAACCCTCTAGCCCCATTTCTCCAGTCACAATCACAAATGCGTCGGTCACCCTGAACTTGGAATGGTGTAAGCCGCGATTAGTCACTGGTCATGACGGCCACAAAAGCTGTATTAATATTTCAGTTTTTGACCCAGTAATACATAACATAATCTTAATATAAAGCGCATTAAGGTTTCAGACGGGCGGTAATGTAGAAGTTTGTGGCTAATTGTCCCCCTATTAAGGACGGACACCATCCTTTGTTTCGAGGATAATATAGCTTCGTAAATGGGATATTTGTATAAAGTGTATCTGACCCTGTGTCTTATTAATGTATACTATACTGTGTATTGAGTTGCCATCTGAGCCATCTTAGCATGGACAAGCTATCAGCCAGATCAAAGAATACACTTTAGTGCAATATGTTTTAAAAAAGAATTATTTACAACGTTCTATCCATTATATATAGCCCAACTCTATACCAAAATCTGAGTTTGAATGTTAAATGTGCCCATTTTGTTCTGCTTTCTGCACAGGATATCTAGAGTGCACAGTTATATTGGCTATCTTACCCGTAGACAGTGGATTTACCTTGTATACTGTACTGAATGCAATGAGGAATATTTATTTTGTATGGACTTGTGCTGCTATCATAAACGTGTTGCTTTATCTGTCCTACGTTTTGCTGTATGTATCAAACGGTACAAGAGGTGTAACTGACCGATGGCATTTAAATACTAAGATGACAGCGATGACAACTATATGCGCCTTAAAGGATTCAGTAACAAGAGAATGTTCACATATATACATATAATTCCAGCACAAAAATATTTACACAATTCCCTAACATTTGATTGGTCCGTAGCAAGTCTCTGTCCAGAATTTATATCCCAGTAAACTCCCGCCGAACTACTTTCCGTAACCGTGAGGCGCAGTTAAAATAATTCTTAAGAAAACGGAAAATAAACACATTTTCTTGATGAATTTATTTCAAATGCTGGAATTATAAGGAATGAATGGCCTTTTTGTGGAATTTATCGGGGATATAAACTTGGAAAAGTCGCGGGAATACTGGACGAGGCCTTCCGGCCTTCGTCCAGTATTCCCGCGACTTTTCCAAGTTTATACCCCGATAAATTCCACAAAAAGGCCATTCATTCCTATAATATCCCATCAAATTTACAAGGCAATTATCTTTTAATCAAACGATGATCAGTAGCCGATTTCATCAACATTGCAAAGTATACTTTCCTAGCAAAGTATACTTTGAGGGAGAAATTTTCAATTTTAGAATAAATTTATTAATTTTTATTATACTGAATTTATTACATTATCACAGCCATTTTGGCTGTGACAATGTAATAAATTCAGTATAATAATTCTACAAATTTTTAATCATGAAATGTATGCATTTGTTAGTTCTATATGAAATAATGCATTTCAGGAAAAATAAATGATTACTCCCTCAAAGTATACTTTGCTAGTAAAGTATACTTTGCAATGTTGGTGAAATAGGCTACTGTTATAGAACGGGTCCTTAACAACAACAACAAAACAAAAATTGCCAGGGTGTCTGAAAATAAAATTAAGTTGATGCTGCATATTCAAGGTGTATGATCACGTGGTACTAACAACAAGTACTGAAACTTCCAAAATCCATCTGATTCAAAGTACGTATTCTTTTATATTGTCCTTATTACGTAACGGATTTTGATGAAATATGGCGCATCAAACGCATCTTGTTAAGCTGCATTTGGTCAGGGGGTCTTTGTATTTTCGCCCAAACCGCTGTCATTGTTGCGAAGAACCGACACGGAAATCGATTCTTCGCAAAAACGACACAAGTCTGTGCCGAACTCCATGGACCACCAAATGCAGCCCATGAAGACGCGTTTGCTGCGCCATATTTCATCAAAATTCGTTGCATATTAAGGAAAATATAAAATAATACTTACTTTGGGCGACGTTGTTGATGTGATCATGATCATGCACCTTGCTATTGTATTATGTCATTTATGATGATACATGTACATGCACTTTAAAGAACACAGGCGGGCAATGGAATAAAACAGTAGTAGTCGACAGAATCCACTTTACAATTAATTAATATACAAATATACAGGGCTCTATAGGAATGAATGGCCTTTTTGTGGAATGTATCGGGGTATAAACTTGGAAAAGTCGCGGGAATACTGGACGAAGGCCGGAAGGCCTCGTCCAGTATTCCCGCGACTTTTCCAAGTTTATATCCCGATAAATATTCCACAAAAAGGCCATTCATTCCTTATAATTCCAGCATTTGAAATAAATTCATCAAGAAAATGTGTTTATTTTTCCGTTTTCTTAAGAATTATTTTAACTGCTCTTCACGGTTACGGAAAGTAGTTCGGCGTGGGAGTTTACTGGGATATAAATTTTGGACAGAGACTTGCTACGGGCCAATCAAATGTTAGGGAATTGTGTAAATATTTTTGTGCTGGAATTATTAGATAATGAATTAGTACTAGAGTATTTTCACTCCATCATTTCTGAAGCAATTGGGTATTTCAACATTTAATTGGGTAAAATAAAATCACACTACTGTTTACACATCAACAGACATAATTATTGAATAGTTTGCTTGGAAAAGAAAACATTTCTTGGCATTTCTTTAGAATTGTCTCCTTAATACCAAGAGTCTGTTTATTGTTTTCTGCAGCATAATAAAGGTACCACAAAATTGTTATTGCTTTTTGATACTCGCTACTTCTTATTTCAATTGGGTTATTGGCAATTTTAATTGGGTATTAAAGCAAATACGCAGCTTATCTGGAACTCTGAATATATATTTTTTCTGCATATACACCATGTCCGCCGGTTGTGAAATCATGGAAAAAGTGTTTAATATACATGCACATGTTTTTTACAGTACATTTTCACCCCGTGGAGAATCTGAATCTATTTTGAATTTGGGCATTTGCTGTGTACCCATTTTCCACGAGCGGGCATGCGGTTAATTCGCATAAGGGTAGTCACGGTAAACACATGCCTGCTCTGGTATATATATATATATATATGTGTGTGTATGCAGGTACTCGTCACGTGAAGAAACTGCATAAATAATAGTTTTGTGCATAATTTAAAATAGAAAATCGCCAATAAAATTAGTTAGCACCAGATTGTTTCCAGCAATCGTGCCAGTTGTGATATACGCGTCGTGCACGATGTTGTTTTAATGTGTTATTGTGAAAACATATTGTTTGATTTGAATTTAAGTTTCAAGCATTTCTTCCATTACCCGACAATTGCCCTCGTTACGACACATGGTCTCAGATATGCATTTAAATTGATGTACCACAAAGCACAATTTGTGAAACAAAACATCTTAGTTCTGCAATGATAATACAATGCCACCAATAGGAATATATTTCAAGTCGTGTTTCCAGTTGAATTCATATAAATAAAGTGAGTGGCAGGTGGGAGCATGCAATGGGTATCCCGGATTGTTTTAATCCGGTTATACCCCTTGTATGAGTAATACGATCATTCCTAATCCTTTTATATTTAATAGAAGGGGCCAAGTGACTTTGGTGTGGTATGGACCTGGCACCAGGTCAGGCTATTCTAATTTCAGGGCTGAATAAAGTATTCATAAGCATAGTTGTGAAGGTCAATGGTGAAGGTTATATTAAGGGCAGCATGATGGTGTGACATTTGTGCACACGTGTTCTGTAAACTCCGGTAAAATAAAAACAAATTGTGAATGGTCAAAAGGCCAAGGTCATAGTAAGGACGTGGGTGGTGGTCGGGCGAATGAGGCGGCGTAAATTAACGGTAGGGGTTCCTCGTTATAAGAATCACGATGTGCCTGGTTTGGCCCTCATGTACGTTTTTATATTTGGCTGTTTTGTTACCTGGGAGTTGAATTGGGTTATTGCCCATTATAAAAGTAGTAATATTATTACTGATCCTACTGCTTTTGGGAGGGGCCAAGTGATTCTGGTGTGGCGAGGACCTGGCATCAGATCAGGATTATTCTGATTTCAGGGCTAAATATAAAGTTTTGTTATTGTAAATATTCAGTTCTGATTTTGGGATTTTGCCCCCATTTGTATATGTACTTGAACATGTACATGTACTTGTACAGGTAATATATGGGATTTAGTACTAAATACATTGACCCGGCCTTAAATGACCTTAGCTGTTGATAGGCAGTTAAACCCCAACAAACAAACATATTAAGGACAGCATGGATGTGTGGCATTTGTGCAGATGTATGTTGTATTGAAATATTATAATAATCCATATAGAGTTATTGCAGAATTGAGAAACTCCGGCAAACTTCTAATGTGTGAAAAAGTTCAAAAGTTGTGAAAGTCAAAAGGTCAATGTCATATTAAGGGCAGAATGGATGTCTGGCATTTTTCCACAAGTATGCTGTGTTGAAATATTTAAGTAATCCTGCAAGTGATATAGAATTTGTGACATAATTGAGAAACTTTTGCGAACTTCTTAATGTGCCGGGCACACGGACTCACGGACACACAGTCCATCACTATGTGCATCCGGTTCTACCGAGACCGGGGGCATGAAAAACAACACAATAACACCAATTTGTAGATATGCATCGTATTTCTGAACCCAATTGTACGTTATTAGTTGGCTGAAAAATAAAACGAAAGCAGTTTGGTAAATAAAATGTATATACTATACAAACAATAACTAGAGTTACAAACTAATATAATTTTATTGTCGATCCCGCTTGCGGAAAGCGAGACATAGTGATCACAATGACGTCCGGGTGTCCGTGCGTCCGTCCGTCTGTGCGTGTGTCCGTCCGTCCGAATTATGCGTTAACGTTTGTAAATACCTTATATCTCTGCACTCCGAAGTCACATTGACTTGACACTTCAAATGCTTATTAGTCATCATCAATAGTCATTATATGTCCCACTCATGTGGCCCCTGTGCCCCATTGACAAGGTCAAATGACTTAGAAGTTTGGGTTAAAGTGTTTGTCCAAATTTGCGTTAAAGTTTTCAGATACCTACTATCTACTGTAACCGTAAGTCAGAGTTGCTTGAAACTGTGTATGCTTATTGGGCATCATCCATATATTCATTCTGTGTCCCACTCATGCGGCCCCTGTGCCCCAAGGTCAAGCTCAAATTTGCATTAAAGCTTTAATACCTTATATCTCCACAACCCTTAATTCAAACTTCAAATAAATACACTCTGAAACCATCAAATGCATCGGCTGGCTCGACATGCGGGCCGCGGCCATCTTGTTTAATTAAAGTGTCTATCATTGAGAAAATAGCAGAGTATAGCAGACTCCGCAGTGGAGGAATGTTGCAGTAAATACAGCCCAAAACCACACATTGAATATTTGAGAAATTCAACTGAAACACAGTGCTTTAAAAATGAATAGTATGGCTATTTCATAAGCAGTGATATATAACGGTATACATGGTAATAAGTGACAAATGCATTTTCGAATTCCTCATGTAAATAATGACAAACAAATCAATAATATATAGCTATATTGTAACAAACGCAAGCGAGCGGTCTTACGATTTGTTGTGTTGTCAGGATGGCTTATGGAGAGTCAATGGAAGATGTTTATTCAGGTATTTAGTTTATTATCTGAGTGTTATTCTACAACAAGATCATGACGGGTACTGGTTACAATCAGGTGACGACTACTGGTCACTGGCGAGAATACGCCACATAGATGTTATCCTTTGCTCGTATGAGTTGAATCATTCGATCCTAGCCATTTGGGTTGTATTTATAGGTTCTGAAACTCTACCACATGACGTCACTTGACCAATCCTGATGCTTGGGCGTCGGGCAAATCTGTCAAAAATGTCAGCCATCTTGCCAGATTTGCGAGATCGCCAAAAATGACGTCATCACCATGAGACTTTTAACAAGTTCACACATTAAAAGAGCTCAAAACCTATCTGGCACATCCCAAATATGTAGTTTATATATTTATCTTGGTATTTACACAGGTACACAGTGGTTTGGTGATTTGATAACTTTATGGGACAATTTTGATGCGGAGACGCTGGCGTTTTCGCATTCAAAATTGAGCGCCATTTCAACTTGATTTTATCCTTAGAATCAACCAAAACAGGAATTTACAGACTGAAACTTTATCTAAATGTTCGTCTTACATATTAATTAGGATTTACAAACCCAACCTCGTGAATATCTGATTAAATAGCCTTAATTTAGCAATTACAATGTGCTTCTCAGGATCTGTCAGATTTGGCAGATCTGCCAAACATGGCCGCTGTCAGAGAGAAATCATGAACATGTCAACCTGTCAGACTTGCAATGTAACCAAATATAGGACACATAGGCATGCTGGATGTGGGTGAAGACTCTCATAAGATATTCCTCTTTACAAGAAAGAGTGAATTAGTCATTGAAACACTTCCATCATCCTAAGAATAAGACTGCCAGACACTATCAGCAAGGTTGCCAGACATGTTTGTCAGTCTCTCCACAATTCTGTAAAGTTGCCAGATTTCTTCCTGTGGCCATAAAAGCTATCAGGCATGTTTGTCTTAGTGAAAATGTGGAATTATATGCCTGAATTACCATTACATTAGCTACAGAGTGTAGATATGTCAATAATAATACCATATTTAGCTTGTCAAAATGAGTTGTGTACCCCACCCACTCACTTTACATGGTGGTTATAATTACACTGAGGTTCTATTCTGTTACAATATACATGATATACATCGAGAAGCAGAGATATGGTTATATATATGATTTTACACAACTTTGGCGGCCATCTTGAATTGTTATATAAAGTGTTGTATACAAAGAAATTAATCTCCCAATGAAATACTACATTATGTATATTGAGACCACATTGGTCAATATACTGTATCCGAGATTTTGTGATTTACATGTACATGGATTGTCAAAATTTTAGCGGCCATCTTGATTATTTTAAGAAGGAGTGCATGTAAAATAATGCTACATGAATGCTACCGATCAATACTATTCATGTCCATGAGACACATTTCTGCTACATGGGCTCTAGCATTGATACATTAAAATGTATTTTGTATACGACCGTTTTTAAAAAACGGTACGTATTATGTTTTACCGCACGGCGGGCGGGCGGGTGGGCGGCTGAAGAAAAAGCGCATAGTTCGTGTACACAACTCCTCCGAAACCGTTCAGTCGATCGATCTGAAACTATAAACACGTCTTCTACACATATTGAAGATGTGCACCTTGGTGTTTTTATGCCAAAAAATGTTTTTTAACAAAAATATCGCCTTTTTAACTTAGCCATTTTTTCTTCATTTTTCTATACATTTCTATATACGGTACCGAGTTTGTGTACACAACTCCTCCGAAACCTTTCAGTCGATCGATCTGAAACTATCCATACGTCTTCTACACATATTGAAGATGAAAACTATTTTTTAACAAAAATATCACATTTTTAACTTAGCCATTTTTTCTACATTTTTCTATACAATTCTATATACGGTACAGAGTTTGTGTACACAACTCCTCCGAAACCGTTCAGTCGATCGTTCTGAAACTATACACATGTCTTCTACACATATTGAAGATGTGCACCTTGGTGTTTTTATGGCGAAAAAATATTTTTTAACAAAAATATCGCCTTTTTAACTTAGCCATTTTTTCTACATTTTTCTATGCAATTCTATATACAATACAGAGTTTGTGTACACAACTCCTCCGAAACTGATAAGTCGATCGTTCTGAAACTATTCACACGTCTTCTACACATATTGAAGATGTGCACCTTGGTGTTTTTATGCGGAAAAAATATTCTTTAACAAAAATATCACCTTTTTAACTTAGACATTTTTTCTACATTTTTCTATACAATTCTATATACGGTACAGAGTTTGTGTACACAACTCCTCCGAAACCGTTCAGTCGATCGTTCTGAAACTATACACACGTCTTCTACACATATTGAAGATGTGCACCTTGGTGTTTTTATGGCGAAAAAATATTTTTTAACAAAAATATCGCCTTTTTAACTTAGCCATTTTTTCTACATTTTTCCATGCAATTCTATATACAATACAGAGTTTGTGTACACAACTCCTCCGAAACTGAAATGTCGATCGTTCTGAATCTATTCACACGTCTTCTACACATATTGAAGATGTGCACCTTGGTGTTTTTATGCCGAAAAAATATTTTTTAACAAAAATATCACCTTTTTAACTTAGCCATTTTTTCTCCATTATTGTATCCAATTCCCTATCATTTCTAGTAGTATAAAGGGAGTCAAAATGATACCACCTACGGTGGCATCATTTCCACCCCCATATACTACTCCCACCACCCCCGAAAATCAAAAAATTAGTTAACGAGGAAATTGTCTCCCACCACCCCGAAAAATCCAAAATATGTGTCATAAATACATCATGTTGTTTTCACGTCCAATTGAACAGATAAAACGATAGTCATAAAAAGGATTTATTTTGTCTCGTTGTCATAAATACATCATGTTTTTTCGACAGTAAATTTATGAATTTCTTCTAAGTTTCCGATTTAAATGCGTCCTCACGCAATAGTCTATATTCCAACTCCATATTTTCCTCCTCCAATATAGCTAATTTATTCCGTAGATCAGCAACTAATTCTACCAGCTCTAGTCTACCACGTTCACCTGTAGCCACCTGACAGCGTAGTTGCTTATGTCTACAAAGAGTTTGGGCACTAACGAATTTACAAGGGCATCTGGGGCATTGAAATTGTGGGGGGGGGGGGGGCACAACGGAAAACTTTCTACGTCTCGCTAGATGCCTTCGTAGATAGTCTTTACGCGTAAACGAATTTTACAACAAGTCTCACACTCCATTATATATGTATATGTATATGTTTATATTCAATTGGTCGTGAAAAAAACATAATGTTTTCAAGACCAATTGAAACAGATAAATTTCATAGGTTATATTACAGAAAATATGATAACGTCAGAAATAGAAAGTTTGAGAAGAGAAGCCGAATCTCTAGGGATTACTTATAGTACACGGTTGAGAGTTAGGGGGTTGACAAAGCTGATAAATGCCACAAAGAATGAGGCGTTTATGAAGCGGGTTTACCCGCGCCTATAAAAGAGGGGCATTTAAAGACCCCTCTCACTAGCGGAGGAAGTTTGGTAACAGAATTCAAAAAGAAAGTATTGCGGAGCTAAGGGCTAGTGTAATTAATTCTAAAGAATACCTTCAAGCACCAATAATTTGAGACGCCCAATACAAAATAATAAGAAGAAAAAATCTATAGTTTCGCGCGATAGTGGAAAAAGGTGAAGAAATATTGGGGGTCTCACGATGAAACATTGGAAAAGGTAGAAAATGGAAGACGGGTAGTTACATTATCCTTTCGTAAAAACATTAACATTAACGAGTCTGAACGCATGTCCGATAAACTCGCTCCGTATCTAACAACCAATTTTTATTTGAGATATTCATATTCTTACAAGCTAGAACATATGGAGGAAACTAAAAATGGAAAACCTAAAACTATAATATTTCACAAAAATCTCGGTGGTAGCGAACCACTATCATCAATGAAAACCGTTAAAAAATGGCTGTCAGATAAGGAGCAAACACGAATAATGTCCGATAAAATAGACAGACCAAATACAAAGTGGAAGTTTGTAAGATGGGTAGAGGTTTTTGTAAAGCTAATACAGGGTAGTAGGGGAAAAGATTTGGGACTACAATCCAAAGAAGCAGCAGGAGGAGAACTTCCAGAATGGTTGAGGAATAGAAAAGGTATGTATTCTTTAGATAAGTATAATGACGATCTTTGTCTTGTTCAGGTGTCTAGCTATGCACCTTGGTAAAAAGATCAGACCTGACAGAATGTACAGAAAAGCGGAAGAACTTAGTAAGCAATATTTCGGTAGTAATGTGGTTTCACCAATTCCTTTTTCAGATCTGAAAAAGGTTGAAGAGTTTTTTAAAATCGGTATAGAAGTATATCAACCCACCGAATGTAATGTAATGGTGGTTGAAAAAGGTACCAGCACACTATAATGAAATAGGTAATAAACCAATGACAATAGGATGTTTAATAATCACGCATTTCTGATAAAAAACCTTAAAAACCTATCTAAAAATTTACGCCTGCAATAATTGCAAACAGAAATTCACGAAAGCGAGTAATATGAAGAGACACGGACCAACATGTATGAGAGGTGAGACAAAAGTAATATGCGATGGTAATTATTTAGAGCGCCCGCGTTCGTCGTTCGAGAAAGCGTTCTACCCAAAAGGTTCTAACAGTTATGGCGCGATCGATTGGATGTACTCTGTGGAAAAGCGGGAGGGAATTCACATTCACCACGAACAGTGTGGACACGGAGGTGAAAGATGGATTTTAGGAGCTCCGGTAGATGGATACTGTCCAGAAACCAATACCGTATATCAATATCACGGCTGTTACTGGCACGGGTGTGAGATTCATGCAAAGCATAAAAAAGAAGAACGCGCATCCACAATGAGAAGAGATAAAGTTATTAGAAAAAGCAAAGAATTCAACCTAGTAGTTATGTGGGAATGCGAACTTCAAAGAACGGGTAAAGACATAAAGATCGGTTACGACACTACTCTTTATCCATATCAGATAGTAAATAAAAAACGATTTTGAGGCGTATCTCCAGTCAGAAGTTGAAACTACCGGTAATAGTTTAGAGTACGAAGCTGAGCACGTTCCGGTAAGCGTTAGTATAGGAGATAATTTATCAGGAACAGTAACTCATATTTGTGATAAAGATCCCGCAAAACTTATAGAAAAATTCGTAGAAGATTTGAAAGTCAGGGGAAAAGCTATAGAGAAGTGTGGTCAAGATATAGGTTTAATACAGAACATTTACGTAAAAAACCAAATCGCCAAGATCGAACAGTGGATAGAGCAAGTGCCGGTTATAGGTTTTAACAGCAGTAAGTATGATATAAACTTAATAAAGAAATACCTAGTAGGCGAACTGGCATCAACAACTAAAGAAAGTAATGGTCGGAAAACGTGCAAACGCAACAATATTTCTATTTACTCCAGAATTTAGATTTCTTGATGTAATACTTTATCTAGGACCTGGTGTAAGTTACGATAGTTGGATAAAGCCTACGAATGCAAAGGACAGAAATCTTTCTTTCCTTATGAGTGGTTCGATTCTCCAGACAAACTGGATTACCCAGGAACTACCGGATATAGAGAATTGGTATTCCAAACTATCTGGGAAAATGTTAATAGATGAAACAGAATTAAGTAAATGTCGTAGAATTTTCGAAGAAAATAATATGAAAACTTTCAGAGATTGGTTGAAAATATTATAACGATTTAGATGTAGCACCGTTCCTAGAAGCGGTGTAAAAAATGTGTGAATTTTATAAACACAGAGGTGTGGATATTTTCAAAGATGCGGTAACACTACCTGGAGTAGCTATACAATATTTATTGAGAGGAACCATTAAAGAACAAAAAATTATACCGGAGGATGCTCTATATGCACCAACAGAAGAAACATAAGAAATGATGAAGGACGCTCTAGTTGGCGGTCCATCAATAGTATTTACACGCTATGCATAAGCTGGTGTTTCAAATATTAGATCTAATTCCACAGGAATTAACAAACCTTGCAAGGCTGTTTTGGGGTACGATGCAAACGCGTTATATTTATCTACGTTAAATAAAGAGATGCCGTGTGGGAGAGAAACTATACACCATATAGATACCCCACATAACCCTAAATTTATTAAAAAGTTTTGTTAAAGAGTTTTATCTGGAGACTGGTTTGGGTTTGCGGAGGTGGATATAGAAGTTCCACACAACTTAAAACATAAGTTTTCTGAAATGTCCCCAAATATAAACAGAGAAGTAAGATGGTTGATGAAGTTCCCACACACATGTTTAAAAATATTTAAACGATACTGGCCGAACAAGAGGAGATGGAAAAAAATTGGTGGGATCTATGACCGCCACTAAAGTATTGCTGTACGCGCCACTGTTGAAATGGTATTTAAAACACGGCCTAGAAATAACTGGAGTTCATCGTGTTATAGATTATATTAGCGGAAAACCATTCGAATGGTTCGCAAAAGAAGTTACAGCCGCAAGACGAACAGGTGATGTAGAACCAAATAAGAAACCAGTAGCCGACATAATGAAATTATTAGGAAACTCGTGTTGTGGAAAAATGATAGAGGCAACGGAGAGACATTTAAATACGACTATACACAAAACGAAACCTGTGTTGACAAAGCATTAAGATCTGCATTCTTTGACGATTTGGAAGAGATAGGAGATGCGTACGAAATATCTTTCAAGAAAACCCAGGTGTGCGGTAAAGAGACCATTCCATTGTGGAATAGCGGTTTATCAACTAGCTAAATTGAGAATGTTGGAATTTTACTACGAATTTCTAGATAAATACTAGTAAAAAAGAGAAGACTTTGAATTAATACAGATGGATACAGATTAGTATGTTATATAGGAGTTAGTGGAAAAACGATAGAGGAATTGATTAGACCTAACTTACTAGACGAGTTTGAAAAAGAAAAAAAATAAATGGTTGGCTTGGGATAAATGGAGCGAAAGAGAGCCCGGACTTTTCAAAATGGAATTTAGCGGGGATAGGGCGATAGCGTTATCTAGTAAGTGTTATTTCGTAGAAAAAAAATTAATTCTATTAATAAAAACTCTGCGAAAGGAATGTCCAAGAGAACTAACAATTTAAATTGGGATAGATATAAACGAGTACTAAGTGAAACTACAGAAGATGGAAAACACATTATAGATGTAGCACAAAATAGAGGATTTAAAATGAAAGACGGCGTTATGAAAACGTACTGTCAACAAAAATTAGGACTCTCGGCATACTACGATAAAAGACGCGTGTTACCAGACGGAATACATACAGAACCTCTATTGATTTAAGTAATCGGGGGTAGCTGGGTGCCAGAAGGCACCATAAGAAGTTCTTCGCGAACAAACCCGCGAGATGGACCATCAGTCAAATAATAGAGCACGGGCTCATCATTGGTTTGGTAATAGATCTATCTAGATGATACATTCAGAGACCACACGGGATCAGTCGCGCGGCGGCTGCCACCTTCGAGCTCTCCCGGTTGATAGAGGTACCGGACGTCAATATCTGATGGAAGCCGCTGCTCCTCTAAACCAACGGGTCGCCCAAGCGATACGGCAGAGGGCTCGCTCGTCACCCTTTTAAACTTGATAGCATCTACAGGCTTCTTACCTATCAATCTGGTCACCTCTCCGTTCAGTGCGGAGACCACGGCGGGCAGTCTGGCCACCCACTCGGTCGATCGCGAATATGAGGGTTTAAGTTCTTTGGCTATTGGTGTCCGAACAGTCTCTCAGCCAGGGTTCGATTGAAGCGTTCCACGATCCCCTGGTCCCGGTGGATGTTGACGCGGCCGCGTCTGATAGAAACTTTATGCTTAGACAATAGATGAGAGACCGCGCCCATGAACTCGCGGCCGGGATCGACCTGGAGAGATTCGGCCATTTGAGAGGACTCCTCATATATTCGGGAAAGAGCCTCGGTCACTTCCTTAGACTCTTTAGTGGCCAACGGCTCAGCCCCCTTATAACGACTCGCTACGTCAACGATTGTCAGTGCGTACTTGTACGTTTTGCGACCGACGCGATCGTGAGGTAGAAACAGGAGATCCGCTTGGTGAACTTGTTCGGCACCGGCACGTCGAATTTCGGGCGCGGAATATTGTGAGGCGCGGGTAAATAGATCTGCCAGATGGCCTGCTTCTTGAGCCATTCCTTGACAGCGTTTTCTGAAACCTTGGTCGCCGCCGCGAGGTTCTTGATGGCCGCGAGTCCCTTCCAGTAGCCGCGTGGGCTATGGTATGTATTCGACAGCTTGCGCGTTAGTTTGGTATCAAGTTTGCGCGTGTTCATCGTATGCGAAGTATTCTAATATATCGGACAATCTCCAACATGCCTCGCCAGTTCGTCCGGTAACTGCGTCGTTAATAATAAACCTTTGTTGGAAGTTTCGCTGCAGCCCCAATCGCGTTTGGGTTGGAACAGGAGAGGGGAATCTAATTCATCCAATCTCGATTGGGAGTTGATGGAGGAATCTAACATCCGCTTTGCGAAAAGGGTGGCCTCTTTTTCGTCCTCGCGCCACGTCTCGAGACAATCTCGGGCCAAACGAATCATACTCTTTGCACCAGGTAAACGATGTTTTTGGGCAGTGTAGCCTACATCGATCATAGCGTCATAAAGTTCGTCAACTAACATCGTTCTATATATATATTTATAAAAAAAAAATGTTTTAATTAATTAATTAAAATCTCGATTGAATATAATAGCCGACGAGACCCACCACACCCTTTCCACGACGATGAACGCGATCTCGCGGTCCTTTTTGGGCCTCTGACGGTACATAGAAATCTGAAAGTTGGGGCTCGGGATCCATTGGATCGAGACTTTTGTGCGGATATGCCAGCGCGTACTCGCGGTTGGCTTCTTCAACGTTCTGAAAAGTTTGCGCGGCGTGATTTTCGCGGCGAAGCTCTTCATTGACCCAGTCCAGATGGGCGGTTCGTTTTTTCGACCACGCTTCCTTTGCGCTATTGAGTTGTTCTACAGCTAAATCACGACGCTTACGCTCCTCATCCACGTTCGAGCTTTTCATTTTAGAGAATATAAAGTTGCTACCGCTGAACGCCAATGCGTTTACAAGCGCACCACCTACTATTACTGCGATTGAAGCCATTTATTTCCATATATTAACTGGTAGAATTCCAGCTTTAACTAGATAATCTCGGGTCCAAACTGTGGCCGCTACATCTAAGGTCGTGAGCCCTACGTCTCTCACAGTAAAGTCCAATTTGGGAGCGGTTCCTCCTAGGGCCATCTTTGATAGTCGAGCATACCCGATACTGAAACCCGATATCACCACGTGTATAAAGCGCATTCACTAACATTTTACCATCTTGTTCAGCCATTGTTATCATTATTGCATATAAAAGGGGTCGCGATCAATGTTTAAATGGGGCGCATCCAAATTCAACATTGTTGATGATTGGTGTTTCTTCTGAACACTGGCTGGTTGTTTTTTCGGGTATTTCCACACGCACAGGGCACAACAACTACCAGACTACCACCAACAAACCAACTCTCCAATTCGTGAATTGGGGTTCAGTCCAACTCCAACGGGTAGTTGGTATTGGGTGACAAATTCAAAGAATTTGGGTGTGCTTCTAATTCGTGAATTTGGGGTGTTGTTGCACTCGGGATTGAAGTTGAACCCGATTGCTCTGTCTTCAGATGTTTTGCTGTCTCCGTCCCCGATTGCAACGACTGTTTAGCCTCTCGAAGCTCGGCGAGTATTTTATCTTCTTTAACTTTTCGGGTGGCAGCCGCCGCCCGCCCAGCTGCCTGTCTTTTGAGATTTTTTATATGCGGTATGTCATCCAGTGGCGGAGTAACAATCTGGTTCGATTGTGTTGGAGCAATCTGGTTCAACTCCGTCACTCTCGTGGGTGTGTCTTGTGTCATCATTTTCAGGGCTTATAGTTCGTGGGCATATATGTCCAAATTGACAGTGTTTACCCGTGGTCAACGCGGTTGTTAGTGGAGCTAAGTACATTCCAAACTTGTGATAAATTGAGCAGCATGCCGTTCTAAGAGTGTGTCCTATAAAAGGGTCAGTCTCTAGATCGTGAATCAACCCTTCGGTGTTTGGTATAGGGAGAAGTCTACTAACGGCGGTAGCGTACAAATGAATAGCCGCCGATCCAAGAGTTTTTGTCATCTCTGCTCCCAATTTGGATTCGTATCGCGCATACATTTTATCGATCTCCGCATCTGACATCTTATCCACCTGACAAACTGAGAGACGCCTACCTAGATAATGCTCCGATTGTCCCCCAGCAACCAGCGCAGCTAGACGCTCGCGTCGCGCCGCATTTTCATTTTCATTCGAGTCGTTGCACTAACAACCCAATACCAACTGCCGTTGGAGTTGGTTGGAGTTGATCCCGATTGCTCTGTCGGAGTTGATGTTTCATTATCTTTCAGATGTTGGCAGTCGGAGTTAGAGGTTTCTTCCATTAGCTGATCGAGAAGTTCGTCGCAGTTCATTTTTTTTTCAAAATTAGTAATTTAACTATTCTAACAAGTCTCATCACTTTAACATATTGCCAAGCGCACCACCCGATACTTATGATCACCATTATGCTCGCAACAAAGCTCGCAGCGGAGCAGAAAATTGTTAACATTGTTAACTATTGTTCAGTATTTGTTCAGCATTGTTCAGCAATTGCTAAGCATTGTTCAGCAATTGCTAAGCATTGTTAAGCGTTGCAATAGCTTATTACTTTGTAATTTTTTCAAAATTATTAATTAATTGATAACTTTATAAGCAGTTGGTTGATCAGTCATTAGCAGAAGCTTGGCGTGCTTAGTTTCGGAAAGCGTCTGTCGAACCTGCAGGCGCTCCTCGCGCGTTGGGATAACGTCATTCTCTCGAAGACAGTCATCGAATGAGTCTCGGTCCTTGCGGTGAAAGAGGGCGACCCATTTCGTTTGCTCGTGCAGATCCTTGAGGACGGCGTTGTACTTTTGAGTGGATATCCATACGCTTTGCCTCGCATGGCGGCCAGAAAATGCGAGCTCGGAGAGCATGTCCTTCTTTTTGGTCATCGCCGCCTTGGCCGAGCAATCGTCAATCACATATAGGGTGGGCTCACCCTGGAATCTTTGGTATAAACCACGCAACCAATCGTGAAGCCTATCACCCGGGTCAATAACGTATACCTCAGGATCGGACCATATCCAAGGGCGCCGCTGATAAGTATCGTTGTGCCGCACAGTGGGACACAGGATCACAATATGACGAAAAGGCATCGCGGTAGGAGCCCTCGAGCAAGTCTAGATGAAAACCGTTTTTTCCACATCCTGTCTGCCCACATATTATGGCAGAGTGAGCATCTCCAATCGTGAATTGGTATTGATTGTTAATTTTCTTAATTTTTTCAAAATTATTAATTAATAAAACGTTAGATAGATTTTTTTTATTAAATCAGTAGAGTGCTGAGACGTATCGGCCATCTTCGATGTTGAGTTGTGCGTCTGTAATTATATATAAGTACACGTTCAATGGCCCGGCTCCGTCCGCCTCTTTGGTTATCTGGATCGTCACACCCTCGCTAGCGTTCTCAACTTGGCGTCCGCTGCCGTGTATTTGGTCATCGTCGCTGGCTCGCATGTCTAGCCATAACGCGTATTTGGTATTCAGAAACTCTGCGAGGGAGACGGCCGAGAGATGTAGGTCTTTGGCAACTGCTGCAACCTCCGCAGAGCGCTTAGAGCCGGCAGCAAACTGCTTTCTTACTTCGTCCCACTGCTGGTGCGCGCGAAGACCCGCGCTGTAGAGTTGATTGGGGACTCCCTCGATCGTCACCTCTACCTTCGTGATTTTGGGGTTTTGGGGTTATAGAATCTGTCGGTTTTTCTAACACCGAGCGCTACCCGAGCCTCCTCGAACAGCATCAGTATACCTTTCATCGAGCGGGCGGGTACGTTGACGTTAATATTCCACAATGTGTCGCCTTTGTCTTTCGTCATCTTACGATGGCGAAGAACTCGGTCATAAAGTATGGCAACACGCCCGGCGTACTGGGTTCTGATCAATCGCGCGAGTTCGGGCATCGTGACCATGTCGTACTCCAGCGAAACATTATCGATCATATACGTCGATAACATGTCGCTGGCTATGATAACTCGGCCGTAGTCGTTGAACGTTAGTTCGTATTCGAGGCGGTCAGCCAAAGCGCTCTGATAGTAGGGCATGTGACTCTCCAGCAACTCAAAGTCGAGCGGGATGTAGAAGCGGTTGCCGTAAGCGCCCGCGACCGCGTTGTCGCTCGCGTTGTTATCTGCCTTGTTAGCAGCCCCGATTCTAAGTTTGGTTACGTTCTTATTTTTGCTGGTGTCAATACCTTGATAGACAGCGTTTTTTGTTTTCACGCTCGTGTGACGTCTTCCACAGGTCCTGATAGAATGGTAGACGTCGCTGTCGTCGATCGACATCACCTCATTACCAGAAATCTTTATCATGGTCTTCTTGACGATGGTGCGACCCAGGTTCTGAACGACGGTTCGGTCCGCGTCCGTCGACGTTAGCGAAATAGTGAAAGCTAGGCGAACAGTACCAGGCACAATGACGTCGTTAGCTCCGAGGTTGGGGAAGCGGACTAAGAGCTGCTGGTTCTGGTCGATCGTCGATGGGTTGTTCGTAATAACGACACTCTGTCTCACGCCTTTTGCCCCGAGGGGCTCACGCAGTCTGCGGTATGGATTGAGTTTGCGACCGTATTGACTCGAAGACATAATTAATTTTATTGAAACTATTAAACCTATTGTGTCTTTAATATAATAATAATTATTAAAGATGGCTGGTCTCGATATTGGCATGGACGAATTCGATCGCACTACGGGCGACCGAGAATATTACCTAGTAGATGATGATGATGATGATGATGATATCGATCTATATACCCGCGGAGAGGGCTTGGACGATGATGACTACTTCGATAATATGCTCGACGAAACGTCCTTCATAGAGTACCCGCCCGAGGCGAGTACACATTTCGAAACGTGGGAGGCAAAATCCAAAACTCCGGCATGGGCGGGTGGTGCCAAGATTCCTGATGGGATCTCCAAGAATGAGCTGGCGTCTACCAAGGAAACGAATACTCTGGTGAAACGGTGGGAGAGTATAGTGTCTAAACGCGGCATCGAGGCCACGTTGGAGTTTCGCAGCACTAAAAGAGGAGACCTGTGGGTTAAATGGGGCAATACCTGGAAGTTGCTGACGTACAAGAACAACCCAAACAAGTTCCTCAAACCCTCTTCATTGAAGCGATATGGAGCACTACTCGCTCGAGCTCTCGGAGTGCTCGACGACATTCAGGCGCCGCTGCCTACAAAAATGGTAAAAACCCTACAGTCTACCGACGAAACGCTGGAGAAGACGGCCGCCACTATAGAACGATCGAGCTCAGCGAGATCCCTCGCGTAGCCACCGACGTCATTAACACGATTGAAACCACGGTCAACGAAATTAAACGGCACGAAGTTTGACGCACCGTTACCTCTTCGCGAACTCCGGGGACTCGATAAGGTTCTGCAAACAACTCGGGGCGAACTAGTTAATAACCTCTCCAAACTCTCAGCGCTGGACATATCGCTCTAGAAGAAAGAAAAATAAAGGAAGCACGGGGCGATAGAGAATCTACCGAGCGGATCAACAAACTCCTGCGGTCGTTGCGGGACGAAAGAGAAGCTCGATTGGAGGCTGCCTCGACTAACCGTGAGACGCTTTCCGGTCAATTAAGTCGGAGCCGCGAAACAATCTCGAGGGTCCTGCACGAGGACACTACACTCGGTGCGCGTATTCGCACTCTGTTCAGAGAGAAGGGCGTCACGATAATAACCGTCATCGCGGCTTTCAGCATGATTATATCGACCCTAATTCTATCTATATCGTCTCTAGTTCTATCTATCACGGGTGGTTCAGCACCAGCTCCAGCACCAGCTCCAGCTCCAGCTCCAGCTCCAGCACCAGCACCAGCACCAGCACCAGCACCATCCGGTGGGGTAAAAAAATGGATAAAAAAAGAACTAAAAGCCCTCGCCAATCTCCTGGCTAAATTAGCAGGAAAAGTTGGCTGCCGCATACCTGGACTGATCGGAAGTATCGTTTCTTACTTGCTATCTATATTATCAAAAACGGTCGGATTGGCTCGCCAATAATACTTGGGCTTTTAATCGTGGCAATCGCCGGTCTCCTATTATTCTCTGTCAGAGAGTTCCTACAACCAAAGCGTAAATAATCCGATCGCCACGAGGGCGATGACGAGCCCATAATTTCTCCTCCTCGTGTGTTGTGCTTCCAATTTCACCCAATTTGTAATTGATTGGTGTTTCTCCAATCGCGATTGGTCTGTTGATGGATCTCGATGGTTCATCCAATTTACGAATTGGGGGTACTGGGTTCGATTTACGAATTGGGGGAGGTGTATCCATTTTGTGTTTTATGAAATCGGTTCCACTGTTGAACCCGATCATGTTGGGGGTGCGCTTGATGATATCCGTGTTCACGTTACCTTTGTGGCCTATTTTTGATTGGCGGTGCGATTACGATCTGATTATTGTAAACCGTACACCGGGTCGTCTCGTAGTATCTATTGCTTGGGCGCCATATAAAGACCTATTACCAAATACATAGTCTACTGGGGTGCTGGCATTCTGCAAAACGTCTTGATAATTCTGGATCGCCTTCTCCAGGTCCACCCTAGCTGAGATGGCGTCCTCTACAAGTGCCAAGAATTGTTTTTGTGCATCAAACGCTGTTCCCATGCCCAGTATAGAACTGCGAGTTTGCTTCTGTGCGCCGAGGATGGCCCAGACGTACGTGCGAATGGAGTCGTTGACGCGAGTAACCCCGGCCTGCGTGAACCCTAGACCCGTACCTAACATAAATGTACCCCACGCGTTCTGAACCTCAGCAGCCTGCTGTATGTAATCGACGTGAGCCAGTTTCGGAGGTAACATTTTACAAGAAAAAACACGCCACAGTGCCGACCTCCAGACACTTCCGGCCCGAAAGTCATAGTGCTCGCGGGGTCAAAATTCCCGGCGTTCCGACTGACGATGTGTCACGGAGTGTTCGTGTCTAAAATCAGTCTGTGTCCAATTCCCGGACTGGCCGTGAATGAGAACGTCCCCGAGGCCGGTGCTGGTAGGAAATGCTTTCTGTCTCCAGTCCGCGTCTTTTGAAACGCTAAATTCGTTACACAGTCTTTCAAAGGCCATACGGTCGTATGCGTTGGGAAATGGGATCCCAGGCGTCGTCTTGAGGTAGTGAAATACCTAGTTTCTTTGAGAATCCTCCTAATAGTATAATACACGTGAAAGTTGTAGACACTTCGGAGCATGACATTCTTGGATGTCAGATGGTCTTTATATGAAACTCCACACCCGGCTGTTGCGCACCATACAGCGAAATTTATTTGATTCTGCCAAAACTGCATCGGTGTTGCTTTCCACCCGTTTACCACCTCCATCGTAGTAATCTTGGGCAGCCTATATTGTTCAAAGATATTAAGGAAATTGGTGACAAAGCCGCTGTCCGGTCTAACCGTTACGGTTGGGTGTACAAGGGGGTTAACAACGTCTTTTTGTGTGTATTTACCTCCGACCGCGTACTTTACATTAGAGTTAAAGCTAAATGCTTTGGTATCCATTGAAAGATATTATTATGTTTGCTACTATAACTAATGTTCAAAAAGAGAGTTGTGAACTTCAAAAATTAATAGACAACTGCTGCGGAAAACGCCGGGTAGGCCTTAGATCAATCACGTTCACGGTTGGGTGGAAAAAAAAAACCTTGAAAGGTACAAGGATATCAACGGAATAGAACGGATAGAGGCTATCTATTCCGGATAGATATAGATCTAGAGATCGCCGATAGTCCTGCAGAAGTAGAGAGACGCATTCGGGAATCAGCTGTCGCATTACTTCCTGGCCTTTGGGGTTTCGGAGATGTCCAAGCTTTAATCGCAAGGAATATGCCTGGTATTTGCACTCTCGGAATCTCAAAGGCCACGGGGATTGCGACATTGGACGTTGATAAAAAATTAGAGATCACTACGGGGTTGGCCTCAATGTTAGGATTTAAATATGAACCCCATTACAACGAGGATGAAGGGCGATCGCAACGGGTCCCGGGGACCTTCTCTTTCCCGTGGGTGATCACCGCGGCGATACCCAGTAAACTTCGCCTTCACGAAAACTCTCGGGGTGCACCTTGATCGGGTGAACACATCGTACAACACGGTAGACGGATCCCCCAGCACATTACTGAAAACTGTGCCCGCCAGCGACTGTTTCTATGGCGAGACTGTGACCTTTAGACATTCCCACACCCGAGATGAAATTTTGTTTTGGAATTCGGGACACATCCACGAGTTGAAGATTTCTATTCTTGATGATAAATGGAGAGAGTTGAAGAACGATTACCCGATTTCGGTCGTCCTAGAAATTTCAAATTAATTGAAAAAATTAAGAAAATTATTTAGAATTAAACGCATGTTCGTAATATATATTATCAACATTATGAGTATATACGGACCAGGTAGTTCTTCCGATTGGGTGACAAATTCAAATAATTTGGAAGCGGCAGAAGGGGGATTCATCCCGACAGAGGGCGACTTTTTAACTACCCAAAAAACAAAGGCCTTGATCAATAGAACTATATCGAGGGCCACGGACGAGATTCACAAAAGTCTACTATCACAACTTAGAGAATATGCCCTGGCTGTGAATACACAAAGTCGTGAAAGAAAACGCATACAGAACTAAACGAACTAGGTAAAAAAAATAAAAAAATAACCAAATTTAGAAAAGAGGCCCGGGCCCGGTTGGGGGTTGATAAAGCCCGAGAAGACCGCCAGGTTGACATTACGGAGGTTTATGCTGCGTTGCGCTTAGAAGACTCTCTCAACAAAGAAGCTACACTTGCTGAATTAGACGGGAAAATAATCGATTTTCGAAAAGAGGCCACGTCGGGTATTGAGAAAGCACGAGAAGACCACCAGGCGGACCTTACGAAGGCTTATGAGGTGTTGCGCTCAGAAGACTCTCTCATCAGAGAAGCGGCACTTACTGAACTAGATAAAACAATATCCAAATTTCGAAAAGAGACCCGGTCGGGTATTGATAAAGTCGAGAAGACACCAGTCGAACCTTGAGGAGGCCATTGCGGAGGCTTATGATGCGTTGCGCTTAGAGAACTCTCTTAGTAAAGAAGCGACACTTACCGAACTAGACGGTAAAAGTAGCGAATTTCTGAAAGAGACCAGGTCGGGGGTTGAGGGGGTCCGAGAAGACCACAAAGAGGCCATTGCGGAGGCTTATGGGGCGTTACGCTCAGAGGACTCTCTCAACAGAGAAGCGGCACTTACTGACATATACGAAACAATAACCGAATTTCAAAAAGAGACCCGGTTTGATCTTGATGGAGTCCGAACGGGTATTGAGAAAGCCCGAGAAGACCACCAGGCGGATATTACGGAAGCTTATAGGGTGTTGCTCTTAGAGGACTCTATCAACAGAGAAGCGACACTTACTGAACTAGATGGGAAAGTAACCAAATTTCGAAAAGAGGCCCGGTCGGTGTTGTTGAGAAAGCCCGAGAAGACCACAAGGCAGCCCTTGCGAAGGCTTATGAGGTGTTGCGCTCAGAGGACTCTCTCATCAGAGAAGCGGCGGTTGCTGAACTAGATGGAAAAATAACCGAATTTCAAAAAGAGACCCGGTCGGGTATTGATAAAGCCTTAGAAGGCCACCAGGCGACCATTACGGAGGCGGTTATGATGCGTTGCGCTTAGAGGACTCTCTCAGCAGAGAAGCGGCACTTACCGAACTAGATGGAAAAATAACCGAAGTTTCCAATAAACTGAAACATGATCGTATAGCCGCGACCAAAGCTCTTGAGGAGGCCTCTTATAAGATTCGTACTGAGGCATATAACGCAAACAGGGCGCTTGCCGGAATAGTGAAAACAATGAAAACACCAAAACGTGTCATAACAGTTTGTGCTGAGAAGCGGGGCCCATTGGTTGAGGGGCACTATGAATATTCGTTCGGTGCCAAAGCGAGTAATAAATATGGGGGGATACACTATGACAGCTGCAGGTGAAGTTATCCAAATGGCGGTCTGCTCGGTTAATGCTAATGGTAAACCTGTGGGCGCGTCGCGATAAATATTGTAGTAGATGGGGAAGAACGGGGAGTTGGAGTCACTAAAATCTCTGGAGATAGTTCGACGATTGTTTCGTTCGCCGGTAATGATCGAATTAGACTTTCCAAAGTAGTGTTATTAACTTTGTTACGAAAATCGGTGACTCAGAGAGTTCTTCCACTATTGTCTCATTGTTAATTGAACTTATTGTGTAAATACTAATATATTGAACTAAATTTGTAAAATTTAAATATGAACGAATCACCATATCCAACTCTCAATACCACTCCACCAACACTGTATCCAACTCTCAATACCACTCCACCAACACTATATCCAATTAACGAAAGAAGTTCAGATTTTAGGTTGAATTAATATCGTCGCTATGCAGGATATTTTAGTTAGAGAATGTGCAAATAGAAAAAAGACACGCTAAAAAATATAAGCGCGCGGCGAACATAGCTGAAGCATCTAGTACGGTTCTGGCAAGTGTTTCTGTGTTGTGTGGGGCGGGGACTGCTGCAACGCTATCTACAATTGTAATGGTTCCACTTGCAGGGGTTTTGAGTGGAATTACCGTTTTATATGGAACACTTTGTATGGTAATTAGGGCGGCGGGTGGAAAACTCGAGAAAAAAAGTAGAAAACATGATAGAATATCCGTTCTCGCTAGGTCTAAGAAAAAATAGCATCGACGTTATGGTGTCCAAAGCGTTGGCCGATAAGAAAATATCAAATTTAGAGTTTGAATCCGTGGTGGAAGAAATGGGGAGATATGAAGAATTAAAAACTGATATAAGGATCAAGGCGCGCGCCACCATGCCAAAAATTGAGTGTACTGATTGGGATAAATTCAGGGTAAAACTTGGAAATAAAGTCGGAGGAAATGTTACAGCACCATTATAAAATAATTAATTTTTATTAATTTTATAATTTTCTTAATTTTATAATTTTCCTAATTTTTTCAAAATTATATTGGTGCAGTAAACAAATTTACATACCTATACAACATGTGTTTTTCACTGAGAATTACAAATTCAGTCGAGGATTACACTGTACACACCGTCTGTGTAATTGATACACTCGGCTCTGTTTACCTTGGCTATCAATTTACGTATGGGCCATAACCCGTGTAATTTATACACTCGGCTCTGTTTACCTCGGCTATCAATTTACGCATGGGCCATAACCCGTGTAATTGAAACATTGTCGTTACAACATAAATTAATTACTATGTTAATAATAGGGGGTGTTCACTTTAAATTATTAAACAAAAAATATAAAATTAATTATAAAATTAACAAAATAACGAACCATCCCATGTTTTCTTTCTTTTCGCCAATAGGTATTAATAAATAATTATAATTTGCACACCATTTGTATGTTGTATAGGAAACTGATGAGTATATATATGTTTGTTGACCTTACAACAATTGGTCTCATCTCGTGCATGCCATGTTGTTGATCCGGTATGACGTCCGTTCTGTCTGTTTAATGGTAGCAGTTTATAAATATGTGTGTATTTGGCGATGTAATTGCAAAGCTCAAAGGTGCCGGCCTAAAAGATTTCTGCCTAAGAGCTTTGCAATTTCGGAAACTAAATTCACACATAGGCTCGCCTTACTTCGCTGGTTTCTTTTAATTAGAGGAATTGGCAATGGGGTTCAAGGCGACCCGTAAAACTAAACTGTGAGCCAACAGATGCGTGGGCTTAAGAAAGGTCCCAACACCCCAGTGGCTGGGTGCCGGCTAGAAATCTGCCCAGTCGCTGGGGGTGTTGTGCGCGAGTGGAGGCTTTTGCTATTTTTTTTTAATTTTTACAAATTATTAATATCTTTATAAGCGATATCGTAGAAATGTATATTCGTAAACGAATCGTTGGGTTTTTATCCGTCTTAATGTTTGTATTTGCCTCTTGTATAGTTCACATAATTGCCTGTATAATATTGTAAATGCAACGTTTTTATCGGAGCGTAATAAATTACGCTGATATTTCATGTATTCGATATCGCCTAGTGTTCTCATTTTATAGAATTTATATACAGGATCATAACCCCCGTAAGCTTCGTAAACTTCTTCAACACAGTCATTAAAAACTTTCAATTCCAATTGTATTGTATTATCCATTTTATCTAATAGTTGTTTTTTTTCTGTTCAATTTCCAATTTCTAATAATAATTTTCCAATTTCTTCGTTAAAAGTGATATCGTAGAAACGCATATCCGTAAACGAATCTTTGATTTTATTTTAAACTGTTTTATAAAATTTAGTTTGATAATGTTTCGGTAGTGTTTTCTCCGATCCTATTTAGTCGCTTCATTACATAAATTTGATCCTTATACCGGCGACATAATTGCCGGTTTAATATTGTAAATGCAACGTTTTTATCGCAGCGTAATAAATTACGCTGATATTTCATGTATTCGATACCACATAGTGTTGTCATTTTACAGTGTTTTAATACTGTAGAAACAGTGTAAAATTCTTCATCAAAGTCATTACAAAATTCCAATTCGTTGCGTATTTTATTATCCATTTTGTTATAATATATTATTATAACCTATTCAATTTATCTGTTTCAATTGGACGTGAAAAATACATGATGTATTTATGACACCAATATGACAACGAGACAAAATAAATCCTTTTTAAGACTATCGTTTTATCTGTTCAATTGGACGTGAAAACAACATGATGTATTTATGACACATATTTTGGATTTTTCGGGGTGGTGGGAGACAATTTCCTCGTTAACTAATTTTTTGATTTTCGGGGATGGTGGGAGTAGTATATGGGGGTGGAAATGATGCCACCGTAGGTGGTATCATTTTGACTCCCTTTATACTACTTTTCTACTTGACACTCTAATTTTCTATCTCTGCCTCAATTAGTAGTATACAATACATGTTTAGCACAACGAGATAATGCTATAGACTTTCAAATTCTCATTAATGTTTCTTGCCTTGGTGACATCTTCACATTTCTGCATCTTCGCTGTCTGGCCCATATTCGATGGGCGTATTTTGTGACTTGTGGCACTCTTGTTTAATTTACGATGTCAACGTTCCTCGAATTCCGATTTTCATGTGCATAATGGCCACACCAGTTTGTATTCATGCCAATCATGGTACTGAATTGTACTGACAAAGGGAGTTAGCGGTATTGTTTCTAGCTTATTAATTTCAAAACCAAATTGAAAATTAAGATGCACACTTTCAACTGATGGGATCAGTGGGAAAAGGGGTTAAATCCATACGGTCCTTCTTCCACTGGTGCCTTACATGTTGAACCAGCACGTACTAATCACTGACAATTACCAAAAATTACCACACTGTCATCCACAGGCCAGTACGCAGGAATTATTTTAGGGGGGTGCGTTATCGACGGCGCGAAGGGCTAAACATTGTTGTTGCACACACACGGACAGACCTCGGCAGATTAACCCTTTCACTCCATGGAATGGATTTTGATTTGTTAATTTTGCGACCAATCTAAATCATCACAAACTGATCCATTTATGAACATGGGGTGTTTTTGTTCTCAAAATTATTACAATTAATTGCAAAAAGTGCAGATCCTGATGAGACGGCTCGTTACGAGCCGGCTCATCTGGATCTACACTGTTTGCCAATACCACTATCCAGGCCTGCCGGTTAAGAGTGAAAGGGTTAAGGGGCCGTCGCACCCCCTCTGCGTACGGGCCTGATCCATATCGCTGAGTTTTGTCCCAGTACCAATTAATCCACATGGGTGAAATAAATAAAGATCGCGGATTATCTCCTCGTGTAGGCGGAGAAACCCCGGCTTATTTCACGGTCCACATCAGTGGCTTGCCGAACACCGCGGTACCTGTTGAACACGGTGAGCTTTCAGTGGTTATTTCAAACAGCTGATGCGTCGATTTTTTTAGCCACGGTATGAGAAATAAACCACTTCCTGAGTACACCCAGTCTAGACACTGACCAGCCTGCACAGCCGTTTATACTGCTTAGTGTGTACTCTGGCCTCGGAAAGCTGTAAAATACATACTGTGTTCATGGACATGTCATGACAACCAGTATATACGGAGGCTGAGTGTGTTCCGAGGGGTGTTTCAAAAGCCAATATGGTTTAAACTCGTATGTTCTGACAGGACACTGTTCCGAATGAGAGATTACGGTAACAATCAGGGGCGTCACCGGAGGAGCGTTTACGGTCACAAACCCTCACTTTATCACCGAGTGTAAAGTTCTATGGCTGGATGAATGTGGGTTTGACTGGTGAAATTGTGTTTATGGGTTTTGCGACCAGTGTAGATCCAGATCAGCCTGTGTATCCTTCTGATCAGGATCTGCATTGTTCGCAACTCCATACATGAAACACCTGTAATGCTTCTAACAAGGCAATACGGATCGCTATCAGGCTACAGGAGAGTGATATTTTTTATCAGAAGCTAAACTGGACACAACAAATCCCATAAGCCCCATTTCTCCAGTCACAGCCACAAATACATTATTTTACTGATATATAGTGACTCGCGGTGGTATCAGCTAGGCTATTTTCATATACAAATGACGTATGATATTTTTTAACTATTTATACTAATTAAATGCGTCACCTGAAAAAATCATATTTTCGACATGCATTTGTATTATAAAGTAAGATCATTGCACATCAAAAAATAAATACAGTACGAACTATCACTTATTTCCTTCAAAATGCTCTAATAACAACAAAAGTCACCATAACAACCAATTTCCGGTTCGTTTGTATTTTTGGTGATATTGAGATTTCTCATATCGCACCATATCCAACACCCATGCTGAGTCAGGCAATGAATTAGTCATTGCTTATCTATCATGTTTATGCGACCTACTGGCGCGAGGTGGCGCTGTCAAAATAATCGCTTATCGCCTCTGATATCAGTGTGGACATTTAAGTCTGATATAAAATGTATAATAATGTCAATCAATACGTGGGGTAATGGTGAATGAATGTCTATTTTGTCAGAAAATGTCTCGGATGATATCTCTGATATAGAGAATAGTAGGTTAGTGCCGTGAATGGGAAAAATATCTGGCAAGGCTCAGGAAACGGGATGGGCGAGGCTCTGCCGAGCACATCCCGTTTCCGTGCCGCGCCAGATATTTTTTTCCCATTCACGGCACTAACCTACTATTCTATTTATCCCGTCAACACATACAAATGGCTGTAAAATGCAAAAATAGTATTGACTGGATATCAAAAATGTTTCACGGCACCGTGTTTCACGGCACATACGCACTGTGTTGACGGGATAAATAAAGAACATTGTGTGCCTACTATTTGGACATGTACCTTTAATTCCTGGAGGTGGTTTACACATCGCTCTCTCCCCAACATCGGGCAGTGATGACATTGGTACGTATAGTTTGACCAATGTGACTTCAGATTTGCCAGCACGTCCCTCCCATCTGATCAGGGTCTGCGCTGGTCACTAACCAGTCAATGAGTCTGGATCGCTGGCTGCGTCGATATAACACAGGTCATGTTGGCGAATTTGCTTGCATGCTAAACCAGGATATATTTAACATGTCTTCATATGTGACTGTGACTGATCAAATAGCACACGCCTGTATACTGGTAATGATCGACATAATGTGTTCAAAGCATGACGGATGTTTCATTGATGGAATGGCGAACAGTTCTGCACTGTTCACAAAACCAATAAGTCCCATTTTTCCAGTCACAGCCACATATCCGTTTTGTCTGGCGGCAGTCGCACAATCTGATTCTGGTTTAGTACTACGCTGATCGCCATTAGATTGGTAAGGCATCTACATATGGCGAACATATTTGCGTGTGCGGTAACTGCACATGTCTGACACGGACTGATTAGGATCTTCACTGGTCTGAAAATTGCACGTCCTTTATGTCACCCGGCAGCCGATTGTTTTACCATATCTAGTGACTGTGATTTGAGTAATGGCGGCATATGAAACATACTTGTAAGTGCAGAAATGCGACTCATAGAACTGTGGTCCGTCTGCGCATTAATTCAGCCTGCTGGTTTCACTGACTGAATGGTGAACAGTGCAGACCGTGTCAGACTGTCGGAATGTCAGTCTGGTCTTGGTTTCAAGTTACATTTCTCGCAAACGACATGCACACACATTGGTTAATAATTGCGAGTGTCAGAGACCCCATTTTCTGTTGCATATCATGGTTTTCGCAGGGTAATTATTAAATGTAATGAAACTGCTATACAATCATGTTAGGTGATCAGTATACAGCGTGTATGAGATCAATGTCCTCATGCAATAAATACAATTTAACATGTTTTGATTTAATACGCTATTTTATATTTGTTGTCTGATTTCATAAAAAAATCGGCAACGGCAAAACGAGTTTTATGAAAAAAAAAGAATAGTAGATCATCACTATTGTATATAATACCACCTCCGTCGCTCTAGTTGGGACCGCCCCTGACAAATACATAGAGCGACCTTCGTTGTTCAGAGGACAACCAGAAACCGGTGAAATTGACAAGCGGTGCACAGTTTCTTCGCTAGCTCAACAGGGAACGATAGAAAACATCGGTAAGTCGCTAAGTATTGTATTTGATTCATTCTTTTACTCGGCATTTATACTGCATTCGCTGTTATTCTGTACTTTTGCCAGAATATCTGGAGTTCTACTTAGCCGGTTGTATTTACATAATTGATCGGGCGGAACGTTAATTGTTACCTCCTTGCTTATCAGCCCTCGTTGGCTGGTCTTGTGTAACAGGATCAAATACAACACATTTAAGATTATTATTCTTGTTTGAACTGTCGAAAGTTCGAGATTTTTTTGCATAAATAACGATTAAAATATATTGTATTGTTTATGACCTTGTTTTGACATTTGGAATTTTCCTGTCGAAACTTAATTAAAGTTTGTAACGAAACTGAAAGTGACGTGACACGTGGATAGTGAACTGGCTTGTAAATACAATTTCTCTCAGCTTCTCTGCCGCCCGAATGTTTTAATTAGCAATTAGTTCGTGTATTTCAGTAATATGTAGTATTTTAAGTTGTATTTACAACGGGCACGGACGGGAAGTGTGTATTATGGATTAACTACATGAATGACCTACATGAATGACCTACATTTGTACTATTACAAGTCTATACAGTGGCGTAGCCTGGTTCATGCCGAAGGGGTGCGAATTGTGGATCCAGTTTGGAAAGGAGTGCATGAGCATTCTTGATTGGAAAGGAGTACATGAGCATTCTTTCCGGGAGAAAATTATTGATTTCTACATTCAATTTCCTTGATTATAGTGATTTTAAAGTGATTATTTTCACATATATTGTAGTTATTTTTCTCAAAAACGGGTGTTAAACCTCAACTAACCAATGAATTAATCCAGCAATCAATCGCCAAATTTATCAATCAATAATAAAAACAATCAATTATTTTAGCAAAACTATGGCTATGCATCATTTACCTGTGGACCAATCCCCCTATTATATGTGCCTGCTAATTATGGGGGAAATGGGGCGTATGGGTTATGCGACCAGTGTAGATCCAGATCAGCCTGTGCATCCGCACAGTCTGATCAGGATCTGCACTGTTCACTCCATCAATGAAACGACCATGCGCTTCTAACAAGCAATATAAATAATTATCAGGCTACATGAGTGTGCTACATGTATATACTCCAGAGCTGCTACACTGGTCGCAAAACCAATAAGCCCCATTTCTCCAGTCACAACCACATATTTTCAGACAATGCCAGGTGAAGATGGAGACAAACTATTCGGCCTGTTGAAGAATGGCGAATCAAAGTCACTGCTCAAGAAACACTTGACCGAGCCGCTGTACAATAAACTGAAGAAGATCACGACCAGCTATGGCGGCACCATCGCCGACTGTATCCGATCTGGTCAGTACAAACAATGGATTACAGATTATGTTCTCAATATACACGATATTGTCATTGGGGACTTCTAAATATTTTATTTCTCTTCAGAAGTATATGTGTGACCACCATTTTAACTGTCCAATCAATCAATCAATTAATCGATCAATGATCAATCAAACCATCAACCAACCAATCATCCAACTATAACCATCCAATCGTCCAACCATCCATCCAACCAACAACCAACCAACCATCCAACCAATCATACATCCATCCAACCAACTTACCAACCAGCCAGCCAGCCAACCAACCAACCCCAAACAACCAACCAACCATTTCAGGGGCTCTACACTTGAAGAGCCACTGTGGAATCTATGCCAGTGACCCCGATGCGTACAACACGTTTTCTGACGTGTTCGACCCAATCATCAGGGACTACCACAAACTCTCTGAGATCAAACATCCAGCCCCGGACTTTGGTGACCTAAACAACCTTGGCTTCGGTGACCTTGACCCATCCGGCAAGATGGTGAACTCAACAAGAATCCGAGTGGGTCGTAGCCATGCTGGCTACGGGTTTCCTGCAACGACCTCCAAAGCTGTAAGTTTTGTTTTGACATTGGCTATACTGGATCAAATGTTTACCCTTGGCAGGTTAGCTAGCAGGATAACAGAAAATAACACTAGCAAATCGGAGCTCCAGATAAGCTGCGTATTTGCTTAAATACCCAATTAAAATTGACAAAAACCCAATTGAAATCGGAAGTATCGAATATCAAAAAGCAATAAAACCTTTAACATGCTGCAGAAAACAATAAATAGACCACAAATATAGCACATTTTTCTTATTTTCCATGAAAACACATCTTGGTATTTCATTAGAATTGTCTCCAAGGAGACAATTCTAATGAAATGCCAAGACATGGTTTCATTTCGAGTCAAACTATTCAATAATTTCTGTCTGTTGATGTGTAAACTGTAGTGTGATTTTATTTTACCTAATTAAAATGTTGAAATACCCAATTGCTTCAGAAATGATGGAGTGACAATGCTCAATTACTAATTCCTTATCTGGAGCCCTGTGCAGATAACAGAATCGATAATGGTAAGAAAATACAAATTAACATTAAATATTTTGTAAAAGAAAACAGTTAACTTTACAATGATGATTTAATTTGTCGTCTACTGTTTATTTTTAGCTCATCTGAGCGAAGCTCATGTGAGCTATTGTTACCGCAATGTGTCCGTCGTCCGTGAACATTTTCAAACGTCTTCTCCTCGGTAACCATTGGGCCTATAGTCACCAAACTTCATGGTCATGGTCCTTGGGTAGGGGGATTACAAAATTGTTAAAATGACGTCATTACGTAATCCAAGATGGCCGCCGTCTAAAAATAGAACAAATTCTTCAAAAATCTTCTCAAGAACCGCCAACCGGATTTCGACAAAACTTGGTAGGAATAATCGATGACTTATTCGATGTACAATGCTCTTTCAAAGGTGTTAAAATGATGACCCCAGGGTAAAAAATGAGCGTGGCCCGTGGGGTCAAATTTTATTTTCAACCGAATATGGTCATGTCATATATCAAATCGAAGGTATCAACGAGGCGATCACGCTGGTGCATTTTTTGTCGAAATCGGATGGTCATGTCATCTAATATGGCCGCCGAAAGGTCAAAAGGTCGTTCTTTTATTAGAGATTTCAAAATTATTCTTCACATGAACCGCTTGGCCCATGGTAGCCAAACTTAAAAGTTATGGTCCATGGGTGAAGCCTTTTCAGATTTGTTAAAATGGAGGTCATCGCTAATCCAAGATGGCTACCATCTAAAAATAGCATAAATTCTTAAAAAATCTTCTTCTCGTGAACCGCTAGCCGGATTTCGGCGAAATTGGTAAGAATTATCGATTTACAATGCTCTTTCAAAGTTGTTAAAATGATGACCCCGGGGTCAAAAATGGGCGTGGCCCGTGGGGTCAAATTCTTGACCGAATATGGTCATGTCTATATCAAATCGAAGGTATCAAAGAGGCGATCGCTCTGGTACATTTTTTGTCGAAATTGGATGGTCATGTCATCCAAGATGTCTGCCGAAAGGTCAAACAGTCGTTCTTTTATTAGAGATTTCAAAATTCTTCTTCACACGAACCGCTTGGCCCATTGTGGCCAAACTTCACAGTTATGGTCTATGGGTGAAGCCTTTTCAGATTTGTTAAAACGGAGGTCGTCGATAATCCAAGATGGCCGCCATCTAAAAATAGCACAAATTCTTAAAAAATCTTCTCATGAACCGCCAGCCGGATTTCAATGAAACTTGGTAGGAATGATGGATGTAGAATGCTCTTTCAAAGGTGTTAAAATGGTGACCCCTGGGTCAAAAATGGGCATGGCCCGTGGGGGTCAAATTGGGGTAAAATTTTATTTTTGACCGAATATGCTAATGTCATATATCAAATTGAAGGTATCGATGAGGCGATTGCTCTGGTGCAATATTTGTCGGAATCGGATGATTATGTCATCCAAGTTGGCAGACGAAAGGTCAAAAGGTCATCCTTTTATGAGAGATTTTAAACATCGTCGTCTCATGAACCGATTGGCCAATGGTCAGCAAACTCTACCTGTATGGTCCTTAGGTGCAGCCTTTCCAAAGTTGTTGAAATTAAGTTGGCCTGAAATCCAACATGGCCACCGTCTGAAAATAGCACAAATTCTTAAAAAATCTTTTTCTCATGAACCGCCAGCAGAATTTCGACGAAACCTGGTAAGAATGATCGATGTACAATGCTCTTTCAAAGTTGTTAAAATGGTGAACCTGGTGACAATAATTGGCATGGCCCGGGGGTCAAATAGGGGTTAAATTTCATTTTTGATAGAATATAGCCATGTCGTGTATCAAATCGAAGATATCGACAAGACGATCGCTCTGGTGAATTTTCTGCCGAAATCAGAATAATTACGTCATCTATGATGGCCGCCAAAAGGTCCATTTATTCGAGATTTTGAACGTCTTTTTCTCAGGAACCACATGGCCGATGCTGGCCAAACTTCATAGTAAGTTCAGATCCTTGGGTGAAGCATTTTCAGATTTGGTAAAATGAGTCATCGCTTAATCCAAGATGACTGTCATCTAAAAATAGCACAATTTTTTTAAAACGCATATGAACTCGATGTCACATTCTCCTCTGGTGTTCATGGAGTCAGGTGAGCGAATTAGGGCCATCATGGCCCTCTTGTTTAATTTCCTTTTTTATCAAGAAAATCTTAGTTTGGCAGCTTTAGAATCGTTCCCAATGGAAATGATTCATTTTTGAGTAGTGGCACGAATGGGCTTCCATTGTACTCTCGGACAGTAAATGGTTGATGTCAACATTTGTAGGACCTGGTTGCCATGGAGAAGATGACGGTCGACGCCCTTCGGACCCTTCGGGGGGAACTGCAGGGCAAATATTTCCCCATGGACGGCATGACCCCGTCTGTGCAGAAACAGATGATCGAGGACCACTTCCTCTTCCGGAATGACGACCCGTACGTAATGAAATGGTTTAAAACACTGACAGACAAACACTGCAGATCCTGATGAGACGGCTTGTTACAAGCCGGCTCATCAGGGGGCCGTTTCACTAAACTTTGTACTACTAAGATATTCGTAAATGCAAAATTATGATAGTCTGTAAATTTCATATGTAAACAATTATTGGATTTACATTTATATGCTCAATAAATGGAAATCCATCAATTGAAATTTACAGACTATTCTAAATCTGCACTTACGAACATTTTAGTTGTACAAAGTTTGTATAAATTCTCCTTCTTTCCCTTGGCGGTTGTGCAATGGAATGCCCTTCCTTCCAGCATACACAAACCGTAAATATGCTGTGCATTGTTTTTGACCTGTTTTTTCTATCTTCATGCTATTTTAACGCCTACATCTATTCTTGTCAATACTTGCTTTACTGTCACCTTTTACACTAACTTGTCTGTACGCGCAACTGCTACTAATCCTCACGAGGGGTACAGCAGAGTATAGAGATAGATACTTTAGTGAAACTTGAAACTTGGTGTCCGCCTTCCTGGTGTCCGCCTTTGAGTTTTGACTCGACCCCCGGGTCATGGATTATCTCCCCCTTTTCGACTTAGAATTTTCCAATTTTGGTTTGTAAAAAGTAAAACTTTTAAACCGTAATAGCTACAGACCTGAAACTTGGTATGTAGCTTCCTTATAATGAGTAGATGCGCAAAGTTTATTTTGACTTTTGATTCGACCCTGGGGTCATGGATTATCTCCCCCTTTTCGACTTAAGACTTTTCCAATTTTGGCTTGTAAGTCGTAAAACATTTAAACTGTAATAGCTACAGACCTGAATCTTGGTATGTAGCTTCCTTATAATGAGTAGATGCACACAGTTGATTTCGATTTTTGGTTTGACGCCTGGGTCATGGATTATCTCCACCTTTTCGACTTAGAATTTTCCATTTTTGGCTTGTAAGGCGTAAAACTTTTAAACCCTAATAGCTACAAACCTAAAACTTGGTATGTACCTTCCTTATGATGAGTAGATGCGCAAATTCGATTTTTGATTTGACCCTGGTGTCATGGATTATCTCCCCCTTTTCGACTTAGAATTGGCAATTTTGCCTTGTAACTCATATTTCTTTTTAAACAGTAATAGCTACAGACCTGAAACTTGGTATGTACCTTTCTTATGAGGAGTAGATGTGCAAAGTTCATTTCGATTTTTGATTCGACCCCCGGGTCATGGATTATCTCCCCTTTTGGACTTGGAATTTTGCCTTGTTTATTATCAAAGCGATATGTGGGGCATCAGTGTTCTATGAACACATTTTCTAGTTACAGGGGGCCTCGCGGCCCCAATGTCAGCTGTCTTCCAACACGCCTGCTCGGGGCAATAGTTTTGACTGTTCCCCGAATGACCATCAAATAACTGTATACATGTACTACCAAAAATAAAAACAGCTGCCACCACACTACACTGAATTCACTGTTGTCTATCAATCAGTGTTTTGCCAGTGAAAATACATGTATACTGTTTTGCCATTGGAAACACAGGCAAATACGTAGTCTGAAAACCATTTTGTGATGATTTGATCAGCCAACATATAAAAATCCATTCCTGGGGCCCGTTTCACTAAACTTTGTGGTACTAAAATGTTCATAAGCGCAAATTTAGGATCGTCTGGAAATTTCAATTAATGGATTTACATTTATTGATGCAGCCTATGCTCAATAAATGTAAATCTAATAATTGTTTACAAGAAAACGTTGTTAATGTGAAATTTACAGACTGTCATAATTTTGCACTTACGAATATTTTAGTCGGACGAAGTGTAGTTAAACGGCCCCGAGTTACTTAGGGGTGTTAGGGGTTTAGTAGGATAAGAAAACAAGTTTTGTAATAGTTTATAATTATATGATTTCTTCTCTCGTCTCTGTAGCCGACCGATTTCACCAAAATTGCTAAGCATACTTATCTAGCAAAGTGTACTTTGAGGGAGTAATCATTTATTTTTCCCGAAATGCATTATTTCATATAGAACTAACGATTGCATATATTTGATGATTAAAAGTATGCAGAAGTATTATACGGAATTTATTACATTATCACAGCCAAATGGCTGTGATAATGTAATAAATTCAGTATAATAAAAATTAATAAATTTATCCTTAAATTTAAAATTCTCCCTTAAAGTGTACTTAGGAAGATAGAGTATGCATTGCAATTTTCGTGAAATAGGCTACTGATGTCAACCCGTCAATGTTTCACGTCTCCATTTCAGCGTTCTGGGCGATGCCAACGGCTACGACAACTGGCCAACGGGCCGTGGAATCTTCTTCAGCAACAACAAGAAGTTCCTGGTCTGGGTGAATGAGGAGGACCATCTGAGAATCATTTCCATGCAGCAGGGCGGCGACCTTGCCCAAGTGTGGAGCAGGCTTGTAAAGGTAGGATTTGTGTTGCACTGATACTACGCCTACGTATTGTATGTATTGTAACCAATTTTCGCACTCTGTATCCTTGTCCACGCAATAACTCAAGTTCTACTTCACCGCTCGTAACCAAATTTGGTATACATGTTTATCACGGCAAGACGAAGCAGCCTATTGATTTTGGCCCCGTGCAGGCACCGGGGTGGGATCAACTGATCCTGAGAATAGTGCTGCAGTAGCCATTTCTTGTCGTAAAAGGCGACTAAACTGGCTTAACGATTGGGTTCATACTTTCCGGAACCCACTATACCGGATTTGGCCCTCGTGTACATTTTTGGCTTTCTTGTATGTGAGAGTTGAGTCAGGCTATGCCCCATATATAAAAGTAAGATTAACGCTAATCCTATTACTTTTAGGGGATGGGATAAATGATGCTGGTGTGGCGAGGGCCTGGCACCAGATCAGGTTGTTCTAATTTCAGGACTGAATATATATTTTGATTGTAAATATTGAGTTCTGAAGTTGGGATTTACCCCTCTCGGACAGGTGGATACGGGACACGACCCCGTTGACCTGTCTGCGTGTAGACTCCTTGAGGCTTGTACCTCTATGTCAGAAAAGCGGACGTTAAACCCTATTCACTCACTCGCTCCTATTGATTTTGAAAAATTTCCGATACTTATCTCCTCTTGGCAGCCATTTTTAATTTTCGCACTGTATCCTTGTCCACGCAAAAACTCAAGTTCTACTTGACCGATCATAACCAAATTTGGTATACATGTTTATCACGGCAAGGCGAAGAAGCCTATTGATTTTGAAAAATTTCCGATAATTATGTCCCCTTTGCAGCCATTTTTAATTTTCGCACTATGTATCCTTGTCCACGCAATAAGTCGAGTTCTACTTGACGGATCGTAACCAAATTTGGTTTAGATGTTTATCACGTCAAGACGAGTTATCTCCCCTTGTTGACTGGCCTTGCCTCGTCTGGCGTATATTGTGACCTTCGGCACTCTTGTTATTATACTGAATTTATTACATTTTATCCCGTCAACACAGTGCATATGTGCCGTGAAACACGGTGCCGTGAAACATTTTTGATATCCTGTCAATATGACCTAATCACTGCGTGTGAATATGTGCGGTGACTGGGGTTATTTCTTTGCATTTTAAAGCCATTTGTAGGTGTTTATGGGATAAATAGATAAGTAGGTTAGCGCCGTGAATGGGAAAAAAATATCTGGCGCGGCACGGAAACGGGATGTGCTCGGCAGAGCCTCGCCCATCCCGTTTCCTAAGCCTTGCCAGATATTTTTTCCTATTCACGGCACTAACCTACTATTCTCTTGGCTGTGATAATGTAATAAATTCAGTATAATAATTATGCATACTTTTAATCATCAAATATATGTAGACGTTGACGTTGACATAATATAGGGCTTATGGCATTTATTGCTACTGCCGTACTGGCTGATTGGTCGATGCAGGGCCTGGGACCCGCTTCACTATAGGATTGAATGGCTTTTTTGTGGAATTTATCGGGATATAAACTTGGAAAAGTCGCGGGAATACTGGACGAAGGCCGGAAGGCCTCGTCCAGTATTCCCGCGACTTTTCCAAGTTTATATCCCCGATAAATTCCACAAAAAGGCCATTCATTCCTTATAATTCCAGCATTTGAAATAAATTCATCAAGAAAATGTGTTTATTTTCCGTTTTCTTAAGACTTATTTTAACTGCGCCTGACGGTTACGGAAAGTAGTTCGGCATGGAGTTTACTGGGATATAAATTCTGGACAGAGACTTGCTACGGACCAATCAAATGTTAGGGAATTGTGTAAATATGTTTGTGCTGGAATTATTGTTACTTGAGAGTTGAATCCGGTTACCGGTACAGAGCTCCAATTAAGGTGTGTAATTTGACCAACTTGGGGTGAAATTTTGTTATTTCTTCATCAAAAATGGCAAGTTGGGAGTCCTTTAGAATCGTCTCCTTGAGACGATTCTAAAGCACTCCCAACTTGCTATTTTTGATGGAGAAATAAGAAATTTACCTCCAAATTACGCACCTTAACTGGAGCTCTGCGGTATATTCGTTGTATCCGTTATAAAATTACCATAGTACAATTAGTACAATTAATACTAACTGTATTACTTTTAGTGAGTGGGGCTTAATGAATCTGGTGTGATAAGGACCTGGCACCAGATCAGATTATTCTAATTTCAGGGCTGAATAATATTCAGCCCTGCAATTAGAATATCTGATCTGGTGCCAGGTCTTCATCACACCAGATTCATTTAGTGCCTATACACATTGTCTGTAAATATTCAGTTTTGATTTGGGGATTTTCCCCCCCATTCGTACAAGTGAAATATGACCTAAAATGACCTTAGCTGTTGACATGCTGTTTAAGTTAAACACCATTAAATAAATCTACTGTCGATTATGACATGACATTAACAATTAATCGTAGTTGTACATTGAAGCAGATATTCATATTTCCATCCCACTGGTCTTTCGTATGAAACTTGAAACATAGGTGCCATCGCTATGTGACGTTAGTTGTTGCTGGGACATTAAATCCTTTCACCTTTCTGAGCAAACTTTAAACAACATAGAACTAGCATGTGCAATGCTAATTATGTTGCAGTATTTAATGAGTTAAACATTTTGTTTTACCAAATCCTGTTGTTTTTTTTCAGGCGACTTATGGGTAAAATTGGGTTTAGAAATACGTAACAAATCTATAACTAGAAAAAGTCGATGGCGCGCCATCGCAATATACCCACTTTCCCCAAATGCTAAGTGCGAAAGGGGGAGGTAATCCATGATGGAGGGTCGGATAAAAAATCCGAATTCACTTTGCGCATCAGCACATCAAAACGAAGCTACGAACCAAATATCAGACGCGTAGGTATTAAGGTGAAAAAGTTTTTTGAGTTAAAAGGAAAAAATGGGAAATTCTGAGTCCGAAAGGGGGAGATAATCCATGATGGAGGGTCGGATCAAAAATCCGAATTCACTTTGCGCATCTGCACAGGATAACGAAGCTACATAGCAAATATGAGGCGCGTAGGTATGAAGGTGAAAAAGTTTTTCGAGTTACAAGGAAAAAATGGGATATTCTGAGTCCGAAAGGGGGAGATAATCCATGATGGAGGGTCGGATCAAAAATCCGAATTCACTTTGCGCATCTGCACATGATAACGAAGCTACATAGCAAATATGAGGCGCGTAGGTATGAAGGTGAAAAAGTTTTTCCTTGTAACTCGAAAAACTTTTACACCTTCATACCTACGCGCCTCATATTTGCTATGTAGCTTCGTTATCATGTGCAGATGCGCAAAGTGAATTCGGATTTTTGATCCGACCCTCCATCATGGATTATCTCCCCCTTTCGGATTCAGAATTTCCCATTTTTTTCTTGTAACTCGAAAAACTTTTTCACCTTCATACCTACGCGCCTCATATTTGCTATGTAGCTTCGTTATCATGTGCAGATGCGCAAAGTGAATTCGGATTTTTCATCCGACCCTCCATCATGGATTATCTCCCCCTTTCGGACTCAGAATTTCCCATTTTTTCCTTTTAACTCAAAAAACTTTTTCACCTTCATACCTACGCGTCTGATATTTGGTTCGTAGCTTCGTTTTGATGTGCAGATGCGCAAAGTGAATTCGGATTTTTCATCCGACCCTCCATCATGGATTATCACCCCCTTTCGGACTCAGAATTTCCCATTTTTTCCTTGTAACTCGAAAAACTTTTTCACCTTCATACCTACGTGCCTCATATTTGCTATGTAGCTTCGTTATCATGTGCAGATGTGCAAAGTGAATTCGGATTTTTGATCCGACCCTCCATCATGCATTATCTCCCCCTTTCGGACTCGGAATTTCTCATTTTTTCCTTGTAACTCTAAAAACTTTTTCACCTTCATACCTACGCGCCTCATATTTGCTATGTAGCTTCGTTATCATGTGCAGATGCGCAAAGTGAATTCGGATTTTTCATCCGAACCTCCATCATGGATTATCTCCCCCTTTTGGACTCAGAATTTCCCATTTTTTCCTTGTAACTCGAAAAACTTTTTCACCTTCATACCTATGCACCTGATATTTAGTATGTACCTTCGTTATCATGTGCAGATGCGCAAAGTGAATTCCCATTTTTGATCCGACCCTCCATCATCGATTACCTCCCCCTTTCCGACTCAGAATTTCCCATTTTTTCCTTGTAACTCGAAAAACTTTTTCACCTTCATACCTACGCGCCTCATATTTGCTATGTAGCTTCGTTATCATGTGCAGATGCGCAAAGTGAATTCGGATTTTTCATCCGACCCTCCATCATGGATTATCTCCCCCTTTCGGACTCAGAATATCCCATTTTTTCCTTGTAACTCGAAAAACTTTTTCACCTTAATACCTACGCATCTGATATTTGGTTCGTAGCTTCGTTTTGATGTGCTGATGCGCAAAGTGAATTCGGATTTTTTATCCGACCCTCCATCATGGATTACCTCCCCCTTTCGGACTTAGCATTTGGGGAAAGTGGGTATATTGCGATGGCGTGCCATCGACTTTTTCTAGTTATATGTTGATTTCCGGACAAATCCATTTGTCACAAAATAATTTTCAGACCAGTCCATTTATGAAAGGGGGGTGTTTTTGTTCTAAAAAAATACGAAAATTGCTTTAAAAAAGTGCAGATCGTGGCTCATCTGTATCTACACTGTTTGCCAATACCACTATACAGGCCTGTTATGAGCCGGTTCATCTGGATCTGCACTGTTTGCATATTATTGCAAATTTTCATGTTTTTTTGTTGGTGCAGACGTAGTTTCGGGGTACATCCATCAGTGTTACTGATTTCTGGCTTCAGGGGAATGGATTTTTATATGTTGATTTACGAACCAATCCAATTGTCACAAAATGATTTTCAGACTAGTCCATTTATGAAAATGGGTGTTTTTGTTCTCAAATATGTGAAAATTACTTGCAAAAAGTGCAGATCCTGATGAGACGGCTCGTCACGAGCCGGCTCATCTGGATCTACACTGTTTGCCAAAACCACTATACAGGCCTGTTACTAGCTGGCTGATCTGGATCACTGATTTCTTGTTTCAGGGGATCAACACACTAGAGACCAAACTGACATTCTCCCATCATCCAAAATTCGGGTACCTGACATTCTGCCCGACCAACCTGGGAACCACCCTCCGGGCCAGCGTGCACATCAAGATCCCGAAACTGTCTCAGCACAAGGACTTTAAGGACATCTGCGAGAAACTGAACCTCCAACCAAGAGGTAATTTATAAATGAGACTTTCTGACATCTGCGTAATTACATTTACAAAATTTACAATATTTTTCATGAATACAATCAAAAGTTGACAAAAAATATAATTCAGCGTGTACTCTGAATGAAAATTTTGTCAACTTTTTACGCCGTTTACATACGGACAATATTGTAAATTTTATAACGTGTCCGAAGGTACAAAATCACATAGCGTGCCTCAAATGGAGGATCTTACAGGAGTGACGATTGAATATGATAGTTATTATAGGAATGAATGGTCTTTTTGTGGAATTTATCGGGGTATAAACTTGGAAAAGTCGCGGGAATACTGGACGAAGGCCGGAAGGTCTCCAGTATTCCCGTGACTTTTCCAAGTTTATATCCCCGATAAATTCCACAAAAAGGCCATTCATTCCTTATAATTCCAGCATTTGAAATAAATTCATCAAGAAAATGTGTTTATTTTCCGTGTTCTTAAGAATTATTTTAACTGCGCATCACGGTTACGGAAAGTAGTTCGGCGTGGGAGTTTACTGGGATATAAATTTTGGGCAGAGACTTGCTACGGGCCAATCAAATGTTAGGGATATTTTTGTGCTGGAATTATTAATCCTTTCGGCCTATGGGCAGCATGTTGAGAGCATGCGAACGGTATATTGTGGCTGTGACTGAAGAAATGGGGCTTATGCGTTTTGCGACCATTGTAGATCCAGATCAAATAGCTCACTCCTGTAGCCTGATGACGATTTATATTGCTTTGTTAGAAGCATGACATGTCTTTCATTGATGGAATGGCGAACAGTGCAGATCCTGATCAGACTGCGGATGCACAGGCTGATCAGGATCTACACTGGTCGCAAAACACATAAGCCCCATTTCTCTAGTCACAGCCACATTTAACGATGGGGATTCATACTTATCGTAACGCTTAATTGGCTCTACATGGATACATTTTTTAACGACCGTTTGAAAAACAGGAGGGATGGGCCATGGCCTAGGTGATATTGCATTGGGCTTAAATACTGAAAGTTGCGAGTTCAATCCTCACCCTAGGCGTGAAAATACTTACATAGTCTTTCCATCCCACTGGTCTGTCAAATGAGACTTTAAACTGTGTTCCCGTCTCTATATGATGACCTTAGCTGTTGCGGGGATGTCAAATATATTCACTTTAACTTTTAAAAAAACAAAAAAAACGGGATGTATTGTGATATATTGTTGACCGTCAAATTGAGTCTTGTGGAATGAAACATATTAAACATATTGAAACTGTAGACGATTTCATCAAAATTGCAAAGTATACTTTTCTAGCAAAGTATACTTTGAGGGAGTAATCATTTATTTTTCCCGAAATGCATTATGTCATATAGAACTAACGACTGTATATATTTGATGACTAAAAGTATGCAGAATTATTATACTGAATTTATTACATTATCACAGCCAAAATGGCTGTGATAATGTAATAAATTCAGTATAATAAAAATTAATAAATTTATCCTAAAATTGAAAATTTCTCCCTGAAAGTATGCTTTGCTAGGAAAGTATACTTTGCAATGTTGGTGAAATAGGCTACAGATGTCTGCTTTAGCGTGGTTTTAGCATAGTTCTGAATGAAATGCACACTATACTCTGTTACGTGAAAGCTGGCCAAATTTTACGACAAAATAATCTAAGCGAAAACAATGTTTTTATTGATAATATTAAATGTTATCAAAATTTAAGAATGAACCTTTTTATTTCGTGAAATTTGGTCAAATATTGATTTTATTGCGAAAAAGCAATTTCCCCATGTTAAATCCCCAGACATTTACAGAAATACTGGACAGATTTTCAAAATTTAATTTTTTGTTTTTATGCCCCCGCTACCGAAAGGTACGGGGGCATATAGTGGTACTAGCGTCCATCCGTACGTCCGTCCCGTCCGTCCCGTCCGTACGTCCGTCCCGTCCGTACGTCCCGATATTATATTCTTTAGTAACTTCTACATGGCTTCACATATTATGTCAATATTTATACACGTGATACATATAACATCCCTTGCACACTCCACCCCCCAGTACTTCGACCTTGACCTTTGGCCTTGACCTTTTCCACTTTAAATGTTTGCTTGGCACTTTGGGACAAATCTACGTGCACGTTTCTCAATCCTACAATAACTTCTCAATACTTTTGCCAATCGCTTAAATATTTATACACATGATACATATGAACATGCCCTACACACTCCACCACCCAGTACTTCGACCTTGACCTTTGACCTTCACCTTTTCTACTTTAAATGTTTACTTACCACTTTGGGACAAATCTACGTGCACGTTTCTCAATCCTACAATAACTTCTCAATACTTTTGCCAATCCCTTAAATATTTATACACATGATACATATGAACATGCCCTACACACTCCACCACCCAGTACTTCGACCTTCACTTTTTCTACTTTAAATGTTTACTTAGCACTTTGGCACAAATCTACGTGCACGTTTCTCAATCCTACAATAACTTCTCAATACTTTTGCCAATCGCTTAAATATTTATACACATGATACATATGAACATGCCCTACACACTCCACCACCCAGTACTTCGACCTTCACCTTCACCTTTTTTTTTTCTTAATGGGCATATAGTGTTACCGGCGTCCGTCCGTACTCGGGTAAATGGCTTGTAATCAAATATGCCTCATTTTCTTTGGCTGCCAGCGGGGGCATTCGTGTGCCGATAGGCCACATTTCTAGTCTTAGATTATTTCCAAGCCATCTAGCCAGGTTTCGGAGTCAAATTGCATTTTTTGGTGTTTTTTTTTTTTTTTTTTACTCCTCCCACAGCTCCTCCGCCTCATATCCCCCATGTTAATTTCCCATAGACAAATCAATTTTTCGTAATTGAATCAATATTTTACCAAATTTCATGAAATAAAAAGAAGGCTCATTCTTAAATTTTGATAACATTTAATATTATAAATTTTTGTTTGTTTATATGGCCGTAACATTTGGGCAGGTTTTGTGAAACAGACAGTAAGTAAGCTGCGCATGTAACTAACCTTGTTCGTTCAACTCTTACAGGAATCCACGGCGAGCACTCGGAGAGCGCAGGAGGAGTGTTTGACATTTCCAACAAGCGCCGCCTGGGACTCAGTGAGATCGAGGCTGTCCAGGAAATGAGGAGGGGCGTCGAGAAAATCATCGAACTCGAGAAAAAGCTACAGAAAGGAAGCTCGATTTAGAAAGACAATTAACAATAGATATACATGTATGTCATTAATAACTACACTGCAGCTCCATTATAACGCGATAGTCGGGGTCCAAGATTTCAAATCGCGATCGAATCCGGTAGCGCTATAAAATTTCGGGACCTGCACGGGTACTGGTATCATCCGCATTTCGGTTACCAACTATTGCGGGAATTCCATTAGCAACGGACCCACATAAGTTATTTATAAAATCATGCTTATTACGTTGTATAGTGCTCGCGATAGACAGACGCTTATTACAATGTATACTGCTCGCGATCAACAGGCGCTTAAAAGGATTAATTGATAATAAATAATGGTCACATGTCATGCCTATTCATGCGGACGATTAGCTGTTGATACGTGCATACTCTCACCGACAATTCCGCATGAACTCTGAATGTTGTGTAAACTTTTCAACACCATTTACGGAAAATATTTTCGAAATCAATATCGGCGAAATATGGCGACAGATGTGCGTATAATCCAGTGTGTTTTTTAATCCATTCCTTTCGGAATACACATTTACGGGTATGAAATTATTAAATAATTTATTTCTATTTTTGTTATTTCTCCATGAAAGTATACGTTGTGACCACTCATTTGAACCATCTCGACGAGACGGTTTAAATGGTGGTCGCGGCATATACTTATGAGTGCATAGAAGGAAAATATTTTTCCGCAAACATAAGCGTATCCTCAGCATGAAATGGGTTACTGCATGATTGCCCCATGATGCGATGATGAAAGTCACACGTTGTTTACGTCTGCGGCGTGTTGACCAATCAGTAACATTTCAAAACATAGCCTAAAGGTCACACAGTTTTACAGCCTCGTGCTGAATGATGTCGTAAAATAAACACCTGTTAGTCGACACGGCTTGGTGTAATCAATTTTTTTGCACAAAGCAACACACAAATCTCGTCTGTGTAATATGTGTAATGGCATCTCGGATTTGGAATTCATATCCCCTGGCACGGATATTGCACGTTTCGGATAAGCAACACGAAAGGTCGTATGTCGCCGGACTTCCGTGCAATAGGGGGGTCGCACTGTATGCCTATTAACATGATTACCTGATTAACATACTAATAATAATCCTTTCATGGACTTTGAATGTCGTTGTTTGAATAAACTTACAGAAATCATGAATCAACTAATTACACAATGACTACGATGTCCGACGATTTTTTTTTGATTTTGTTTTCTTTGTTTTCTTTTTTCTCTATTTTTGTAATATTTTTTTGGGATCCACGAGAGACCCGCGTTATAGTGGAGATCACGCTATACGCGATCGCGTTATAATAGAGCTGCAGTGTATAAAACATATTTTATGGAGTATAACTTCAGGGTTGTGCCTAGGTCTCACTTTCAGATTTTGGGCCCTATTTGTATTAAAATAAGAGATTTTGAAATTTTAAGGGACATGGTAAATTTTAGGTGGGAAAATGTCCCCCAGGCTCGCTCTAGGCACAACACTGTAACTTACAGTATTTTTCTAACGAATATGTACCGGTACATGTTTGTGATTTTGTGAACTATTCACTTTTGTTTTTTTTTGTCGGTGATAAAGAATGAGGAAACGTGCGTCTTGTTCGTGTTCCTTTGTTTAATCCTATATACTCATAATTATGATTGCACAATGCGAGGCTGATTAATCCTATATACTCATAATTATGATTGCACAATGCGAGGCTGAGACTAGTTCTGAGTACATAACTCTAATTTATCTGGAGTGGGTGGTTGGTCGGGCAAACTGGACAGCGTAAATTAACGGTAGGGATTCCTCCTTATACGAGTCACGATTTGCCTGGTTTGGCCCTCAGGTACGTTTTTATCTTTGGCTCTTTCGTTACCTGGGAGTTGAATTGGGTTATTGTCCATTATCAAAGTAGTAAGATTATTACTGATCCTACTGCTTTTGGGCGGGGGCCAAGTGATTCTGGTTTGGCGAGGACCTGGCATCAGATCAAGATTATTCTGGTCTGTCCGTGAACATTTTCAAACGTCTTCTCCTCGGTAACCATTGGGCCTATAGTCGCCAAACTTCATGGTCATGGTCGGGGGATTACAAAAATTGTTAAAATGACGTCATTACGTAATCCAAGATGGCCGCAATCTAAAATTAGCACAAATTCTTCAAAAGTTCTTCTCAAGAACCACCAACCGGATTTCGACAAAACTTGGTAGGAATGATCGATGTACAATGCTCTTTCAAAGTTGTTAAATTGATAACGCCGGGGTCAAAAATGGGCGTGGCTCGTCGGGTCAAATTGGTGTCAAATTTTATTTTTGACCGAATATGGTCGTCTATATCAAATCGAAGGTATCAAAGAGGCGATTGCTCTGGTACATTTTTTTGTCGAAATTGGATAGTCATGTCATCCAAGATGGCCGCCGAAAGGTCAAAAGGTCGTTCTTTTAATAAAGATTTCAAACGTCTTGTTCTCGTGAACCGCTTGGCCGATATTGGCCAAACTTCACGGTAATGGTTATTGGGTCAAGCCTTTTCATTTTTTAAATGGTGGTCATCGCAAAATCAAAGATGGCCGCTGTTGAAAAGTAGGTCAAATTCTTTAAAAATCTTCTCGCGAACTGCCAGGCCGATTTTTATGAAGCTTGGTATGAATGATCGATAGTTAACGCTGGTTCAGATTCCTTCAAATGGTGGACCCCGGGTCAAAAATGGGCGGGGCAGGAGGTGTAAGTAGGGGTCAAATGTGACATTTGACCGAATATGGTCATGTCATACATCAAATCGAAGGTATCGACGAGACGATCACTCTGGAGCTTTTTTTTGTCGAAATCGGGTAATTACGTCATCCGAGATGGCCGCTGAAAGGTCGTTCTTTCAATATAGATTACAAATGTCTTCTTCTAGTGAACCACTTGGCCAATATTGGCCAAACTTAACAGTAATGGTCAGTGGGTCAAGTCTTTACATTTTTGTTAAAATGATGGTCATAGCGAAATCCAAGATGGCCGCCATTGAACAGTAGGTCAAATTCTCAAAAAATCTTCTCACGAACCGCCTGGCCGATTTCGACGAAGCTTGATATGAATGATCGATAGTTAACGATGTTTCAGATTCCTTCAAATGGTGGCCCCCGGGTCAAAAATGGGCGGGGCAGGAGGGGTCAAGTAGATTTCAAATTTCACATTTGACCGAATATGGTCATGTCATATATCAATTCGAAGGTATGGACGAAACGATCACCTAGGAGCATTTTTTGTCGAAATCAAATGATTACATCATCCAAGATGGCCGCCGAAAGGTCAAAAGGATGTTCTTTTATTAGAGATTTCAAACGTCTTCTTCATACAAACTGCTTGGCCATTGGTAGCAAACTTCGCAGTTATGGTCCATTAGTAAAGCCTTTTCAGTTTTGTTAAAATGGTGGTCATCGTTAATCCAAGATGGCGGCCGTCTAAAAATAGCATACATTCTTAAAAAATCTTCTCACGAACCACCAGACCGATTTCGACGAAACTTGACAGGAATGATCAATGTACAATGCTTTTTCAAAGCTGTTAAGATGGTGACCTCTGGGTCAAAAATGGGCATGGCCCGGGGGGTCAAATAGGGGTCAACATTTTTACAGAATATGGTTATATAATACATAAAATATAAGGATTGCAATAAAAAGTAGGCTGGAAGCATCCTGTTGTGGTCTCCAAACCTCTCAAAGTTGTGTAAGATATATCTGTACTTATCGCGAGACAACTCCTACCCTGGTGCCTTCTCAAGTTTGTTGCATTAACATGTTGTGCCTGTCATGGGCTTATTTTGATGTATATGTAGTGACAACTTTACATACCAGTATTTGTTTGATTTTTGTGACATTGCACAGGTGAGCGATATAGGGCCATCATGGCCCTCTTGTTTATTGTAAATATTCAGTTCTGATTTTGGGATTTTCTCCCCATTTGTACATGTACTTGAACATGTACTTGTACAGGTAATATATGGGATTTAGTACTAAACCCATTGACCCGGCCTTAAATGACCTTAGCTGTTGATAGGCCGCGAAGCCCCAAAAAGCAAACAAACAATTGCTTATCTGGAATCTGCAGTATTTGTAAATATTGGAATTATGGCCTGTGATATTTAAGGGGTCAAGCTCAGCTTTGTCGTTTATTGGCACAATTATATTGTATATTAAAGATATACTATATCAAATATCATTGATTCAAACATAATAGATTCCTAAGGGTGATGTGATGCATGTATGCAATATCTGGGCATGTTCTTGTCAGTTCATACAATTCTGCACCTTAAGTTGCCAGTGGATTAATCTTCGTACTTGCAAGATATTTGCCCATATCGCCTCTTGCGACATTTTTGATACAGCAAGTAATATAACAAATTGTTAAATGTTGATTTTACATATTCCACAGATATATATCTACATAATATAATATTTTATAGTTTCCTGAAGTCTAAACCAAGTGTGATTTCTGACGATAAATTTACCCACAGGAATCTCCCTTTTTTGTCCACGACTCTCTTTAGTGCATACAGCTATATTACCGACACACAGTTGATGTAACCTATGTACAGTATTGGATGTAATAATGACTTTTTATGAACTTAATCTGGTATAAAGGTGTTGCTAGCAGAATCATGTGGTGACTTCGTCATACATGTAGTTCTAAACGTAGGTTGAACAGACATAAAACCTCAATCGATCATATCTAATATTAGGTGAGTGGTCTGGCAAAATGATGTACATGATAAACCAAGGCCATTGTAGATTTTGGGAATAACAGAAGAAAATGCAGTATATCCAACATGTATATTTTGGCGAGATACAAGTTATAGTACAGTTGATAATAACCCGAAATCTTTGTCCGTTACAGACAGAGATTTCGGGTTAAGTTGTTAACTGCTCCTACATTCTCCCTTGCACGGTGACTGGCGGCCATGATGAATATCTTTCGAAACTGTGTCAGAGGTACATGGCGGCAAGGGATTAGCGGGATGTTTGAAGTGCCATGTAAACTACTAGTAGTTTAACCCACCAGTGGGCAGGGGCCCATTTGACTAAACTTCGTACGACAAAAATGTTCGTAAGTGCAAAATTATGATCATCTGTACATTGCACATTAACACTGTTTTCTTGTAAACTATTATTGGATTTACCTTTATACTACTTATTTACTTTTACTGCATATGCAGCCTATGCTCAACTAATGTAAATCCATCAATTTCAATTTCCCGACATTTCTAAATTTGCACTTACGAACATTTTAATCGTACAAAGTTTTGTGAAACGGGCCCCAGTTTTGCACACAGACCGTTTCAAGTCGGTGACCTTGACGCCACGTTCACTCACATGTTTCGCCTTTCAATGTATTCATTTTTTCATCTCCTGGGACCTTTGTTTGTTGGGATCTTCATTTAGTGCGTGTGTCCTATGACATTGCATTCACTACATGTGACATATTTATTATGTGGTTCTAATAATATTATATGCACGACAAGGCCGTAAAGAAGAATACGATTAACTGTAGGCATGTAAAGCACACGGATTTTCGATGACTGTAGTTGTTATAGAGTCTAGCAGTTGACAATTTGTTGGTATGTAAACAACCTTCCATCAGTCAAATATAAAAAAAACAGTCTACGTATCGTGTACATGCTCCAGAAACGCCCAGTGTGCCTATCGAAACATTCGTCCACCTGGCCCAGAGAGAATAGCAGTATTTTTCCGGGGATTACTGCTGGTATCCCTGCACGTGTGCGGATAACCAATGGATGATGGCAAATTGTGGCGGACATCTCACGGGAATGTTACATTTCAGACAATGGAGCCATTGGCACCAGGACAACACGTGGATGTCTTGTCCTGATCTATTTGTCTATGTCACTCTATAATCATATAGATACATAGTCAAAGAGAGCGCCGGCGGGATAATAACTGAAATACAAGTTTGACATCCATTTGTTGCCCTGGTGCCAGTGGACGGAATTGAAGATAATATACTGTCCCACACTTTACGAATGTTATTGAAGGCTTTATTTAACCCTTTCACTCCTAAATAGCTGAAATGGATGTTGATCTGTTAAATTTTCCAATAAATCCAATCATCACAAACTCATCTTCAGACTAGTCCATTTATAAAAAGGGATGTTTTTGCTCTCAAAAATATGAAAATTACTTGCAACTATATTGGTCAGTAAGGGAGGCTTGCGGAATACCCCTCGCGTGGGCCCAGGTAGCCCTAAATATCTAAATATTTTTCCAAGTGAGTGGGCTTGTGACCTTGACTCTGGGCTTAGCGGGGGCGGCACGAACGTGAATTTGTCACATGGTGGTAGAGGTCCATTGGAGCTGATTTCTCTGATGTTAAGTTTTGTAAAGAGACTTAAGTATGTGACCTTGACCTCGAGATCAGCGGGGATGTGTCACAGCATGATAGTAGAGCGTTAGAGGAATGCATGCATGAACTATTAAGAATTTTCGATGAAAGAAATAGAAGTTGTAACATATTTCTCTGATGTTAAGTTTCGTAAAGACACTAAGTATGTCACCTTGACCTTGTGATCAGCGGGGGTTGGAAGTTCGTAGATTTGTCACAGCAAGATAGTACAACCTTAGAGGAATGCACGAGTGAAATATTAAGAATTTTCAATGAAGGAAATAGAAGTTATAACTTATTTATGTGATGTTAAGTTTTGTAAAGAGACCCACGTATTTGACCTTGACCTTGGGATCAGCGGGCGTTGGACGGTCGTGGATTTGGCACAGCATGGTAGTAGAGCCTTACAGGAATGCATGTGTGAAATATTAAGCATCTTAGATGAAGGAAATAGAAGTTATAACATATTTCTCTGATGTTAAGTTTTGTTAAGAGACTAAGTATTTGACCTTGACCTTGGATCAGCGGGGGTTGGACGGTCGTGGATTTGGCACAGCATGGTAGTAGAACCTTACAGAAATGCATGTGTGAAATATCAAGCATTTTAGATGAAAGAAATAGAAGTTATAACATATATCTCTGATGTTAAGTTTTGTAAAGAGATTAAGTATTTGACGTTGACCTTGGGATCAGCGGGGGTTGGACGGTCGTGGATTTGGCACAGCATGGTAGTAGAGCCTTACAGGAATGCATGTGTGAACTATTAAGCATCGTAGATGAAGGAAATAGAAGTTATAACATATTTCTCTGATGTTAAGTGTTGTTAAGAGACTAAGTATTTGACCTTGACCTTGGCTCAGCGGGGGTTAGACGGTCGTGGATTTGGCACAGCATGGTAGTAGAACCTTACAGAAATTCATGTGTGAAATATCAAGCATTTTATATGAAAGAAATAGAAGTTATAACATATATCTCTGATGTTAAGTTTTGTAAAGAGACTAAGTATTTGACCTTGACATTGGGATCAGCGGGGGTTGGACGGTCGTGGATTTGGCACAGCAGCATGGTAGTAGAGCCTTACAGGAATGCATGTGTGAAATATTAAGCATTTTAGATGAAGGAAATAGAAGTTATAACAATATTCCTCTGATGTTAAGTTTAGTGGCGGACGGACAACTCGTTGCGGGGGTATGAAAAGTGCAGATCCTTATGAGATAGCTCGTCACGAGCGGGCTCATCTGGATCTACACTGTTTGCCAATATCACTATACAGACCTGTGGTGTTGAAAGGGTTAACCAACCACAACACAAGTAAATGATTTGCTGTACTAAAGGCACCCAGATTTGAGTTGCTACTCTCGTACAGTATTGTGTTCATCAATGTACACCCAATACGCAAGTACATCGTCAGTACATCAACGTTTCGCTTATGTTACTGCTCAATGGGCTACAGGGGCCAACGTCACATTGTTGGCCGTTTAATGATTTGGCTGATATGTGGCTCAATGATTCGACAGCCTGGATTGTTTCTTGATACAGGCACATGTCACAACCAACGAGACGATCTGCAATGCCATGGGCGGATTCAGGGTGGGGGGGGGGGGCGGGGCGGACCAGGCCTCGCCCCCCCCCCCCCCACCCCCCCCCCCCACCCCACGCTCTAAAAATTCGCCGAGTAAAGATTTTTTACAAGTTACAAGGCACGTTTCATGCCAAGTGCCATGTATTCCATGCATTTTTCGGTCGTTGTCTTATTGTTTCAAAATGTAAACGTTTTCAATCAAAAATCATGTCTAAACATTCTGTGACAGTGTCAATATGTTTGCTCCAAAATGCGCCAGAACGCAGGAAATGCTATGTAGATTTCAAAATATTTCTCTGCTCGGTCGACTATTTTGCAATACTTGACTATATTATCGATCGTTCGATAATATAGTCAAGTATTGCAAAATAGTTAGCCTGGAAATTCTGGATCCGCGCCTGAATGCTAAGTGCATTTAGTGCCATCCGTAGATGTTTCCTTTCTACATTCTCCAAATACATATGGTTTTGTAATGTCCGATAACAGTAACAGTAGTAGTAGCAGCGGTTTAACCCCAATTACGTAATAGCCAAGTTTCATTACTATATTAATGGAAGTGGGCGTGTCTAATAAATAATTAATAGGTCGTATAATTTAGCTCAGTGAACACCTGACAGCTGCATGGGGCTGCAGATCTATGACTCCAATTCCGATTGGCAGTGGGCGTGGACGGAATTAATAGGTCGTGTATATTCCAATTGGTGGAACCTCTCTAAACCGGACACCCTGTGGACCTCCTGTCGGTTTTGGCGGTCGATGGTATTGGAACAGCTGCAGATTCTGGGGTATATTCCAATTGGCAGTGGGCGTGTGCGGAATTAATAGGTCGTATAGCTCCGCGTGCAACCACCAGCGTCATATTGGCGCCAAATTCATGAATAAATTTACGCGCCTTATCTCCGGTTTCAGATGTTAAATTCTGTGATAATAATTCAAATATAGCAGTAGACAAATATGCTTGATAGCGGGTATTTACAATTCTAATGAAATTCCACAGAATATGTATAAATGGTAACGAAAAAACACTCTGGTTTCAGATGTTAAATTCTGTGATAATAATTCAAATATAGCAGTAGACAACATTACCGTGATAGAGGGAATTTACAATTCTAATGAAATTCCACAGAATATGTAGAAATGGTACGGTAACGGAAAAACGGCCGTCTCAAAAATAAATTTACGCGCCTTAACTCTGGTTTCAGATGTTAAGTTCTGTGATAATAATTCAAATATAGCAGTAGACAACATTACCGTGATAGAGGGAATTAACAATTCTAATGAAATTCCACAGAATATGTAGAAATGGTACGGTAACGAAAAAACGGCCGTCTCAAATATAGCAGTAGACAACATTACCGTGATAGAGGGAATTTACAATTCTAATGAAATTCCACAGAATATGTAGAAATGGTAACGAAAATACGGCCGGCTGTATGGAGGACTGATACACGTATTAGTAAAACAATGTATGTACAATGTTTATAAACATACCTTATTAACAACCAAATATCGGCATAACATTCACCAGTTATTCATATGTATCACTCGTATAAAAGTGAACTCCGTGACATGCCTGTCGGTATGTTCCTTAACGTGGGATGAAACCAGAATATTCAGTTTATCCTGTCTGGTGACCACCATTAACCACACGTAGCATATCAAACCCGGATCGCATGTGTGAAGATCTCTTTACTAAGTGTGATTAACGGTCCTGTTCAGATTATGTGGAAGTGCGGATATTGGACTATGATGCATTGTAAACAGTTGCCTAACTGGGTCACGTATTCTGGATACAATTTGCCACAAATAAAACTGACCATAGGTTTTAATTATTTTGATTTACTGGTTCGCCGGTCGTATGTTTAGAAAATCAACATAAAACTACAATTTGGAAATTGTCTGAAAAAGAATCGTATCACAGATATACAAAATATGGAGAACGTCGTGCTAGTTATACGGCTCTTGGCATATCGCATCATGTTGACACTGTGTTAAACATGTTTGATCGTGGTATTGTGTCACATTCATATTTACTGCGAACATACTTTCTGCCACCAGGGTCCCCCGTCACGTAGCCGACAGGTTTGCATCTGTATCCGCTACCACTAAATACGTGCACCGTGTCAGATTGATACCAATGCACGTATTCTTTAACATTGACCATTTATATACATGCTTATAACATATATTGTACGACTACTGTATATTCGCAATCACTGTAGACTTTGATCGGACTACTCGGATGCACAGGTCTTCAACATTTACAAAGTCCTGCAGATCGCTGTTAATATAAATACTACTAAACACTGGACGTCTGCGTGTTTTTTTTTTTTATCAAGTGTTCCTTCTAGTCGGAGGCGTGTAAATACTATAAAACAAATACACGCGTTCCCGATTTGCAGATTCAACGCGGCTGACTTCAACGAGCTGCTTCAAACAACTGTTACAAGGTCAAGTTTGTGCAGCGTCTTTTCAACAAAATCAATTTTGTAATCGGGACAAATTTAGTGTGTAAAGCCTTGACTGGAGTATAGTGTGCAGATATAAATTCAAATACATGCACGTAGGCTACAATGATTTCAGCCTGGCTTGGATGGCCGCTCATTTTTCGTTGAATTGTTTACAAAGACGTTGAACGTACTTTTTATGAAACGCAACAAAACTAAATTTCAAATTTCGTTTTTAAAATAATTACAGAGCGGATATACATATACCAGTACATATACTATAATTTTCCATAGGTTGCCATCTGCCGTTATTTTTATCGGGACATGTTCTAACAACTGTAAGTCACATCGCCGCATTTTCCCGACATTTAAATATACATATTACAGGTTCATGTATATACTTTCTTCAAATGGTAAACCCACTATCAACAATTATTGCACGGATGCGGTGAAATCCTTTGATCTCCGCAGTGTGCTAACTGCCGGAGATCACTGTCTGGACCTGTCTGGCCCACTCCCCCCGTGTGTTAATTCACGGAGATACACTGTCTAGCGTGTGTTATATGCTTGGAGATTAACGCCTGGGGGGGGGGGGGGGGGGGGGGGGGGGGGGGGGGCTACATGGAATTTGAACGAGGTATGCTCGTTCGTCGACTGAGCAGTGCGAGGGAGTTGGCTAGGGGGGTCCCGGGGCATGCCCCCCGGAAAATTTTTGAATTGAGGAAGCAATTTCCTGCATTCTACGCTCAATATTTCTTAAAAAAACAAAAAAATCGGGATATGCTCATTTGTCGACTGAGCGGTGCGAGGAATTTGGGTAGGGGGGTCCCGGGGCATGACCCCCCGGACAATTTTTGAATTGAGGAAGCCATTTCCTGCATTCTACGCTCAATATTTCGGAGTGATATAATTGTTATCAGGCGCGGATACAGAAATAATTGCAGGGGCCCGGGTCTGTAATTACAAGTCGGCAATGCGAGCGCGAAATCGTATAGTAGGGGGGTCTGGGGGTCCTCCCCCATGAAATTTTTAGATGCCAGATCGCCGCAGATGCGATTTCCTGACACCTAGGCCACGAAAAAAGTCCTCCAACTATTCGAATCTTGTAGATTTTCTTTTTTTTTTGTTTTTGCCGGGAGCAGGGGGGAAGGGGGAGGGGGGGGGGGGGGGGTCGAACCCCCTGGACTGACCCCCCCCCCCCACCCCTGTATCCGCGCCTGGTTATAGAACCACGAACACCGTAGTCACTGATAAAGCAGTGCAGGTGTGCATGCTGTGTTGGTTATACACTGATTGCATGCAAACGTAGTAATCAGCTTCGTTAAGATTGTGAACCAGATAACAGACGCCTGCTATATTTTTGTCACTTTTAACTGGTCACGTGACCGCAGGGTATTGAGGACATGTCTGCGGAAATGTAAATAAAAGTGGGGTACCCAAGACGAATGAATGGCTGGAATTAAATTGTGTAATTATAGTATTTGTATTAAACTTACAATACATTCGACAAAATATATAATTTTATCTCAGGCTTTCGACGTATCCGTGCAATAAATTAGTTAGATAATGTCGTCTCGTTGAATATGGTTAGTTACCAGCGCGTGGGGAATTTAAGGCGGCCGAAATACATCTCGCCTAGCGGCTCGACGATTTCCGGCCCCCTAAATTCCACCATGAGCTGTTAACTAACCATATTCGACTCGAACACATTATCTAACTTATACTTAAAACCCACACACATATAAATACACAGTGACTGTGATGTACAGTTTTGCTCTGAATCTTCTGTTGGCCACTTTCAATTTTAAAAACTATGCATTCTATTTTCGAAATAAATATGCATGCTGTCGCGTGGGTATCAGTCCCGAAAATAACTTCGTAACTAAGTCTTCGTTTAAAGTGTTTATGCCCCTATAAGTGGACCCCCCCTAAGAGCAACATTTCTGCCCGTAAAATGGCTGTTTTGAAAGCGTTCACATACAACTGCCGCATAGTCGCATATACACGCTGTAAAACGAACTGAAAACATTGCAATTGATATTTTCCATTTACATACAATCGAACTAGAACATTTTCGTTCAAAATGGCCGAAAAAATCCAAGATGGCCGCCAATACACCCATACCCCACCCCGCCACACTAAACATATATAAAACTAATGTATATGCCCAGTTATTGGTTTATTCGTATTGGATTATATTGTATAAGTGAAATAAAAGTTTATGCTACTTAAAAAATATTTATTACTTGAAACATTATGTATAAAAATCCAAAATGGCCGCCAACAATCAATCATAATCTCCATTAATTTTGTCACCGTGTCACTTATATATCATCATTTAACATGCTTACGTACGAGCATACGTACACAGTAAATGGCCATGACAATAGCAACACATACTTGAATAACTGTCATGTGTACCAAAATCCAAGATGGCAACCGACTATCACGATTTCTAATCAATTTACATCGTGTTACCTATTTGATAGCATTTATAATTTAAAACAAGGAAACAGTATTATATTGACACAGTAAAATTAATGTAACACATCCTTGGGTAACTGCCCAGTTCACCAAATTCTAAGATGTCCGCCATCATTTCACATTGTACCACATCAATTTATTAGTATGGGCTATATACTATTGGATAAGACGGTTACCGTAATGTTTATTTTTCTGTTGTGACACGATTTATAATTTGTAACTTATTATAATATACCTGAGTAAGTACGGCATTTGCACATGAAACAGACATAGCCACTGTGTTACTTTGATTTTGGTATATTTGAATTTCCAAAGCAGTAATATTACGCAGTTGTTTTGTTCCACTGACATACAAATATTACAGACATAGCTTCATTCGCACTTAAGTGTTAGCGAAGCTTATATAATTAAGTCTAAAACAACTCTACTCCATCAGACCATTTTATATTGTCACTGAGTGGATGTCATGAACATGGTGTTAACAAAACACATGTACGTGTATCGCATGTCAATACCCAATTTTCGAATATCATAAAGCATTGTACTGTTATATGTTAATCATAAGCTGCCTGACAAAATCATTTTAATACTGCAATAACTATGTTATGTAATCACTAGTCATGATCTTATTTGCAAGAGTCGATTATAATCTTCCGATATATATATATTGAACATCTATATACGTCTTGTTGCTTAATGTGTGGATCCGTCATTGACAGGCACCACTGCTACATACTATTTCGACATTCATTTAGATAAACCACACAAAGTCATATGATATATAAATACAGATAGTGTATAGTTTCAAAAAGCCACTCACGTACAGTCCAAGGAGGCACAAAACCGTTCCCTGTCGAATCTTCAGTGATCAGTATAGTTCGAAGAGACAGTTAAACCTGATTAGCATGGCGTCACTACGCCCGCACGGTCTCATTGATATCTTAGTATGGCGCACAGAGATAGTAACATAGAGGAAATATACAGCGACGAAACATAACGGACAATAAGGCAACACGCTGACAATGACAAACCGCAACACTATAGTGCAATGTGGGACAATCATGTAACCGGTCACCCATAAGTACAACGAAACAAACCAAATGTGACAAAAGAAGGGGCAATCTGATCAAAGTGAGTAGCATTGTGGAAGCTGTCGCGAGCTCTGCTGGACATCTTTTTTTTTCTTTTTTGTTTTATTAATATTTAATGCTCTTTGTTACATGTATATAATACATACCATAAAATCATACACATAGTTAACATGGTCAAAATAATATAGTGTGCACATGTATGCGTAAATAATAAAACAGACCGTGATCTGACAACCAGAAAAACAAATACGTATTTGTCATAGGAGGTTTATTTATATCGGAAGGTGAGAAGGGTCAATACTCTCTTATATGGTAACGTATAGTAGTTTGGGAATATTGATATAGTAAGATAATGGCAGTGTTGTTAAAATGTGTTTGCTTACTGAATAAAGTCATTCCATTTTAATTGATTTTTTTCGAGTTTATCTCTCATAGTGACAATAGTTTCTTCAATTTGTATCGTTTGTTTAAGATATGCGTTAAAGTGTTCCAATGTTGGTTGTGATTCACTATATTTGCATCTGAAAATAAAATATTTTGCTAAATGGATAATAAAACTAATAAGTATTGTTTTCTTTTTACAAGCAACTTTCGCGTTACAAAATGATATATATTCATATGTTAAATTGAGATTATAATATAGCCTACTCGTGTGTAAAAACATGTTTACGTCAGTCCAAAATTGTTGTATGACGGTGCATTTAAAAAAAACGAATTGTTTGGTATTATTCTCATCAGATATATATATTGAACTAAGTTTTGTACTGTTTGTACTATTGTACGTTATTGAAAATATATATTTCCATTCAATTTCTTGATTGTCTAATTCGATCTCCCATTTTCGTACATGTTTTAGTTGTGGTAGTCTCATTGATTCAACTTGTTTGTTGTATATCATTTTATTTATACTTTTAGACGATAATGTTTTATTTATTAAGTATGTCGGCACCTCGTTGTTTAACGATTCTGTTCTCATCTTTACTTTCCATTAAGTTTTAATATTGCCTATCAATGCGTAATATTTTAAGAAGTCGCCAGCATTTAGTGCATATGTATCCTTAAAATCACTGAAACTGTAGAAATAGTTTACTATGCTTCATGTACATAATGCCTTTGTTATACCACTCTTTATCAAATATCGTACTGGTTCTTTCAAGTTTTACGTTAGAGTTGTGCCATAAAATCTCATGTGCTACGTTGGTACTTGAATATTGGAAGTTAATTTTGCACCACGAGATCAAGAGACTTCATTTAAAAAGGTATACCTGTTTGCTAATTGCTTTGCGTCATTCTCGTTATGATTACTCTTAAATATAATATCACCGCCATATATTTTAAGCTATTGTATGCTATTTTTAACTGATTTTGTATACCTTTTAAACGTTTTATCCATGAACATTTCAGTAAGTTGATAAACGCATGAATATTTATCATTTTCAGTCCAAAGTGTTCATAGTTACTGTCTCAAAGACAATCATACATTATATCATTTATCCGTTTTATTGTTTCAGCTACTGGGTTTTCAAGCACAGTTAGTGGATATATTAGTTTTGGTAGCGTTAAAGTATTTAGTACAGTAATTTTGCCAATTGATGATAGGTTCCATTTTCTCCAGTTATTTAGGCAATGTTGGAATGACTTTATCTTGGGAAGTGTATTCAGTTCATGTAGGTTTGCTGTATTGTTTGTGAATATTATTCCTAGTGTTGATGCATGGTCGCTTGACCACGTATACATATTGTTATTGCACCATTGGCTTGGGTCATGCTTTAGTCTGCCTATTTTTAAAATTGTACATTTTGATTTATTTAGTTTTAGTCCAGACATAAGGGCAAATTTATCTAACGTTTTTACAAGCTCTTGAAATGATATTTGTGACCCGTCAAGTGTAAAACTGGCATCGTCGGCAAATAGTGTTTGTTTTATTTCCGTACCACCTAAGAATAGACCGGTAATATTTGCATTATGTTTGATTTCTCTCGATAATATTTCAATACATAAAATAAATGTGTATGCAGATAAGGGACAACCTTGTCTTACACCTTTTTCCACTTTAAAAAAATCTGATAAATGACCGTTATTTGAAATGCAACTTTTTGCATCCTAAAAGAACAGTGATATCCATTGTATTAGTGATTCACAAAAAATGTAGATTGTGCATACTTTTAATTATAAATTTATGGTCTAGACTATCAAATGCCTTTTGAAAATCAGCAAAAAATATTAGTCCAGGTGTGTCTGATTCATTTGTCTCATTTATTATTTCCATCAGTGTACGCACGTTTTCTCCAATATATCGACCTTTTATAAAGCCAGTTTGATTAATGTTAATTACTGAGTTTAGAATCTTCTTAATTCTTTTACTTATAACTTTGGTTGCAATTTTGTAATCAACATTTAGGAGTGATATTGGTCTCTAATTGTCTATTGAAAGTGTGCTTTTACCTTTTTTTGGCAATAAAGTAATTATTCCTTGTTTTTGCAATTCAGTTAAAGATCCATTTGCATACGAATAGTTAATTGAATTTATGTAGTGTTCATTTACGTTATTCCAATATAGTTTGTAAAATTCAGCTGTTAGACCATCTGAACCAGGGCTTTTCATATTTTTCATTTCTTTTATTGCTGCTTCGCATTCAAATGTATTTATGAGACCTTCACATGACTGTTTTTGATCTTCATTTAGTTTTGGTTCGGCGTGATTAAAGAAACTGCTATTACTATGTTCTATATTTTTATTTTCGCTATATATATGCATATAGTATTGTTTTACATGATCAAGTATTATAGTTTGATCATTTTGTAATGTACCATTTATTGTTAATTACTTTATAGTTTTTTCTTCAGATCTCTTTGTTTCTAAGTTTGAAAAATACTTTGTGTTTTTTTCACAGCCTTCTACACATTCAGCTTTTTATCTTAAGAGGATTCCTTTTGTTTTTTCTTCAATTATTTCGTTCAACTTATTGTTTTCAATATTGAGTCTGTCTACTGTGTATTGATTGGTTGGGTGGTCCTCTAAATCGTTTTTTAACCGTTTAATTTCTAGCTCTATTTCCTTTTCTTTATCCCTTTCACATTTCTTTTTTACTGGAGTACTTTATTGATTCATTTCTTATAGATCCCTTTATTAGTTCACACATCGTATTGGGATTACAACCTATATTGTTATTTACTGTTTCCTGAATCGATTCTTTTATTTTTTCTTTAAATTCTGCTTGTAATAGTATATTACTATTATTTAGTTTAATGTGTCCCGGCCCTCTAGTAGTATTAGATAAGTTTAGATTTAAAGCGATAGCGGAATGATCAGACATAAATCCAGGGATTATATCGCAGTGTGTTAAAGCATTTAATATATTCGCTGTTAATAGAAAATAATATAACCTGCAAAAAATAGGTGGTCTATGATTTGAATGCCAAGTAAACCGTTTCGTAGTTGGATGTCTGAGCCTGTATATGTCGTGAAGTTCGTTTTCATTTATAATATCATTAATTTTTATCGAGCATTTTTTATTCTTATCTATTCTTCCATTTAATTTATTCATATTAAAATCAATAACATTATTGAAATCTCATCCAATGATTACAGTTTCACTATTATTTTCTATAATTAAATTTTCATTAGAATTGTTAATTCTATCTATCACGGTAATGTTGTCTACTGCTATATTTGAATTATTATCACAGAATTTAACATCTGAAACCAGTGTTAAGGCGCGTAAATTTATTTTTGAGACGGCCGTTTTTTCGTTACCGTACCATTTCTACATATTCTGTGGAATTTCATTAGAATTGTAAATTCCCTCTATCACGGTAATGTTGTCTACTGCTATATTTGAATTATTATCACAGAACTTAACATCTGAAACCAGAGTTAAGGCGCGTAAATTTATTTTTGAGACGGCCGTTTTTTCGTTACCGAACCATTTCTACATATTCTGTGGAATTTCATTAGAATTGTAAATTCCCTCTATCACGGTAATGTTGTCTACTGCTATATTTGAATTATTATCACAGAATTTAACATCTGAAACCAGAGTGTTTTTTCGTTACCATTTATACATATTCTGTGGAATTTCATTAGAATTGTAAATACCCGCTATCAAGCATATTTGTCTACTGCTATATTTGAATTATTATCACAGAATTTAACATCTGAAACCAGAGATAAGGCGCGTAAATTTATTCATGAATTTGGCGCCAATATGACGCTGGTGGTTGCACGCGGAGCTATACGACCTATTAATTCCGCACACGCTCACTGCCAATTGGAATATACCCCAGAATCTGCAGCTGTTCCAATACCATCGACCCCAAAACCGACAGGAGGTCCACAGGGTGCCCGGTTTAGAGAGGTTCCACCAATTGGAATATACACGACCTATTAATTCCGTCCACGCCCACTGCCAATTGGAATTGGAGTCATAGATCTGCAGCCCCATGCAGCTGTCAGGTGTTCACTGAGCTAAATTATACGACCTATTAATTATGTATTAGACACGCCCACTTCCATTAATATAGTAATGAAACTTGGCTATTACGTAATTGGGGTTAAACCGCTGCTACTACTACTACTAGTAACCCCGTCCGAAGGGAAGCACATTTAACATTGTTTTAAAGTCACTCTTTTTATTAAATTTTCGACCACATGGTAGTATGACATCCGGCTCATAACATCCGGTTTACTGCTACAATATGGACGTCACATAGGGCTGCCAATACAGTTTCACATTATTTTCATAAAGACCATGTGGTTGAAAATTTAATAAAAAGAGTGACTTTAAAACATATGATTTTGGTATGATGATTAACAGTAGCAAACTATTCAAATCACACATATACGTTTTTGGCCTGGTGTTTTCTCGATGATCACATTGTCATCTGGGCGCATCAGGATATATAGTTATATGCGATCGTATTTTAATAATAGTTCTAAGGCAAACGTACTATGGTGGCTCGTTAGGGACATTTCGTTTCTCCGTGGCGACGGAGCGAAGATTAGCGTGGCGAAGAAACGAAGTTTAATGTTTTCGCCACGCTGATTATCGTCTCTTCGCCCCGAAGGGAGATAATTATCGCCCTATACTGTCGATAATTTGCGCCGCGTAAATTTACGCCTGGCAAATTAGCGCCCCTTAATCTTCGTTTCGTCGCTACGCTGTTTTACGCCTACATGACACTAATCATCCGTTATTATTGTCTCTTCGTCCCTTCGCCCCGGAAGGAGAAGAGACGAAGATTTGCGCGTTCCAGTCGCACATGCGCAGATCCGTACTAACAAGAAGCAATTTTATAATTAATTAATAATATATCCGTGTTTGTTTCTCTGTTTGTTATGTATGACGTTTTAAATATGTACTGTATATGTAATATACGAATTGAATTGGATATCAAAGTGCATGTCGATTAAATTAATTCTATTAGTTTCTGCTTTCGGTTTCGGTTTACCATGTTTACAGGAATTAAATCGGAAAACCGAAACCAACGTAGAAAGTAATATAAACAATTTAATGCACAATGTCATGCACTTTGATATCCAATCTGATGCTTGTACTCCTACTTATACAGTACATATTTAAAACGGTAAGTATGAAAAAGAAAATGAAAAAACGTTGGTATATTATTAAGTATTCATACAATGGCAGTCTACTTGTTAGTACGCATCTTCGCATGTGTGACCGGAACGCCTAATCTTTGTCTCTTCTCCTTCCGGGCGAAAGGACCAGGAGACGATAATTATCGGCGAAGAAACGAAGAGACAAATATTAAGAGGCGATAATTATCGTTTATTCCTGGCGAAGACACGAAGGGACGAAAAGAAACGAAAAAACATGCGTGACGACAGAACGAATTAGGACGATACTTATCGTTTCTTCGTGGCGAAGGAACGAAGATTAAGGACACTTAACTTCGTCGCTTCGTTCCTTCGTGGCGAAGGACCGATATTTAGCGTCATGTAGGCGTAAAACAGCGTAGCGACGAAACGAAGATTAAGGGGCGCTAATTTGCGAGGCGTAAATTTACGCGGCGCAAATTATCGACCTTATTGGGCGATAATTATCGTCCCTTTGGGGCGAAACGACGATAATTAGCGTGACAAAAAGACCAAGTCTTCGTTCCTTCGCCACGCCAATCTTCGTTCCGTCGCGACGATTAAACGAACAGAGGAAATGTCCATAACAAATAGCAATAACATTACAAAGAAGTTAACCTCTGTTTCATTGGTAGAAATGTAAGTGAGATTGAACTAACCAAAGTTCAGTGATTTCTACCGCAACTGGAGCAACATTGCGGTATACGTAATGTACAGCATTGCACATTCATTCGCGGACAGCATCGGCGAGCTATGCAGTATAATTGGTAGTCAAATAATTATGTAGCAAACATTACCATTTTGTAGAATAAATATTTTACAATTACAATGAATACTGTTGAAGAGAAAATAATGGCCACAAATAAACACCACTTTAAGTGAAACATACATAGATAAAACGCAACGTAGCCCTATTCAAGTGCTATCATAATAAAGTACCAACAGTAAATACGAAGCTATCGATATGATTAAAACTTCTAACTGTGTGTAGAATGCTTTTTTTTTTTTAATATTTAATGCCAATTCAGATTGGTATTCAGAAACATTATTTCGACATAACCATCTCTATGGGCATACATTGGCCGTTAATAATTCAGCAATTTGAAAGTTTAATCTAGCCTGATTAAATGTCTCGCCTCCTAAATAACATAGGCTGATCTCCCAAACTGTCCGAGGTGAGCGTTCGTCGTAAAATCTGAAAATCCAAGATGGCCGCCAATCTGAATATATTTTGGCAATATCTCGGGAACTAAGCCAGTTATGAACATAATTTCAGTTGCTACACACATGTTTCCGATGTCTACCTATAAGATGGTAATAACAGTTAAAGGATAAACAATTCACCATCATGGATTTCAAAATATGTGCTCTCAACACTGATATCTTACACCTCGACGCCCACTAGTGTCGGTCTCATTTACAGTAACACCATAATTCCCATTGTAACAACTTTGCGCTTGTGGTTATAGCACCAAATTGTTCCAGATACGAACATGCAAATAAAATGCAATTAGCCAGGTTGGGTTAGAACACGCCTCAAGTAGTTCTAATTTGTAAATTAGTAACAGATTTACAGTAAAAATCTAGCAAATGACAGGAGGCACGTGCTTACCGGGCACTTTATGCGAAGGTCATTTCAAACGTGCATGAACTGAATGTGGTAAGATAATACAGTACAAATCGGGAGCTCTTTTCACTAAACTTCGTACGACTGAAATGTTCGTAAGTGCAAATTTAGGATCGTCTGTAAATTTCAATTGATGGATTTACATTTATTTATGCTCAATAAATATAAATCCAGTAATTGTTTACAAGGAAACATTGTTATGCGAATTTACAGACTATCATAATGTTGCACCCACAAACATTTTAGTCGTACGAAGTTTAGTGAAACGAGACCCTGATGTTCCGTCTACGGCAGGTGTCGATCAGATCTCCTCTATCGGAATACCAGGCTAGTGTCGTTTGTTATCAATTTTATAAGGCAATACTGAACGCGATGAAATGCCGAGGTTCGCCTGATACTATTGATACCAAAAGATAGTACAATCGTGTATCTTGGTATTCTGTTTATCATATAGCGGTTTGTCAATGCATAGCGATTAGCCTGATATGTTTTTTATTCCATCCATATGATACTTAATATAGCGCTATAATGATATGCGTAAACATGGAACCTGAATAACCCTTTCAACACTACAGAGCTCTATAGCGGTGTTTGCAAACAACGTAGATCCAGATGAACTTCTTATCCCGTCAACACAGTGCGTATGTGCCGTGAAACACGGTACCGTGAAACATTTTTGATATGCAGTCAATACTATTTTTGCATTTCACAGCCATTTGTAGATGTTCACGGGATAAATAGAATAGTATATTAGTGCCGTGAATGGGAAAAAATATCTGTGACGATTGGATTTGTTTCTGTTTATAGTATGTACATATACTTGAATATAATGCACGTTTTCGGAAAATTTATCAAATTATCAAGTTGGTGCGATGTATTAATATACTAGTATACATGTATATCATTTACTGTGCATGAAGTATGGAAGCGTCCTGGTGTCAATGCTAAATTATTTGTTATCTCCTAATTACTACCTCCTAATTAGGAGATACCAAGTCCTAATTAGGAGCTAGTAACTCCTAATTAGGAGACAGTATCTCCTAACTAGGACTTACTATATCCTAATTAGGACTTAGTATCTCTTAATTAGGAATATAGTAACTCCTAAGTAGGGGACTTGGTTTAAACTCCTAATTAAGGGACTTAATATCTCCTAATTAGAATTTACTATCTGTGTCAATGCTGAAACTTTTTTATCTCCTAATTAGATAGCTAATTAGGAGATAGTAAGTCCTAATTAGGAGATATTAAGTCATAATTGGGAGTTACTATCTCCTAATTAGGACTTAGTATCTCCTAATTATGAGATAATAAGTCATAATTAGGAGATACTATCTCCTAATTAGGAGTTAATATCTCCTAATTAGGAAATAAAGATATTTTAGCATTGGCACCAGGACGCTTCCATAATGAAGAGAAACAGCACACATCGCATAACAAAGACATCACCTGAGACACAGTGCCTTGATACATGATGCACTCAGTAGACACATACTGTTCTTCATATCAGAGACATAACTTGAGACATTTTCTGGCAACTTAAATGTTCATTCACCATTTCATCCCGTATTGATTGGCATTATTATACATTCTATATCAGACGGAAATTTCCACACTGATATCAGGGACAATAGCCGTGTTTTCTTAAAATGTTAACTGACTTTACTATTTAGTTTCTGTATGTATTGTTTGATGTGCAATCAGTCTGATCAGAGCATACGCTGTTCACCATTTAGATATTTAACTTGTAGGGTGTGAATGTGCTGGACGAATTATTTCCCCAATATTCAATGTTGTGTGCTCCCTTTTGGCGGCCGGCGACCCACATGTAAACATGTTTGAATAGTAAGTTCAAATAATCTGTATGTATTGTATTGATGCCAACATGCATTTATTAACATTACTGTCTCATGTTTTGAACACCATGCATAACACGTGTATGGATAATAGCTCGTGCAATAGTATCATTATGTGCTTCACAAAGACGGTATTTAAAACTTGTATTTAGATGCAGAGTATTCGAGTTTCGATTTCGTATCCTGAGAGTAACTACATATTCGGAATCTACATTCATTATACACCATCTGCCATAACTCTATTTCCGACCGAGGTCGGAGGTGGAAACGAAATGGCCTGTATGTAGACTACTGATAAATGTACTGCTTAAACTGCCAGCAACATATCATCCTGAATACACATATCTATAATAATACTATGTAGGTAGACCATGTACATTTTTGTTTAAGACGACCACTGGGTCGAACATGTTCTTGAGAAAACCATCTAAGAATGTTGTCCTCCCAAAGATATTAAATCGTAATTACACATAAAACATATATTTCCAAACCAATGTTTATGTTTTCAGATATTTGAATTAAGTTCACCGTTACATGGTCAGCTAGTCGTTATATTTATACATTTGAATATTAATTTATCTTGAGTAGTCATTGTGTCATTTCATGATGTTGTATTGTATTTACCTCATGTTGTCATAACTATGTAACCTGAGTGAATAAACGAATAAACAATGATCATACTTTATAATCTGTCGAAAAATAGTATTTGTTAGGCTACGCATGTAATTAGTATAAATAATTAAAATATATCATGCCTCATTTGCATATGAAAATAGTCTGGTACCACCGCGCGTCACTATCAGTAAAATAAATGTTACTAAACGATTATATCTGTAGAGCGGGCATTCGTCATTTTTTGCACTAGTGGAATAGTGATAAAATTATACACTTTTTTAATTCCAATAAAGAACATTTTGTGCCTACTGAGTGGGTATGTACCTTTAAATGGTTACATCATATTTTATCTAGACTGCCTTAGGCATATTATTTCTATAGTTCGTACTTACTATTTCATGGGTCGACTTCATTTTTGTTTTGTAACAATGGAAACTTTTCACGTTCAATGACAAGTTTAGTTCTCAATTTACATAACGCCAGAGAAATTAATCCTTCCAGGGAGGATTAATTTCTCTGGCGTTATGTAAATTTAGTCTTTAGTTACTAAACATTGAGTCATGGTTGAACACGTTGTACAACATGCTGATAACCTTTTCAAGTTCAATGACAAGTTTAGTTCTCAATTTACATAACGCCAGAGAAATTAATCCTTCCAGAAGGATTAATTTCTCTGGCGTTATGTAAATCGAGTCTTCATGGTTGAACACGTTGTACAGCATGTTTATAACCTTTTCATTTGATGTTGCATTCGCGTTTGAGCTTTGTAGAGAAAACTATTGTTCGTCGACGACTATCGTTCACGTGTATGATTAAGCCGTTTATCATACACTGTCACAATAGTCGTCTGCGAACATTAGACTGCTCTAACGTGTAGTGTGGGAGCCAAGTCCACATGTGTCCGGTTACACAACTCCGGTATACCCCCTCTTTTCAGAAGTTTAATTGTTACGTTATACATCTAAGACCAAACAAAAAGTAACAACACTTTTCTAGGGAATGGCAAAAGTTAGAAATTTTGAATTTCAAATGGCCGCCAAATATAAATAGTTTGCATTATATTTGTATCATATTATGCTTTTCTCAGTAATTTGACACGAGAAGAGTTGGTGCGAGGCCATGACAATAATTTTAGTATCTATCTTAATAATCAGATATGTCCTGCAATTCAAGATGGCCGCAAAATATAATAGGTGTACCGTAAAATAAATTTGGTTCCACATTGGAGCTCCTGAACAGGATACTACATTGTATAACATGTTTGTAAATATTGGATGCTCTACATCAACACCGTCCTATCTGTATTAAGTTTTCTGTTTTTTATTTCATTAGTTTGAACATCTGAATGATTAAAACCACAACGATAAAGTCATGAACAAAGACGTTCTATTTTTAAAACTCTGCGACGGAACGTTTTTTCATCGAAACACATCCAGTCTCACGGCCACAGAGTGGAATTTGATTTTTGTTCATCAAAACACATCTAGACTCTCGGTCACGAAAAGGACTTGGAAATGGTTTCATAAAAGTAAAATTAGTGAAACATCTTGGATATCATTTAAATGTGCTATCTGGAACTGGCATAAACGCATCAAGTGCTTACGCACTCGTCTTTCATTTCTGAAGATGATACATACACAAGCACAGAAAGAACTTATGAGGGCAGGGAACATCGTGCAAAGAGAAACTAAACCTGATAAATCGCGGATGTTCCGGTATTATTAAAGCACTGCTATCATTTTAGATACTATGCTTTTCTGAGAACTAAACCACCGTTGTCAGAAGTGCAATTCGGCGCATTTGCTTACCGCCCTGGTTGCTGATCGGTATGGCCAATATAAGGCATTGCATATATTAATGGAGAACATTGCTTGAAACCACAGGTGACTGTAAAATATCGCATGTCAGTATCATGTCAAGTGTAAGGTAAGAAACGTAGTAAAACATGTGCATATTTCAAACCGTTAGAATGACAGGAATCGGTAGGTTACTATAACAAGTTCCATGGAATATGTATAAACATACAGCATCCAGCGTCACAATGCCGTTTATCGGGTTAAAAAGTACAATGTGCATGTGATATAGCACTAGTTTTGTCACTCCATTCTCTCCAGAAAAAGTCGTCGAAATCGACGGCCCCTGAACATATTAATAATGTATACAGATAGGCAGGTATTTCGTGGTATTGTCAGTCTCCCAGCGCATTGTCCAGACTATATCTACATTATTTGTATACGTAGATTAATATATCTATAATGAAATGTGCACCATCCCAACTTCGTTGTGCCGAATAATTGTGAATAAATTAGAAACCACCGACATAAATCAAACATTCAAGCATTCTGAATCACGGAAAATTTGTGATGCCATACTGGGAAACAGCGTCAGTAAACATTGTCCTATTAGCGCAATTGGTAATTAGCGTGCTTCTCACTAATGCGTTCCGGGTTCGATCCTCGACCGGAGCAGTATGCGAGATGGATGGTGGTCGCCAGTAGCATATTTCACCAACATTGCAAAGTATACTTATCTAGCAAAGTATACTTTGAGGGAGAAAATTTCAATTGAAGGATACATTGATTAATTGTTATTATACTGAATTTATTACATTAGCACAGCCATTTTGGCTGTGATAATGTAATAAATTCAGTATAATAATTCTGCATACCTTTAATCATCAAATATATGCAGTGGTTAGTTCTATATTAAATAATGAATTTTGGGAAAAATAAATGATTACTCACTAAAAATATACTTTTCTAGATAAGTATACTTTGCAATTTTGATGAAATCGGCTACAGATCGGGTACTCCGGTTTTCTTCCACTGTAAGGACCGCACTTACGCCTCCGTCGGTAGCAATGAAAGCATTTGTATAAGTGCCGTCATTCTAGTTTGTAATCGTTGCCACACAAAGTCCAAAGTGTCAACGAACAAGACAAGTTGCAATCCGTCTTTGAACGCTGGTGTACCTGCCAAGATATGCTACCGGCTGCTTCAATCCGGATATTAGCAGGGGGTTGTCGACCAGAAGGAAATAAGTTCGAATTATTGAATTACTAAATAAATGTACATCCGTGCCACTGATACTGCATTCCAGTACACTGGACATCACATTTCCTGACTTATGCTATCATTCCTCCGAGCAGCACGTGGTGGTGACAGTAACGACCTTTTCCATTGAAAAGTAAATGTATAGATCATATCAGCAGTCATGGAGAACAATCGCTACCCACATATTGCTGATCTATGTACTAAGCCTAAAAACATAGTGTGTAAGGACCAAACCACAAGCACGAGCAGTGCACTACTGACATATGTGTACACGGATGCTTCACCAGCCAAGTATATGACACAATATGTCATCTTCATACCAGGACGTATTTTGTTAGTGGCTGTCACGAACGGAGGACTGTCTGAGAGAATTGGTCCTTGTTGCACTGTACAAAATATGCATATATATGAAATCATTGCAGTGTTACCAGATGTGTTCAACTGGAAGTCAGCAGCAGATGGTGCATATCCTCTGCATATTATATACTATGCTTTCACTTGCAGCATATACTCAGTAGCCGATTTCATAAACATTGCAAAGTATACTTATCTAGCAAAGTATACTTTGAGGAAGTAATCATTTATTTTTTCCGAAATGCATGATTTCATATAGAACTAACGACTGCATATATGTGATGATTAAAAGTATGCCGAATTATTATACTGAAGGTATTACATTATCACAGCCAAAATCACATTCAGTATAATAACAATTAATAAATTTAACCTTAAATTGAACATTTCTCCCTCAAAGTATGCTTTGCTAGATAGAGGTATACGTTGCAATTTTGGTGAAATATGCTACTGATGTGCTTTGTAATTGAAAGAAAAGCATCACATAGAACTGTTCTGCATATTGGAATGATGTTCAACACGAAGCCCTATTTAATCAATCAATAAAATACCGCCAGTACATTGTCTTGGATTTAAAAGACAGAGCTATATTATATTCGGCTATCAGAAGAATATATATTGCAAGTGCTTTTATATTGCGCTTGTTGATGTGTGTCCTATTATGTTCCAGTCTTGTCTCAACAATGACATGCCTCCTAGTATCAACTTGGGCGTCCATCAAGAGAAATCCATAGATTGTGATAATTGAATGTGGTCAATGTGTGTTTGACACGAGGTTTAATTTCCGATAGAATTTGACGTTTCGGATGTCCACAGAAAGTATTGTAATTCCAAAAATAAAGTGTCAGTGCATAGCTTTAATTATTTGAGTCGTAAAAAGTATATACAACAATACTAAAGGTAACGGTTCAGTGTTATGACATTAAAGCACTAGTGACTCTAGCATAACAATACTCACACAAATAAAATATATACAAAGCAACATTTCATCACAGCCGTTGAATGAATAGTTCCAGCAAAACTCAATCGCGAGTACAGGCCCGTACAAACGCATTCACGCATCGAGTTGGATGATCCTTTTAAATAATGGTAATGGTAATGTTTATTCAGCAATAGGCCTACTGGCCCTTGAGCTTACAATATAATACAACAAAATATTTATCACAAGACGACAAACAGTGGTGAAGTATGTATTGATTCACTAGTAAATACATGCATATTCATCATGCGTGCCAAACTATAATGCATTTGCATTATACTTTGGCACACAATGTGAATACCATGTAGTTACCGTGATATCCAGCTCTCCGAGCACACGGTCCGTTCCAACGATCGACATCAGCAATCGACCGTCCAAAGCTGAGCTATGCTCAACTTCGTCCACTCGAAATCGCCAACT
>CM055265.1:156071720-156174295 GCA_029237695.1 Conchocele bisecta | reverse complement strand
AACAAGAAGCGTGTGATGCGCCATATTTCATCAAAATCCGTTACGTAATAAAGAAAATATAAAACAATACGTACTTTGAATCAGATGGATTCTGGAAGTTTCAGTACTTGTTGTTGTTGTTAGTACCACGTGATCATACACCTTGATACTGATGTTCGGTTGTGCCTGTACAAGTGCATGCTAGACAGATGCATGTCGTAATAATATTTATAATATATCATTTAACCTATCAATAATATGTTTCTATGACTACTGACAAATGAATTATGTATAGTTAGCTTGGTCACTTTGCGTGCTTAAGGTATACTCAAATACTGATCGAAAACTGTTTCCATTAGATATCTTCCCTTCTATGGTCACAAACATTTAGCCCATCCATCTCTATGTTGATTTTCATATCACATTATTGGAATTTAAAAAAAGCTTTTATGAAACAGTTCTGCAGTGTATATGATGAGTAGTAATGAACGATCTTGGTTTATTCAGTTTGTCTTCATGTCCAAACATGGAGATTCCAAATTTATACTGAGGTAATTTAATTAAAGCATGCTTATTGTGTGGATGTAGGCATATCCAAAACGTGTCTGTTTAACGAAGCTTACGTGTTCTCTTGTTCAAAAAACATTATCTCCAGTTTCAAATAACTTCACAATATGAATGCAATATAAGAGTATACAGCAAGACAAATATAGTTGAATTATCTGAAACATAATGAACATGACCCATTTATGCTAAAACAACAAAATATACATTATATCCATGTATACATAGCGTATTCTGAAGTGCTATTCTCCGCAAATCCATTACCTGGTAGAGCTACACGGCACATCAAAGATGTGTGGTGGCCATCTTGAATATTTCGGCAAAGATTTGATCTATCTTGCCTTAAGCCTAACATTTATTTTCGGGTTTCCTACAAATGGCGGCCATCTTGGATGTCATAATGCCTTCATATGTATGTTTAAAATGAATATTAGCATTCTGTAGAAAAGTAATACAAAACATGCCATATAATGACTACCTGTGTATATAAAGTGGCGCCCTTGAATTTCCCAGTTAAGTGACCGCCATGTTGGACGCCATCTTGAATTGTAAGGTGTTCGGCGTAAATACGCCCGAGTCCACCTCTGAATTATTACTTGTAATGATACAAAGAAGCAGAAAAAAATAGGTCTTTGTACGGTGATTAGAATGTGAGTGAACATTTCAGACTTTGCCCCTTGTATCGGTCATACTGACTTGAAACTGCTTATTCGTCACCATACACGGCATCCATGCGTTCACTCTATATACTCATCTGATCCCCATGCTCAGTGATAAGGTGAAATTTGAAAAGTCAAGTTCATTGTTACGTAATACGGAATCAGTAGTGTGAATACTAGGAGCGCAACAAGTTTAAGTAGGGTAGATAAATCGATTGGTTCGGTAGCGAAACGTATTGTTGAAAACATGCAAAGTAACGAACATTCCGTTATCCCAGTCATCCCTATCCATGACGTAGACTGTTGTTGCTGACGTCACATCGCGCACGCGAATTTAAAACGAATAGTTTTGTCTAAAGTTGTATCTTCAGGGCATTATACAGACACGTAGCCGTTTTTGGTATGTAGTTTTAAGGTTGTGTGTCAATTACAATTGGTAATATGATGTCAATTTAGCGTAGATAAAATGGTATCTAGCACTTATACCGGCAGCGGCATGCACATTTCCGACAGCATTGCTGGAAACACCGGTATCCGGCAAGTATGTATTGTCGCCAGATCAGAATATCCAATATCATTCCAAAACATGTGAGAGTCCTGGACCATATAGCCTAGGACTACAACTGTGTTGCTACATGTCTACAACCAGTATAATATACATTCCTATCACCAAGCCGAGCACCTATATGCTGGCACTTCTTTACTGTCTGTTCCACATTTTCTGCCGACGAACTTTGGACTATTAAAGATACATGCCATGATGCCCACTCAGTAGGCACAACACGTTCTTTATATCAGACATCATCTGAGACATTTTCTGACAAAGTAAACATTCATTCCATTCACCATTACCCCACGTATTGATTGGCATTATTATATACATTTTATATCGGACTGATATCATTATCAGGGGCGATAACTGTTTCCTTAAAATGTGAACGGTCCCTGTTCTCATGGATCCGTGCCCCAAAGCACATATATTCACAGTGTGTGTTATATTCTGATTAATTCCTGAAAATGTATACATCAACATAAAGTTCAAACACTTGACTATGAGTGCACATAAGGAATTCGCCAAAATTGTTGTTTATGCAAGTCGCATATATGTTGTTTATGCAAGTTTATGTTGTTTATTAAAAAAAAATAGCATGCCTCATTTGCATATGAAATAGCCCGTTAGGCGATACCACTGGCACTGCGTGTCACTATCAGTTACAGTAAAATCAATAGTATTACTATTACTACTGAAGTACTGCCTGTTCCACGTTTTGCTGCCGATGATCTTTTGGCCATTAAACACATTAAATCTTAAACAATATTTAAATACAAGTACTTTGTCATAAATAACAAAAAAAGTCACCCTCCCCAATGATTTTATTTCATGAAATTCCGTCAAATATTGATTTTATTGCGAAAACACTATTTTCCTATGGGAATTTAACATGTCGTGATGCCATTCATTGGGGGCTAAATTACTTTTTTTTAAATAATTTTTTATTTGTGGAACGATTTTCAAAATCTAAATTTCCAAGCTATCTAGCCAGGTTTCGGAGTCAATTTCCATTTTTTTTCGTTTTTTGACTCCTCCCCCGAGTGCTTCAACCTCTTTTCTCCTCATGTTAAATTCCCATAGGAAAATCGCTTTTTCGGTATAAAATCAATATTTGAAACAAATTTGTTTGGGGAGGGTGACTTTGTTATTGATGAAAAAGTACTTGCATTTAAATATTTTTAAGATTTAATGTGTTTAATATACAAAAGTTCGTCGGCAGAAAAACGTGGAACAGACAGTATATGATTATATCTGTATAGCGGACACTCGTAATTTTTAGAACTGGTGGAATAGTGACACAATTATTATACACTTATTTTATTCCTATAAATAACAGTTCGTGCCTACTGAGTGGGTACGTACCTTTAAGTGCGTAAATACGCCAATACGCACCTTATCTGGAGCTCTGTTAATATAATAAATTATAGGCTGGCGTCTTTTTACATTGGTGGTTCTCTACCCAGTGTCATATCACTTTGGTGGCATTGACCTTGGGCCATTGCCCAAGTTGGGGACCTTAACCTTCGTGTCAGCAATTTTGGACGTACGTCCAACTGTTGAATAGCTCAGCAACTTTAGTCGGATCATTACCAAACCTCATTATTAGCTTCATCACACTGTGGCCTTTATCTTGGTGAACTTCGCCTTCGTACGAGACACTCGCCGGCGATCGCCTTGTTTCTTTTCCCTCTTTCCGAATGAAACTCCATCTGAATTGCAAACAAAAACAAGAACTGGCATCGATAAACGAAGCTAATTCCCTCGCTGTAAGCCTTAATCAAATTAAAATCAAGTCCTCGGTGACGTTGACCTTGTGCGGTCGGACGTGGGTCGTATGCAAAACAAAGTATCCATAGACACACATTGTGGCCAACTATTATCAAAATCGGTGAAGCGGTTCATGAGTTATTGAAAAATGAAAGGAGTTTGAGTGTTACTAACGCACATACGTGCGTACATGGACTAACGATATAATATATTCCATCGCCGATAGAGAAATCAGCAACACTGGCGGGTGTACCCCGAAACACAGGCGATCGGCATGTTGATAGGATAGTGTATTATACTTGTTTAGACATGTAGAACATCGTTTTTAAAATGCATTCATAATATTGACAGTACTATTGTCAATGTAGGATTATATCCAGTGACAATAGAATTAATGCATTTTTTTTCTACATGTCTAAATCAAAGTAGTGAAAGTACTGACTGGCGGGAGACAAGTAGCCACTTGTGAATTTGCATACTCGGAAATTCCTTGTTAGAAATATATTCGATGTTGATTATTGGATGTACAATCTGCAAATTTGGAGAACTTGATCAGTTACTGGTGTTTGTAAAATACAGCCTGCTCTAAATTAAGTGGATGTTTTTTTTTCTGTCTCAAGTTGACGCCCACTCTGACAGAACGTGGTTGGTCTGTTCCAGCTCATTTTGCCGATGCAATTTGGACAAACAAACATAACGTTATTCTATTGTCTGTTTCAACTGAAAGCGCCGATGGATAATACTAAAAACCTTTTTTTTTATTTTTTTTTTTAGAAATTAATCTCGAAACCTGGCGAGATAGCTCGAAATGATATAACTAACAACAAAAAATATTATGTGAAAGTCGGCCCAGTAAAACAAAAAGTATGGAAGAAAATTTATTTATAGATCATATCTCCCATAGAGAATGATGCCCATAAAATCAATATTTTATCGATTTTGTTCAAAAAATATTTTTGGCAGCATAGGTTTTTCGTAATGTGAAGAAAAAAAACGGGGAAATTTTCATATTATTAGTATGTTTATTTGGCCAAAATCAATCGGCACTTTGCACAATAGGGATACAAACCGAGTAATCCAAATTGCATACCCAACAGGAACTATGGAGGTGTGACATAATATTATGTGAAATCTTTTCAAAATTATGACTGGGCGTAGGCCTACATACGTGTATGCTGCATGAACGGCAAAATGTTTTCATGAATTTTGTTTTGCTCACCCAGAGGGTAATTTTTCGAAAATCGCCCATAAACCACAATATCAAAAAGAAATGGCCTTCGACGCGACTGCGTGGTACACGATACGGGGGGGGGGGGGGGGGCGTCTCAATAACAGCAATTTGTTCTCTTCAAAAGTAAAGTTGGGCATGTCAACTATTTTACACATAATGTTGAGCATTGCCGTTGCTTTTAATAACTTGCTTTCAGTTCACTCGCTGACTTTAAATGTCACCTGTCTGACTGTTGTTAATTGCGAACGCAAATTGAGCCTATTGAGACGTCCCCCGATGAACAGAGAGCCACTCCGAAAGTAGACCCGTGCAAACGGCCAGAATCACGATCTCCCGCCCAAAAGTATAATACACTATCCTATCAACATGCCGATCGCCTGTGCCCATAAACACATTTAGCGCAGATTTTCAAGTAATTTGAAATTGACATTGTGCACATGGGCCGCATGAGTGGGCTATAGAATGAAAATATGAATGATGACAAATACGTCACCGGTCGTATTTGAAATTTCGAGCCAATCCGACTTAGGAACAGCAGGCGCGGATCTAGCTACAATATGCGTAGCGGTAATCGGCTATTACCGCTACAATGCTCTATTCATTATTCACGTTAGCAAAATATACTTCCCCATAAACATCGATAAAAGTGACAAAAATAATCTACACATATATGTATATGTATATAAATAAACAATTTCGCAAAATCGGCCCAAAAATATGTTTATTTGTTGATATATTTGACTTTATTCGCAAAATTATTGTCTGGACGTTGCAGCCGTTTCCATCCGCCGCCATCTTTAGTCACGTGATCTCTCATGATTACTGTAGTTTCCATATATGGTAGCGGCGGCCATATTTGGAATGCTGACATACCGCGCGAAAAAATGGCCGCCACAACATGTGTTCTATCTATCTATCTCTGTATTATGCTGCACACCCTCGCGGGTAATTTTGAGCATTTGCGCTGCCTGTGTCTAGTTTATAGAAACAGAGAAGTTAAAAGTATAAGACAAGTGGAGTAAATTGATAGCATGTAAAATATGTGTGAAATTGAAGATAAAATCAGGTTAAAAACATCATTCCAGGATTTAGGGTTTGAGATGGTCGATGCGACTAACCGCAAGTTTGAATTTCTCCAAATCTTGGGTTAGTGCGACATCCTGAGGTAGTGCGTTCCACTGTACTATGGCCAAAGGAAAAATGAATATTTGTAATAGTTTGCTCCAGTATGAATTTGTCGGTAGCTCACTGAGTGGCAGTATCGAGAAAGCCTAGTAGGGTGCTGTAATATATGCTGGCATTGGTACGGCCACGAGACCATTGACAATTTTATAGAGACACAGACGAGCATCCGACCTGCGCTGCTCCAGAGACCTCCACCCTAACCCGTCAAGCATTGTAGTGACGCTGGAGTAGCTCGAGTAGTCGTTCAGGACCCACCTGGCTGATCGCCTTTGAACCATTTCAAGTTGGTTAATATTACATTGGGTGTGGGGGTCCCAAACGGCACTGGCATACTCAACTTGGGGGACGGACAAGGGCTTTATAGGCGTGCTCCCTGATTTTAGGATTGTTTGTCTTAATGTTCCTTCTCAGGAATCCCAATGTGCGATTGGCATTGCCAGTAATTCGATTGACATGTTATGTTCCACGAGCAACTACCGGAAAGGTCAACGCCAAGATAGCGAGCACTGCTGACTGATTGAAGCACTTTGTCCGTGAAGTCTAAATGCTAGGAATAATGGGGTTCGAGCCTTTGTGACCTGTATGACCTGGCACCTTTCTTGAGGGGGATTAAAAACTCATATCCCATCGAATGGGACCAGTCTTGCATAGTGTCCAGGTCGGCCTGTAATGTCATATTGTCCGTTAGGTTTGTCATTTAGGAGGGCCAAAATATGCCGCTGTATCGTCCGCGAAGAGCCCGTACTTGTTGAGGATATCTTTCGGGCAGATCGTTAATGTAAATCAGAAATAATATGGGACCAGGACGGAACCCTGAGGTACGCCCGAGGGTGACTGGTATGGTGTCTGATCTCTCGCCTTCTAGTACAACTGTCTGCTGTCGACCACTCAGGAAATGCTCGTATCCAGGAAAGTGTATATCCTCGAACACCATATTTGTGTAGATTTGTAGAGCAAATTCTCGTGGGACACCATGTCAAAAGCCTTGCTAAAAAACAAGGGACACAAGATCTGTTTGCTTACCTATGTCTGGATTTTTGGCTAGATCTTCCACTAACATGGCTAGCTGAGTCTCGCAGGACCTACGCTCTCTGAAGCCGTGCTGCAGATCGTACATAGGCATTTGTTAAATCCATATGTCTGACTACATTGGAAGCAACCACATGCTCCAGGACCTTACACAATATGCAAAGTAAGTGATATTGGGCGGTAGTTCGCTGTGTTGATTTGTCACTTTCTTTTGTACAACGGTGCCACGTTTGCAGAGGTCCAGTCTGTATGGTATGTCCTGTTTTAATTGATAGGTGTAGATTACCCTTAAGACTGGTGCAATCTGCTCACGCAGCTCCCCGAAGTACAAGTGGTCTAATTGTGTCCGGTCCTGCAGCCTTGGTTGTGTTGAGTCCCCTTTAAAAGTTTTAAGAATACCGTTAGTAGATAATATTGATGTCCCCGGGCATGACCGAGTTCATGTTTACATATGTTGAGGGTGATCTTGTAGTATCCATGTTGGAGTCGTCTATATGATTTTGTATACTTACCTGGCATAGTTTGTGACAGGCTGAGGGGTGACTTGGGAGTGAAAACGGACTGGAATTGAGAATTTAGAACATTTGCCTTTGCGGTTGTGTCAGTTACCAATTTGTCATCTGAACTGAGTGGGGGCGATACCTTGATTATCCTGTCTGGAGTTTTTGAGGAATGAGAATAGCTTTTTAGAATTTACCTGTGTGTGTGGTCGTCGTTGTTGTCACCAATTAGGTCTCGAGATATTGATCATATGCTGTCTTATCTTTTGGCGAACAAAGGTGTCTGTAAGTGAGATACTATCTATCTGATTTGGCATCCTGTCTGTTTGTGCCGGCAGTAGAGCTTGTTGCGTTTTACTATAGTACGTCTGCTAACTTTGCGTTATCCAGGGGGTAGGGACGACTTACCTTTGATCATCTTTGTAGGGGACACATTGGTGTATTTGTCTTTCCAGTTCTTGGGTGAAAATTCGTCCCATATAACTGGACTGCTTACCTTCACAGTTTCTAAGAAAACATGTTTTTGAAGGATTCATGTTGCTCTTAAGTAGCTCCCAGTTGGCTTTCCTGTAAATATGAACCTTACGGGGCTTTGATTATTTTAACAGGCGGGGTTTCAGGTTGACTTCTTCCCACAGGGACTATAGAGTGGTCACTAAACTCCGGGAATTGTATAGACTTTTTTCTACGTGAGTCTCGTTAGTTGTTAGAAATAAGTCCAGTATAGTATTAAACCTAGTAGGTTAGTTTACGGTCTGGTAGAGGCCAAAATCATTTACAATGTCAACAATAAAGGTCTGGTAAATAAAATTTTATGTATTGACAGTTTGGGGTGATAGCTGGAATGCCCATTATCCCCATGAGAAATTTAGGAATATTTAGATCCCCAATGAGCCATATGGACCCCTTTTCTTTCTTAACCATCTCAAAGGGATTTCCTGAGTTCCTCTAAATCTATTTCATCTTGTTCATGGGGCCGATAATAGGCAGCTATATGTAGTGGTTGTGTTACCCATAATCTCTAGCTTGACCAAGGTGATTTTCACAAGTGGTAGTGAATTTGGGCTGGTGGGAGCATATAAGTTGGTCAACTTTACAAGGATGAAAACTCCACCACTACGTTTCTTACCAGGACCTCTGTCCTCCCTATGTAGGGTATAGCCGTCAGGTAGGATTTCACTGCTTTTAATATCAGGGGCGAGCCAGGTTTTCTGTGCCAAATGAGTATGTCAGGCTTATCAGTGTCTATTTTAGGGCCTTGAAATCACCGACATTGTTCACTATTGATCTGAAATTCACGTTTCATGACTTTATTTTAAGCGACCTCTTTTTTTGTTTTTTAGGTTTTGACTGGAATTTATTCTTAGATTATTTAGGTGTCGAAGTCAGAACAGGTTCCGGTTCAGAGTCATCCAGCACAAATAAAATCTGCTGAAGAGGAAAGTGGTGTGATATCAAAATAACTGGAACTATAGTTCGGCAATCCGCAGTTCAGACATGCCCACGAATAACTATCGTGATGTACATGTATTTTGTATGTTTCTTTGGACATTCCTGAGCAAACTCGATGGTACCATGTATTACAACCATCACACTGAATACCATCACTAACATTGTATTTCACTGCCCTGTTGCAAGAGCCACATGGGAATTTGGGTGTTCATTGTGACAAGCAATTTAAAACCAAAGGCAAAGGTTTTAGAAGAAAAAGCTTGAATTCAAAATTAAGTGTGATTGACCAAACAATAAAGGAAGTTATTGAAGCCGAATTTGACGTATTACTGACACCCGAACAGAAGCAAACGCGCTTACTATTTACTATTTCCGGTGGGTTCGTAGTAAAGTTGTAGGATGACGTCATGTGTATGTCGCTATAGCCCCACCCACTAAACACGTTGATTAGGTCAGATTTGAATGTTTCCATGCGGGGATATCCGAATGATCGGGAAATGGAAACAATATGGAGAACACACAGAAAAATATGATGTCGTTTTTATAACCGCGTTTAAAAGCACAACATCGCCATACCATGCTGTTTTGATATGCGAGGTCAGAAAATAATGATTTATTGTACTTGTAGAGATAAGAATTTCAGGACCGTTTGTAAATACTAGTTCGATCATATCGTGTTCCAAAATGCGCATCTCGAATCGCTCGCAAATCAAGAAAGTTGCTAACGTATTTATAGATCGCTTTCATACTGTAGCGTCGCTTTCATACAGTAGCGAGAGCGGAAGTATGACTATTCATTCTAGCGCGGATCCAGAAATAATTGCAAGGGGGGGGGGGGGGGGGATGGGGGGGGGGGGGGGACTGGGCTCCTCTCCCATGATTTTATTTTTTAAAAATGCCAGATCGCCGTATTTCCCGATACCTAGGCCACGGTTTCACACTTTAAAATTAGGCCATGCCATTGTTTTTCTGTTAAGCATCCACACGGAGGGCCCAAAACCTACTTACATAATTATACTATACAAAAACGTCAAGGCCTTGTTTGTTTTTTACGGAATAATTTATAACCGGTAAAAAAACAAAAACAAAGCTTGAAGTTTTTAACATAAATTTAGTTTCAATTTAATTGCCGCTGAATAATAAGAAAACACTCTTATTAAACGTATTAAGTGTACATTCATGAACGGATTTAAAACTTAGACATGTCCCAAATCAATGTTCATATTACTTCACCAGTAACTAGTGTAAAATAGCTTACACAGTTTGTTTGTTTTTTCATAGAACCACGCCCAAAACCTACCCGCACGCGGACGCTTAACAGGAAGAACTTTGCATGACCTTAATGTAAAGCCGGAAAATCATTTCAACTATTTGAGATTTGTTTTGCGCGGGGGGGGGGGGGTGGGGGGGGGGGGGGGGGGGGGGGGGGGAGGGGGGGGGGGGGGGGGGTGGGGGGGGGGACAATCCCGGATCCCCCTCTGGATCCGCGCCTGAACAGATAGTAGTCAGATATAGTGGCAGGGGCACCTTGAAGAGAAGTGGCTAAACACGATTTCTGTTCACCCAAGAGAGCAACAGCAACGACTATGCTAGATTGATACATCATTCATGAATCCGGTGTCGGTCAATCAAATTAGTGGGACATGTCACTTTTGAGAGGTCATTAAGTGCAAAGAGGTCAAATGAGTTCAAAAAAACGTATTTTATCAGTAGATGGCATGCACGTGCAATAACATGAATCAAATATCAGATAAGTTGTTTTTAAATTGTTAGAATATTCTTCCTTAGGACATATATGAGACGGTTCGTTATGGTGGTTCAAAAACGGTGTATATTTTTTTGCGAATTATCAAGATGGCCGCCAGGGTATCAACATTTTGTCTTAAGTTAAATATATATTCTGACTTGATTATATATGGCTTTGTTTTGGTACTTACATTATGCATTTACATACAGAAAATACGTTTGGATAACTTATAAAAACAATTCACCACCTTTGACAAATTCATATACATATAAGAGTCCGGCCCGCCCAAATATTCACACAGACGTCAGTAAAATGTGTGTGGAATAACAAAAAATATATAGCTAAACTTTCATGCACATTTATATTTCAGTTATTGCCTTTTTTGTTTTTGATTATTGAATGTGTTTTGCAAGAAAATGAAAAAAGATGAGTCCATCTAATATACTTAATTATTTGAGCATGTTGGAATATTCAAGATGGCTACTAAGTATCGCTTAAGATCTTAGACGCTGTTTTTGATCGACAAAGTAGTAAAGAAATGAAACATAATTGGAAATCATATTTGTAATATTTTAAAAGTGCGAGGCTTGTGTTCCAAACCGTACCGATTATATGTTCTCGCCGCAAACAAAACGTAAATCAAAGATGACCCGCCAACATGGATACAATTCTGGACACATCTATATTAAGTAGGGTAGTCATCAACCACATTAGCATATGCACCCCACAAACTCAATGTTTTAGTGTTTCCGATGAATATATGTTATGACGCCATTTTAGTTACCAAGATGGCTACTATATTGAGTATTTTATAATATGAGCTTTGTCTCAAAAAATATTTTGGGTGCAACTCGTGGATACAATATATCCTAGGCCTGTAACATTGGTAATGGTTAGTATACGACTACATAGTCACGATCTTTGGATTTCAAGTGGGAACATAATACATGTTGACAATGCCAAAGGAAACAGGAGCATTATTTTTTTTTTTTTACAATTACATCTAGGTATTCATTCATTTGATGTGAATCAATATAATGCCCCGTGTCTAAATACCTGTATTCGATTAGAATAAAAATACAGTGGCACAGGTTGGGAGCATGTGAAGGTGATTTATTATATAATTAACGAGGTGGGTTGATAATTTTGCCTGGGAGCGCGATATCCCCTGGCTTGGTCCCCTTATTCGCATGTTCAGCTTCTTGTAGGCGAGAGTTGAATCCGGGCTAACCCGTTATAAGAGTAATACGATCAGTGGTAATCCCTATACGTTTATGTGGAGGGTCTAAGTTACTATAGGTGTGGTGTTAAAGACCTGACAGTACATCCCAGTTTGTCTAATGTCAGGGCTGGATGGAAATTGTATGCAAATATTCAGTTACCCTTCCCCCATCCATGTAGATGAAATTGAGCTGTCAATAGTCGTTTAAAGCCATTTACACATTAAACCGGAACTATGTCATGTTATCTTTAATAACACGACCATGAACACAATGTTGCATTTTAAATATTGCAACAGGTCCGTATAAACCAGGGGGGGATCGGTGCGGTCGGACGACCCCCTCCCCAGCCCCCTCGACGTGCCTTGTATCCACTCTTTCATGCACTAAAATAAGAATTAATTTTTGTCAATACGTAGTCATTTTATAATATTGAGCAAGCAGGAGAGTCGTAATTACATGCATGTGCTCAGTTTATGCTGAGAATATATAAAATGGTATTTGAGACCATCTGGATTTCACAATTGTCTGTGAGAGCATGGCCCCATAACCCCCATACCTGCTCGAGGGCCATTCAAGCATCGAAAAAGACGCATTGCTTCATAAATGTCTGGTTACGGGTCTGTTGCATACATCGAAACCATGAGATAACGGTACATTCCATGCGGATGCGGCTATTGTGTCATTTTCAATTATAACGAAGCCTACTATCTATCTATGAAAAACGATAATCAATTTAGTAATGCGGTATCACGACAAGGTAATAAAGCACAGCGATTGACATATCAAAGGGAAGTTGATGAATTCTGAACTTGACTGGCTACATAACAACTACCATTATTCACTTCCCACATAATGAAAGCAGCGTTTTATACATAGCGAAGAAGTATGCTTAGCTTTTTGGACATAAAAACGAAAACCACGCCATCGCATCTTGAACTATATAAGTATTATGCTAATGTCCACATTAGTGCGCTATATACACTGAATTGCATTTGTATACGTTATAATTCGCACCATTTATACCTGAAAAGTATCTATCGACACATTTATGATTTTAACAAGTAATATATTGACGACAGTAACATGAACATGGAATACCAATAACTTGGAAACACTGCACATGACACAGCGAGGTGTGCTTGTCTGTTTTGCAACAGTCATACTCAATTACAAAAATGAAATAGGGGGACGTATATAACATATACAGTTTTATCGTATTTTATATGTAGAAGTCAATGTGTGTTTCATGGTCATCGAATCTCTGTTTATATACGACATATGATGTTGTTTATTTTTGCCCCCAAAATAAATACCCCATTTGGATGACGTATCATTTAAGTAGTCATATGCTAGGGCCATGTAAAGTAAGACAATGCATGAATAAATAACCAGTATGTGTGAGCCATATTTCACATTTCTCTCTATTCTCGAATTCAATGCAAGTGTTATCCAGACCATTACATCTCCAGTTCATAAAACGGCATATGCTATCGCCATTTTCACTATATTTTGCTCCGGTTAGTTGCACCTAAGGATATTTTAAAAATATGAAGTAGTCCTCACTGGAAAATATTTCTATTGTACCGATTGATTTTACTTTCTGATCATATAGCCCTGAAATAGTAAATTGGCGTATTGCAAAAACTTGAGCCCGTTCCAAAAGTTCAGTTTCTGATCTTTCCATTTTGACAGTAAATGCTTTGTTGCGGGACACTACATGTATACTGCTGTTATGTAGTCCATATTTTCTCAATGATCTTAAATACATTGATTTATTGTCAAAATTCATTGGAATACATCAAAACACCAAAAGTTTAACATAACATTCCGGTATGTGTTTCTGTATAAAATTGTGTTTTTTTTTTTATTTTTTTTTTATTACAGGTTTCCAATTTTTCATGCAAAATTAGTTTACTTTGGTTCTATTACCATTTATTTCACAAATTGGTCTTTATTTCTGTAGAAGGGTAACTGGTAACAACAGGCTGGGTGTACTTTACTTACAAAATAAACACAAATTGGTATGCGTCATGAAAGAGATTTAATTTGAAATCAAGGGTAAATATATTTAGTGCATAATTGTGTTGCGGACACTACATGTTACAGGATTCAAAGTGTGTTTTCATTTAGGTGATTTTGAAAACCGTAGAAATTAAGGAGCCAGCCCAGATTTCCTTTCTAATGAACGTTATGTGCATAGATGAAGAATAAGTAATCCCTACAGACATTTTGTTCTCGTTGTTGTTTTAAGTCAGATCAGAATAGTTCGAATTAAATAAACTGTGACACATGTGTGTACAACCCTTATGAAGTTATATCAAATATGTGTATACAGTATTCAAACTTATCTTCTGTTATAATTCAGACACGTATTTAAAAACATGTAACAAGTAAACTCGGGGGATGAAACATTAACAACAATACAAATTTGCAATGATACACGCATGAAACCAACTATGTTTTGCGGACACTAACATATTTGACAAGAATGATTATATCTTTTACATCCACAAATATAGCCAAGGTCATTTATGATTTATGGGTCCAATCCATATCACGTCACTAAACATATGAATAATAACGTTTCCTAATATAGTAACTTAACTCGATTAATGAAAGAAAACACCATTTGTGACATTGCAATTGCATGTGTTATAATACAAGTGGTGCTATATCGTACAATCATCAAAATATGAACATTTTTGTCACAGACACTACATGAATGTCACACACATTGGTTTCCATATTACCAATGATATAACACGTTGTTTATAAAACTTTTTTTTTATAAAAACACTAACTATTAAAAACACAACAGTTTTTAACACAAATTTACAATTATAACCCATAAATCGTCTGTTGGTGTGTAGCATTATAGCAACTGTCATTTTGATAGTTTTTCAGAAAATAAAAACTCAATTTATTTAAAACACAAAATAATTTCTCTGATAGTGCTTTTCTGTGAACAAATTTAGGCTCTGGGAGAATGTCCGTGACACTAGAAGTGGGCTCCCAAGATTCACGGGCGCATCGGGCCACACATACACTCCAGCTTTTCTGGGCCATAAATGAAAGTTTGACTTCATTGCTCGCTGTGTTTTTTACCATGTCAACAACCTGCGCATAGAAATGTGTATATTATGCAGTGCCCTCACAAACAAAAATACGTCATTACAATGTTATGCAAAATGCAGATTGAGTGTGCAAGATAATCAAGAGCTATATTGATCAACAACGCCAATTGGCCCTTTCGTGCTCAGGTTTTTTGTCAGTCATTGTACATTAAATTACTTCAAAAGTTAACACGTATTACATATGTTGTAATTTTTAAAATTGTATATGTTTACAAGTATGATACATGGTATGTTGTGGTTTTTTTTCTATATTACCTGAGCGACAAATTTCTCCTTGCTTACTCGACTTCAAAACCACCCTGAGGGCTGACTGACACGTATCCATTTAACTGTAGTGGCTGGGAGTGGCTGTTGTCTCTGCCATCTCTGCCTGTAAATGTAGCCATACAATTTAATGTGTCATTCTAATGGACCTTATAAGCTCACAATGAAAACATTTTGTCAACTTGATAAGGACATGGTTCGAGTTAACATTAGTTTATATTATTATTAATCACTCTGCATTTTTGACAACCTTGGACTCAGCTTGTAAACATACACATACTTTTGAGAAATCACCCATTTACATATGAAATGTACAATGAACTGATCTGACTGAATGTGTTTGCTAATTCATTCTAAGTACTAGTACTAGTGGGAACATCTACATTAGCTGTGAAGTACATGGATATGTAGGCTGGTCAGACAAATAGAACGTTAAATATTGAAGATTGACGTACATACTATAAAGCGGTGTAGTTGGTGCTGTTATAATTTGTTACAATCTGTGTGCAGGTGGGTTAAAATAGTATATACTCGATGCCAAAAGAAACCAATATATATCATGTAAATGACGGCGACTTCATTGTACAGAATAGGTAAAGGTAGGTATGAGATATTACTTGTCTTTGTGGTCTTTTTTCCTTTTGGCTTCTTTTTGGCACCCTTGTCATCCATAGACCGTTTCGGTTTTGTTGATGGGTGCTTATTGCGTTAAGAATATAATAGTTGAATGAGGTTGTCACGTTGTAATATAAAACATTAACTTACCATGTTCCCGCAAAAATTCAAATAGTTCTTTGTTGTTGTTGTATCCAGTCACTGACTTTTCGGCTCAATCTTTCAACAGCCACCAATACAAAGTTGAAAAGTTCAATGGGACACTGTCGCGTTATGTGTGAAAATTGTACAACTCTTGACAACATAATATTACTGTACTTCACTAACAGTGTTGTACATAGTCTAACAAGATGCCATTGCGATTCAATTGGGATATCAATGAGGTACCTTTATATGACTGACCAGTCTGATAGAAAGTACTCAACTTGTACCTTGTTGTATGTGGTCATATTAAGATATTTGATCTAGTTACTGAAAAGTACATTGTTTGTACCTCAGTGATAATTTAGTAGTAACTTGTTCTATATTACTTTCGTTTGGGAATGCGTAGTGTCCGCAACAAATACAGAAACTGTATCCCTGCTTTATGTATAGTTTAACTGATATGTAAATAATGTTATACACCCAACAGGAATAGTCTGTAGGTGTTACCAGTTTAATATATTTGTTTAATCAGTTACGTTTTCACGTTGGTGCATGGAACTTAATATGTAAAACATCCTAATTTTATGTTTACCATTGCAAATGAAAAAAATGCACTTGTTTTTTTCTTTCTTTGAGTTTATTCAACAAAAAAATATTAATTTTTTGACACTGATGCCAAAATAAATCAAAATCTATTGCTTAACGGTACGTAAATATACAAGTCAAATTTGCGTTGCGGACAGTACAGCGTTGCGGACACATTCATTTCATTCCTATAGGTTAGGCTTTTGTTTCAAACAACAAATATTAGGTGTGTGTGGAGATATTGTAATGCCTTTATTGAAGTAATGTTCTGTTTCTGTATTTCTGTATTAGCTGCAGTTCTGCAGAAACGGGCCCGTTGCGGACACTACAGATTTTTCATCCGTTCAGTGATCTGAAATGGAGGCATAATGGTATTGCCGTATTCATTCCATATGTTACCATTCTTTGTTTTTCACATAGCACATATGTTATACATTATTTTAAATACTTGTAATCATATGAGATGACATGGCTACATGAACCAGTACCATTTCAATACAAAGGAGTGTAAACAATGCAAAATGCATAACGAAGGACAGTGTTCGCATAAATTTACACCATTCCGTAATAAAAAGTCGAAACCTGATCAAATAAAAAACATATTGAACTTGGATAAATTTTTCAAAAAAGTGTTAGCGATATTTTAGTATAAAACTATTTAACAATAGAATATTCAATCAAAAATGACGTTTTTTTAGTGCAACAGCATAACGATGAAAAATCACCATTTTTTAACATCAAAATTTGACCACATAAAATATTGAGTACAAATAGACATGTTATATACTGTTGGAAAGCTAAATACATCATCCATGTACATGGAAAACACAGATTCCAGTTAATATATCAACAATTAGGCAGTGGACTCATGTATAACAAGAGTGTATTCGTTTGGGGCAAAATATAGTGAAAATGGCGTATGTTTATTAACAATACAATCGCGCTTGGATGACCTATAATATCAGGAAGTCATATACAGGTAGGCATGTACTATGTACATAGGAATGATTTAATGAGTCAGTATTTGTGAGTCACATAAGTATGGATATTAAACTATAATGCGATCGAGATCAATATGTTGTGAATTCATGATGGAACATATGTTGAGGTCATTCATCAGATAGTTTGGTACATAGAAATAATAAAAGTAATAACAAATGTATTATGCGGTCAGAATACAATCTATATTGAATGCATATTTATGTATATGTATCAGTTATGAAGGGCATTGTTTCTGGGGAATACCATACATACACTGTAATCATATATGTTATAGTCATATAATGTCCTTACATGGTATGTGTGTAAGTGTCATAACTGTGTATTGTAATATCACAACCATATGTGTAATATAATATATAATACTTTAAATGCATTAAAATGAACATGGTTGATTATTCTATGCTAATCTAGAATTCCTCATACGACATATACTTAAGATCGTAAGAGACCAAACAGAGACACTTATTTTCACATGCACGTATTTGGGTAGTTGCAATTGCGATTCATGGATAAATAATGTACACACACCAACCAAACAACCGCATTTCAGTACAACACTGCAATTCCCGTTACTGAATTTTCAACTAACCGGGTTTGAGCTATCCTGGAAGCGAAACGTGTAAAGCTAAACATGAATAGTTTTATCTTGGTTATAATTAAGTCTAAGGTGATGTCATGATACTTAGCCGCACACCAGCATATAACAGTTCGATATCTGACTGTAATGCGAACATGACCGAACTATAGCATATGGACCAATCGCAATACGTAGTGTATACATATATGGCATTATAGTGCAATTTACAACGTATATGATAACGTAAGACTCAATCAAATACAATATTTAAAACAAACAGTGCATATATTTTAATATTCTGTCTCTACACCGAGTGTAACATAATTCGACCAATTGTATTATGGGGTGCATACAATCTACTAGTATGTATATAGCGATCTACTAGTCTGACACATGTGAATCTGTCATATAAAGAAATTTAAAAATAAATGAAAAGAAACGCGCAATTGCCAGTATCACACTATATTAAAATAGCCTAAATGAGGCGACCATTTTGAATAAACAAAATTACAAATGACTTCAAAATCAAGTGTGTCCAACTTACTGATTTAACACCCTAACAGAATGCAGTAGTATACATAAGTAAATAAAAAGTAAACATTATATTCAATAACTTTCGAGTTTTTGGAAAATATGGCGGCCATTTTGAATTAAACACGCTCTTTAAGATGAGCATAAATATTGATCTATACTTTTAGTATCGTATACCAGATGAAAATCAAACTAATATGTTCATATCTAGCTTAGTACCAAGATATGGTCCTTCACAGTGTAGATAATGCTGCCTGATCTTGATGAATAGTTGGCGTCCATCTTGGATTCGTATGGATTTTGTAGCCTCCATCTATGTTTAAAATTAATGCATGGTATCCAAAGGGTTTTCTGCGTCCTTCCGATCAAGATCCAAGTGCATATTTGTTTTCATTCATCAAATAAGTACACATTTCAGGCTAAATATTGATGCTTGGCAGACATCTTGAATATGTTGATACTCTCACCGATAGAGACGTCCAAGCAAACCGAATTGCTTTGTATATGCCCCATAAAACAATAATCACCAATAAAACATACTTTATCAGATTGTTCTGTAATGTACGGAAGCCCATGCATTTTCTTGAATTTTCGAGATCTTTTCTTGAATTTTCATGATACTTTCTTGCGAGATATTTTCTTGAATTTTCATGATACTTTCTTGAATTTTCGAGATCTTTTCTTGAATTTTCAAGATGTTTTCTTGAATTTTCAAGTTCTTTTCTTCAAGATGCTTTCTTGAATTTTCAAGTTCTTTTCTATAATTTTCAAGTTCTTTTCTTGAATTTTCAAGATCGTTTCTTGAATTTTCAAGATCTTTTCAAGATTTCAAGATCTTTTCAAGATTTCAAGATATTTTCTTGAATTTTCAAGTCATTTTCTTGAATTTTCAAGAAAATATCTTGAAAATTCAAGAAAAGAACTTGAAAATTCAAGAAAACATCTTGAATAAATGGAAATTAAAAAAAAGTGAAGTGGCCCTAATGGGCTTCCGTAATAATGTTATGCAAGTACATATTGTATTATCAAAATAGAGCGAGTTTTTCACTCATTTGACCCATGTGCATTTAATGACCCAAAAATGACATTGTTTCACCTGATTTGATTGACAGACACCGGATTCGTGTTCAGGATGATATAATGCATTGATTTAAAGTAGTCGTTGCTTTTGCTTTCTCGGGTTGAACAGAATTCATTTTTATGGGTGCTTGCCCCCCTACTAATAGGAGAAAACTTTAACGAAACTATCGGAGAGACGGACGAACAGGGTGGCAACTGTATGTGGCCGGAATTTATATTTCGGAGTACATAAAACGAGTATGTACCATGCCCCGTTCAGTACGCCATACCTACTTTGGTCTATTCGAAATCCATTTCAAATAGGTTATCAAGTTCGAATACGACATGAATATGGGCCGCTGGCTGTTAACAACTTGATATGTGTGTGTATTAACAGTGTAGATCCTGATCATATGTAGTCAAACAGCCAATATGCAGGTCAAAACAGTTATACGGGGACATTAATAACATTAGATTTACCATAATGGAGACAGGCGTAGACCCTGATCAGACTGCGCGGATGCGCAGGCTGATCTGAGGCTAGGCTGGTCTTGCATGTCACGCTGCCTTGTTTCCTAACCAGGGAGTTAACATGTGTATATGCTGTATTCAATAGTACGTATAACTCATGCCAATATTTTAATCCATGGACCGACCTCGTGCATTGCGAGATAAAGCTGTTCTGACACTGCTATACGATTGTTATCGTGTGTAGGTCTGTTCGTTTACTACAGCCAATCAGAACCGCGGGTTGGACCACACGCTCACTAGGCAACCAGTAAGGTTTGAGATTGTCTCGTTCAATAACTGTGCAATTCGTTCCAAATGTACAGAAATTACGTCGATCAGCTTGGGGCTCAGTCGGAGCAAAGTGAGCAACACAGCCAGCAGCAGACGAACACCAGCGAAATGTCGGACGAGGATCAATGGAGAAAACAGTGGGAGTCGAAACCAGTCTCGGAACTGTGGGACTCGCTGAGCAAGACTGATTCCAAATCGCTGCTAAAAAAAATAAAAAAACATCTGACCAAGGAAAGATTTGAAAAACTAAAGGATAAGAAAACGTCGCTGGGAGGGACTTTAGCTCAGTGCATCAGTTCAGGTTAGTTCAGATTTGTTTTATTTTCCACAATGTTTTGTACTATCCTTGCTTTTATTTCACCGTTAACTATGACCTCGTCCGCCCTTTGGACATGTTCTCGAAATATGTACCGGAAATCGGCGGGATGAGTCTGAGTAGCTCTATCTCAATATATCACGATGTTTGATCCGAGCATGATGGTAGAGAATACGGGGAAATATTGCTCGGTCGTTAAACCCTTTATTCAACTTTAAAAACATGTGATACTTCACGCACACTTCCTTTAAAATGTGATCAATAGAGACACATGGCTTGAATGGTTACTATTGATCGAATGTATTCAAACGAACGCGGCTTTATATGTTCACTCGCAGGGTAATCATTGAATAGGTTCATATTTCACAGATTATTTATAAGCCACGTGTATACATTTATCTACATTCCGGTATGGGCGACATAGTTGCACGAACGTTTATGTTGCATGTGTTGTCTTTGATTCAACTTTGGCAATTTGTTGGTGACAACAGCGGTAAGTGGCGGGATATTGTTCCAGAAACAATGTGTATACACGTAAGCAGTTTTTGTTTTAGTTAATGAAAGGCGACGCGTCCTGCATTGTCAAATTGTAATTTAATGACGTGTCAATTGTCGTCTGTGTAACCATTACATTGCTGAATAAAAGTTTGTCGTCTGCTGTTTATTTGCCATTTTGTTAACTTTTTGACAGCGCACGAGAATCGTCTACAGCTTCGACAGCGCATATGAATCATCGTCTCCAATGGAGACGATTCTCTTGTGCTGGCAAAGCATGTTTTACCCCTAAGATATTTTTTACTGGTTATATAACAATTAAAACCAGCAGACGACAAATTCGTTTCCCGTCGTGTGCGTATTAAACATGTCGTCTGCATTCGGCAAGGATGACCCAGTGTCAAGTTTGTGGGATTGGCCGGCGAACCTGTGGTTTGTAGTGTCGCGACGTTTTACCTTGCATTCCAGCCATTCCACTTTATGAATTTTTGTTCGTCACTGGTGCTGCACTCCGCGCCGGAGTAAAATTCATACAAAGACACTACATAAACGCCTTCAAAGTCCTAGTCCCTGTGTCTGTCCTCACTCCTATATTCCATGCATAGATGCATATAAATGTACATAGTTTTAACCAAGCACTAAAGAAACAGACATATAAAACGAAAAAGAATATAAAAACGAATACATTGAAGACAACAATGAAAAATATATATTTGTCTTTAATCCCACATGACATGCTTAGAATATATATGCTGTTTATCACCAAACATGACAAATATATAAATACGGCGCCTGAGTGCTGATACTACTATAAAGAAGACAATTTTCGTCTAGTAACCGGCGCAAGAAATTTGCACCTGACCTGTTATTAGACGAAAAATACGTCTATGCGATAATGGTAAGCTGGGTGAATAGGTCGAATATTGATAGGCCCTGTTCTAAGTAGATCTGGACATGGTGGCATCTCGTCAGGAAACCGATGCATTTTTCGACGCGAGACATTTTACATGAATCGAGCAGGGTGTTTGGGTGTTGATTACGATCAGTCAGTAAAGTTGACAAGCATTGCTGATGATACAGCACTGTGTTCAACGAGTATATACGGATTTAGACGCTGACTGGCTAGCTTGTACGCATTCGGTATACAAATGACCTATACCAACGCATATATATATATGTGTAACTCGGATGTATTACACGCGGAAACCACACCGCTGAATACTCAATGTATGCCAGCCTATGGTAACAGCTTGCTAAATTTAGCTGAACAGCTACATGTGAAAACCATACTTCATTGCATCCAACTTACAAAAAACACATACTCCGATACTTCTGATTGTTCTAATGGTGAAAGTATAATCGTGGGACAACTTGTAAATCTGACCAGGTACATATAAGTTGACACTTGCTCTGATAGAAACGACTTTTCACGCCTCTGCAGAAGATGTCTTTAGAAAACATTTTTTCCCACAATGTTTTCTACTCTATCAGATAATTTAACCATCATTTGACCCAGCATTTGATTCTTTTATTCAGATGTTTTCGATTTGGAAGAGTCGAAATATCGCAAAACATGGAAAGGATTAATCTGTCGAGGTGGCGGTTATGCATTTAGACAGATATATGTTAAGTTCACTGATAACAAGGTGTATGTGTTATCAGTTGGATAAAGTCTTCTCGCAAACCTTGTGACGCCCTTGGATAAGTGTCGACTTCGGCTATTCAATGTAGGACACACTAAACTGCACGTACAGATGAATAACACGCTACTTTACACAACAACATATGGATCATTGGGTTTTGATATCTGCAAGCCCACCATTGAATTTAGTACGATTTTGTTTCATGTCAGCCTGGACAAACCTTCCGGTCTCCAATATTAAAGGTACATGCCCACTCAGTAGGCATAAACTGTTTATATCAGAGACATTATCTGAGACATTTTCTGGCAAAAAAAACATTCATTCACCATTACCCCACATATTGATTGACAGTATTACATGTATACATTTATGTTCAGAAGAAAATGTCCACACTGATATCAGGGGCGATCGATAACCGTGTTTCCTTAAAATGTTAACGGACATTACTATTTATTCTCTGTATTTATTTTACGATGTGCAATCATCCTACTTTATAATCTGTCAAAAATATTATTTTTTTCAGGTGACGCATTTAATTATTAGAAATAATTAAAAAATAGCACACCTCATTTGCATATGAAAATAGCCCGATACCTCCGCGCGCGTCACTATTGAGTAAAATAAATATTACTCGTAATGTTTGGAACTGGTGGAATAGTGACACAATTATACGAAGTACGAAGTTTAGTGAAATGGCCCCCTGGAGCTTATGGGTTTCGTTACCTGAGTGTAGTTCATACATGTAGCTCACTCCTCAGTACTGTAGCCCGATAACAATCTGTATTGCTTGTTAGAAGCACGACGGGTGTTTCATTCGGATGGAATGTCGAATTGTGCAAAACCTAACGAGACTGCGGATGCACAGGCTGATCTGAATCTACACTTGCCGCAAAGCCCATACGCATATTTCTCCAGTCACAGCAAATTCCGCATAATCTGATCAGGATATACACTTTAAACCATTCCATCAATGAAACACAAATGCTTCTAATCTGGGACTAATGATTATATGTATGTATGGTCCTGTTCTAATATATTCTAACTATAGCAATATAAATCGTTATTAGGCTACAGGGGGCTTTGTACGTGCACAATTAGGATGGTCTGGACATTTGAATTGATGGATTTACATATATTGAGCATAGGCTGCAGCCTATGCTCAATAAATGTAAGCCCAATAATTGCTTACAAGACAGTGTTAATGTGAAATTTACAGACTATCATAATTTGCACTTACGAAACTTTTAGTAATAGTAAGTTTAGTGAAACGGCCCCCAGGAGTGTACTATTTGATCATCAACGACACTGATCAGTCATATGACTTTGTTGTTGAACGGCAAAACCACTTCCAATCAATCGGTTTACACATACAGCGCTATTCTATTGATCCCATGCTTATACTGCACCGACGAAGTGGCTGATTGCCAGGTTGCTGAACAAATGCCAACCGATAGCTTGTCGGGCTAATCCACACAAATACGCTAGACAAAAGCATTCGGTACAGGCATATTGTAAACCGCTGAGTGGAGTCCAAACGGTGGTCCAGGAGAACAAATCACCCAGTGCTGGTGCCAAATAAATTACCTGAACTTGTGACCATGAGCATGATTACCTTTGTAGACGATTACCTATTGCAGTGGTTGTGTAATTTATTGCTTCATAATTGCCAGCAAACACGCATGTGTTATTGGCTTGTTTGCAATAACAGGAGAATAACAAAAAAGCACCACGAGGAAACCATCTACACTTGGTACTTGATTATTTCATTTAATGTCATATGACCCATTGTGAGAAAAATGATGATGAATTGATGATATTGCACACGTCACGACAGGCATTTCAAGTTTTCATCCAAATTTTTTTCGGTCAGATAGTGTAATTTCAGGGACCTTTTCCAGAATAGGCCTAAAGGTCGTTGCCCTTACAAATTATTTATATAGTGAATTAGCACCATTTGCTCAAAGGTGACCGTCACACCAGCACTGTTGTCCCATTGTACAAACGTTCAATTGCTGGGAATGGTTTCTCCAACTAATTAGCGAGTGAACCGTTTAGGTCCTGATTAGACTGCTCAGATTCAAAGCTGATCTGAGGCTACTATGTTGGTTTCAAACTGGATACACTCGATTTTCTGGCGATGGGTAAACTAATAAAGCTGCAGGAATGCACAGGCTGATTAGCTCTACATCCTAGCAATGAATGGAGCACCTGATATATGTGCCATAAATGAGAGGGGGGCCATGTGACTTGGTACTCAAAAAGATTTGCGATTTTTCATGAAAAATATTTACAGAAACTGATATTTTCTGTAAATGAGGTCAAATGTTGATGGAATTTTCGTAACAAATGCGGAATTCCATTTATTCGCATTTGCTCTCCACTGTTTTGATTCCATTAAATAGAATCAAACATTTGTGTTGATTTAAGCATTTATTGCATATGCACAAGATTATCAGAGCTCCAGATAAGGTGCGTATTGGCGTATTTTAACTCGATTATTTTAGCTGAATACTCCTTGATTTAATATCAAAAGTGGGAGTACAACATACACACAGCAATGTGAAAATATTATACGCATTGATTTTCAAATTGAGTAGTGAAAATACTGTAATAAATTTGAAAATTCACTTAGTTGAGCTGCAAAAAGCAAGTGTTTGCATTTTGCAGCTCAAATAAGTGAATGTTTAAATTTATTTTTTTTATTATCATTTGTTCCCTATTTAGAAATGAAGAAAATCAATAATCCATTCCTAAAAGTAAAATACGCAATGATTTTGAAATCCGGATGTATAGTACACTTTAGACACAAAGCTTATCTGGAGCTCTGGATTATGCATTGAAAATGTACTCAAAACTGGCCATGTAGCATGTTTTCTGTCAAGGTATCATTTCCATTCAAATGTTTATTGAATGAGTAGAAATTCATTAAGATTTTAATACACTGAAGGCCATTTAATCAATAACTAATAATTTCAGGATCCCTACATTCTGGAAGCAACGTGGGCATCTATGCATGTGACCCAGCCGCCTACAGCGACGATGATTTCGCTGAGCTATTCAACCTCGTCATTCAGGACTACCACACCGGCGACCCGAATGGCAATGTGCAGCATCCAAAGCCAACATTTGGCTCCGATGCCGAGATTGACTCGCTCGGCGACCTTGACCCCACAGGTCAGTTTGTCGTCTCGACGCGAGTGCGAGTCGGCAGGAGCCATGAGGGTATGCCATTCTCCCCGGCTGCAAAGAAAGAGGTATGAATTGACGGGGGCTGTGAAAGAAGGGGACTGACTCCATGCATGGAGTTAGCCCCCTTCTTTCACTACCGGTAATCATTTCATTATAAGTTCAATTCTTAACCCTTAGACCGCCATCTTATTTTTTTTTGTCGATTGCTGTTTATTTTCTATTTTCCATTTTTATCATTAAAAACATGCTTTACAGCCCATTGAATACTTTAAAACATGCATTGACAGCACTTCTGTCAAACCATGTTTTTATTGAGAAATAAGGCAAGATATAAAAGCAACAGCATACGACAATTGTTGTGAGTAGTGGCTAAGGGTTAAGTTACTAGATTCTGAGGAATGGTTGGTCCACTGGGATTGGCGGTAATAATTTAAAATAAACCAACCTTGTTAAAAGTTTGTTAATCTCAATTTCGTTGTAAGGGACAGCTACGTGCATCGCCTCATTTCTTGACCATCCATTCTTTCATAATTGTATTTCTCGACGAGGCTGGAGACATATCATGTTTGAACTGTCCGGGTGTCTGTCTATCCGTTTGTGTGCCGTTGGTCCGGTTAAGAAGCTTGCCGGAGTGTAGACACACGGATAGACGGACACCCGGACAGCCCCAGTGGTTGTTGTAGACCTACAACAGGGATTCCACTGGGGAAAATAAAAAAATCTCCACTTCAAAAAAACAAACAATTGGCAAAAAAAAAAAAAAATGTTTTGATTTTGTTTTCGAAAATTGTAATTTTTTATCGCCAATTTTAATTTTACAGCCACTGGGGCATTTGTGTGCCGACAGGGCACGTTTTCTTGTATGTGTAATTGCTATCGATGTGTTTTTATTGCAATTGATGTGTTTTTATTGTAATTGATGTGTTGTTCAGGATTTTGAGAAGATGGAGAAGCTGGCTGTTGAAGGCCTGTCCACATTGACGGGGGAACTCGCCGGCACCTACTTCCCCCTCAGCGGCATGGACAAGAAAACACAAAAAGAAATGATCGACTTGCATTTCCTTTACAGAGCTGATGACTGGTAAGTCACTCTGAACATGTCGTCTCGTAATTATCCATTTATTACAATGGCGTGTTAATTTTGTCGTCTGCTGTTCATTATTTCATTTTTTCACAACAGTTGGACAGCACTTTACAATCATTTCCAATGGAAATGATTATGAAGAGCTGTCAAAGGTTGTTTTTATTGAGAAAAGTCAAAATATGAAACAAAAGTAGATGACCATTTTCATTTCCCGGATTCTAAGGGTTAGCTTGTTTGAATGATTGATCTCCCTTGAGCCAGCTGTTGCCAGCCAGTACAAAACTGGTCATCTATTATAGCAGCTAATTCAAGAGTATTAACCCTTTCAACACCACAGGCCTGTACAGTGGTATTGGCAAACCGTGTAGATCCAGATGAGCCGGCTTGTGACGAGCTGTCTCGTCAGCATCTGCACTTTTTGCAAGTAATTTTCAAAAACACCCCCTTTTCACAAATGGACTAGTCTGAAAATCATTTTGTGACCATTGGATTGGTTGCAAAATTAATTAACATACCAAATTCCATTTCAGTTACTTAGGGGTGAAAGTGTTAATACTCACAAGTTGTAACTCTGAAATGGAATAAACATGGTTTGACACCAACAGTGTCCCGGGTGCCGAGGATCCCTGATTTGTTAAATTGTAGGTGGAACCCCTGAATTTAGGGCAAATCTTATCCATTTGACGAATATCATAAGAATATGGCATAGCCTTGTTTCTGCTGAAATCAGTAAACTTGTTTAATAAATTATATGATATGAAATCAGAGCTCCAGATAAGTTTTGTATCTAAAGAGCATTATACCCAAGATTTCAAAGTCAATGCATATTTTACTTGATAAAGTGTTATTGATTCTTCCATCTAAAATAGGGAACACATGATAAAAAAATAAAACACATTTCAAAATTCACTTCTTTGAGCTGCAAAAAGCAAACTATGAAAATCGATGCGTATTTTCTAGGGATGGCATCGAATGATAAAAATGGTATTCGAATATTCGATTGGCTATTCGAATATTCGGAACCACCCAACCTCTAAATCTCCTCACTATTACGGAATTGACACCGGTAACATGTCTCGGATAAATTGAGTTCAGTTTCCATGTGCTTCAAATAATAATCAATTAACTATTTTTTCAAGCGAGTGGAAAATTAATGTCCTGGGGATACATGTTAACAACAAATCTGTTTTTTATAATTTAATAATTTAATAATCCAACAAACAACACTATACCTTAAAACATGAAAGCGCTTTGTCCACGTGCAATGCCCGTTTAAAATATGTGTCAATAATACGTGATGTCACTTCCGTTGTGTGTTGTGTGAATTGGAAATCTCAAATGACGTCACGCATCACACAGCAGATTGATGACATGTGTATACCGACACGAAAATAATGGGTGTATTGAGTTTGGGAAAAGTGGTGCTCCAGACCAGCATGCGCCTCCGCGCAGTCTGATCAGGAATTACATGTTTCGCGAATCAACTGAGAAACCATTCTTCTGCTTCTATTAAGGAAATTTCAGACGCATATCAGGATTAAAGTGTTTGCTAGCTGATCGGGATTTACACTAGTCCATAATCACGTGGCGGGAAACATATATAATAAATATGTACAGGATAACAAAATACATGAATTATAGAATAACATTGAATAGTAATTCCCGGTTTCGTAGAATGATATCTGATTTTTGATGTTCATATGTTGTTGTGATTGGCGAAATGGAACTTATGGTATGTGTTACCAATCAAACAATTCAACAAACACATAATTATACCACCACGAAACACCGTGTACCGACAAAGCAGCGGAAGTTCTTTACCAAGGATCAACAATTACGCTATTTAATGCAATTAAATTTATTAAGGTACGGATTATACACCTTCAGGCTGTCAAAACAATACCGTGTTGTTAATTGTCGATATTAGGGACAAGCAAACTTTGACGCGATACCGTATTAATCGTCGATATCTGACAATACACATTTTGACACGTGCCGGGATCAATTGCTGTATGTGCGATGGTGTATAAGTAAACCAAACAATACTTTCAAATAAGTTTTCCATTCGAATACCAAACTGATATTCGAATATTCGGTCAATAAACAAATATTCGAATATTTGTTGCCATCCCTAGTATTTTCACATTGCTGTGAGTATTTTGTACTCCCACTTTTGATAATCAATGCGTATTCTGTTAAAAGTAAATGCGTAAAATACACCAATATGTACCTTTAATATCTGGAGCTCTGTTAAATAATTTGTGTAAAATCCTCTATATATGGTACGTGTTATCTGTTTATCAGCGTGCTGGGTGACGCGGGTGGCTACAGTTGCTGGGACACCGGCCGCGGCATCTTCCACAACAAGAACCGCACCTTCCTCACCTGGGTAAACGAGGAGGACCACTTCCGCTTCATCTCCATGCAGATGGGCGGCAACCTGGGCGAGGTCTACAAACGCCTCGTCACTGTGAGTACCCACCCCCGCCTACTCTTGCGCGTGGCCGTCACTGGAAATATGGCCTGTATCCTTCGAGACAAGCTATGTGGTTTGAATTTTGGTACCTACATGTAAGATGTGCGATTTTTCATGAAAGATATTTACAGATTATGTGATATTTTCTGTACATGACGTCAAAAGTTTGAATATTTTGTCAATTGTCGACGTCATTTACGAAAAATATCTTCAATTTTGTAAGTATTTCTGCTGAAATATCACATCTTGGCAAAGAAATCACTTGGCTGGTCTCGTATGGTATTGTGGCAAAAGCCCGAGATGATAAACCTTTTTCATACTATAGACATTCACAGCCGTGCTAAGTTGGGATGACTAAAATAAGTAAATTGAATGGGTAAAAAATAAATTGAATGGGTAAAATATATGCGAGCTCTGTTCAGCATTGGAACATTTATGAGCCAGCTAATTTGGATCTAGACAGTTCACATTGATGGTCTGCCATTCTGCGGCCCGTTTCACTAAACTTTGTACGACTAAAATGTTCGTAAGTGCAAATTTATCAGTCTGTAAATATCACATTAACAATGTTTTATTGTATTAAACGATTATTGGATTTACATGTATTGAGCATAGGCTGCATATGCTCAATAAATGTAAATCCCATCAATTCAAATTTCCAGACGATCTTAAATTTGCACTTATGAACATTTTAGTCGTACAAAGTTTAGTGAAATGGGCCCCTGGTCATTATGTTGAAAGTGTTGACCTTAAGGGAAACAAATTTTTTTTGTCTGCTGTTGTAATATTTTGTCTTTATTCTCAATAAAAACCTGGTTTAGTAGCACTTCAGAATCTAAAAGGCTGCCAAACTTTTTTTTTTCTGAATAAAAATGGAAATTAAAAAATAAACAGCAGACGACAAAATGCAATTGAGGGTTAATGTACTTGTACAGGCCATCAAGCACATGGAGAAGACAATCAAGTTTGCCAAGAAGGACGGACTTGGTTACCTGACATTCTGCCCGACCAACCTGGGAACCACATTACGTGCCAGTGTGCACGTTCGTGTACCGATGCTCAGTAAAGACCCGCAGGTTTTGAAAGATCTCTGCGCAAAATACCACCTGCAGCCAAGAGGTATGTGGTTATTGCGACCAAACATAATGGCTAATATTTACATTGTCACTACGTTTTGCATATGTGCATTATTTCACAATAATCAAAGGGTAGGGATAATCAGGGGTAGAATACAGTACTTCAATAATGAAGTTGTGAGTTCAAAACATACCCTAGGGCATGAAAATTATTTCATAGTACTTCCATCCCACTGGTCTGTCGGATGAGACATTAAACTGTGGTCCCGTCCCTATATCATATATGGCCTTATATGTTGCTGGGACGTTAAACCTCATTTCAATTTTATGATAATCGGTGCATCAGGTTGAATAAGTAGTAATTTATTATTGAGATGCATGGAAAGCTATTAAAATTTGATACATTGATCAATCCAGTAGGTCTTGTTGAGAGACCGTACTAGTGAGCTCGGTTTTGTTGGATTGTGGCCCAAAAACAGTGAACATTGAAACCCCGCTAAGCCGGACACCCTGCATCCTGCACCATTCTGTTGAATAGACATGAACCTAATTAATCAGTTGATCATCAGGCTCAAATTCATATGCGTTTCCTTGCCAAGCCTGTAGCCGATTTCATCAAAATTGCAAAGTATACTTTGAGGGAGTAATCATTTATTTTTCGCGAAATGCATTGTCATAAAGAACTAACGACCGCATATATTTGATGATTAAAAGTATGCAGAATTATTATACTGAATTTATTACATTATCACAGCCAAAATGGCTGTGATAATGTAATAAATTCAGTATAATAAAAATTAATAAATTTATCCTTAAATTGAAAATTTCTCCCTTGAAGTATACTTTGCTCGATAAGTATACTTTGCAATGATTCCAGCACAAAATTATTTACACAATTCCCTAACATTTGATTGGTCCGTAGCAAGTCTCTGTCCAGAATTTATATCCCAGTAAACTCCATGCCGAACTACTTTCCGTAACCGTCAGGCGCAGTTAAAATAAGTCTTTAAGAAAACGGAAAATAAACACATTTTCTTGATGAATTTGTTTTCAAATGCTGGAATTATAAGGAATGAATGGCCTTTTTGTGGAATTTATCGGGGATATAAACTTGGGAAAGTCGAGGAAATACTTGACGAGGCCTTCTGGCCTTCGTCCAGTATTCCGCGACTTTTCCAAGTTTATACCCGATAAATTCCACAAAACGGCCATTCATTCCTATAATGTTGGTGAAATCGGCTACTGATAAACTGAGTCAAACCACACTAGGATGCTACTCTATATTCCTATATGTGCAGGTGTGCACGGTGAGCATTCCGAGAGCAAGGGTGGGGTGTTCGACATCTCCAACAAACGCCGCCTTGGTCTCACCGAGTTCCAGGCCGTGAGCGACATGAAGAACGGTGTCCTAGAAATCATCAAGTTGGAGGCCGAGAAAACCTGGTCACCACAGCCTCTCGACAAGCTCTGGAAGACGCTGAGCGAAGGCGAATCAAAATCTCTCCTGAAAAAGCATTTAACCGCAGACGTGTACGGAAAACTGAAGAACAAGAAAACGTCGCTGAACGGAACGTTGGCACATTGCATCAACTCTGGTGAGTTTCATTGCTGTTTTGTTGTACCGATAAACTGTACAGGCACAACAAAGTAATACTGAAATTTCATTGAAGCTGGAAATTTTGCTTGAGGTTTCCAACTTTGCATCGATACTTTCTTCCATAATTCACCCATGTGGCCCACATTCAAGGCGATATGACTTAGAAATCCATCAATTGTAATGTCCAGACTACTGTAAACCAACTAATCTCCGTGAATATTTCCACATTTCCTAGCCTAATATTGTTAAAATATTTTGCTAGTAGATGCGGGCCTCTTTTTAACTACATTTACCTTTTCCATATACATGTATGTCGGTGTCATTTGGTGACACTACGGTAGTTAATCCTGGTTGTCTTGAATGAACTATATTGATACGTGTATTCCAGTAGACCTAATATAATTCTATAATATATGAACAGTTTGAAAACTCGTACATAACAATTTTCGTCAATTTGAAGCAAGTGTAATCCACGCCGTGGGCACTTAGTCATACCGATAATTCAAAGATTAATACACACGATAGCCGACGTAATTCGCGCATACGTGGTGTTTTTTTTTTCTGTATCGGACCGCTATCATGACAAATCACAGCTTATTGCATCAGCGGGAAGTCTAGAAGACCAATTTGCGGATTCTCGTCATGGTTTACAATGTTCGAAATTAACACGACACAATTATTGATTTATACATCTGACGGTGGGTGGCAGGTGGGAGCATGCGATGGGTAATTTAACGGGGTTCGTCTGTACCAGAATTCTGACTGGAGACCTGGTTTGACCCTCACATACGTATTTGGCATTTTGTATGTGACAGTTGAATCTGGTTATACCCCTTATGTGAGTATTACGATTATTCGTAATCCTATTTAGGGGGAGGGCCATGTGACTTTGGTGTGGTATGGACCTGGCACCAGGTCGGGTTATTTTAATTTCAGGGCTGAATGTATCTTTTCTCGATGTAAATATTCCGTTTTGATTTTGTGATTTCCCCCCCAATGCAACAGGTTAAAACGGGATTGAACCTGTTTGCCCTTACATGACCTTAGCTGTTGATAGGCTGTTAAACACCAATAAACAAACAAACAATTATACATCAGCGGACAATTTGAATCAGTACTGTGCTGTTTATATACCCAGGGTGAATACATCTCGCACGCAACTATTGTTTATTTACTATTAACTAAATGGAGGATTGCGATTGACACAGCCCACTGTAAAGTGTATACCATTTCGTTCTACGACAAACTCGTCCACTTTGTGGGAGTTGGTTTGTGGACGAGTTTATCAAAGGATGAAATTGATTCAGCTGTTCCATTTCTGGGTCAAAAATTGTAATGAAAATATATTATTTCCAAAATTGGTCGCGAAAGTTAATAGCAATCGTTGTCATACAGCGAACGATAATCGTTGCGAATATGGCCAGGTACGAAAATCAATACAATTTAGTAGCCACGAAATTTAGTTGGTTTACAGTATCCTAAATTTGCACTTACTAACATTTTAGTCATACGAAGTTGTGAAACGGGCCCCCCCCCCCCCCCCCCCCCCCGCGATATCTTTGCGTACATGTTGTTATATGTGCATTTTATATGTTAAACAAATTCTGTTTTATCGGTAGTTCATGAGCAGCCAGCATGTAAATTAAGACTAGATGTAGACATAGCTGCCTTGTTGTTCACAGGTTGTCTCCACTTGGGCAGCAACGTGGGAATCTACGCCTGTGATCCAGAGGCCTACACCACATTTGAGGACATACTGAGCCCGGTCATCAAAACCTACCACAAAGTGGACAAAATCGACCATCCCGTGCCCACATTCGGCACACCAGAACAAATTAAGGCCCTGGAGAATCTAGACCCTGAAGGCAAGATGGTGGTATCGACTCGTATCCGTGTCGCGCGCAGTCACAAGGCTTACCCCTTCCCACCAGCAGCTTCAGCTGAGGTAAGCTTATGGAGATTAGTAGAATCTATGGCAGTGTTTGGACTGAGACGGGGGAATCCTTGTCGAGCGTAGCACCTTTCTGCTGTCCTCAAAGATATTAGATCCTAATCACAGGTAACGGACCGAGGTCTATAAATACATTAAATATGCCTAAAAGCATCAATAAATGAAAAAAATAAAAAGCTAATTTTTTTTTTACTCCCTTTTGAGCTTTTTTTTTTTTTCTTCATTTATTGATGCTTTTAGGCATATTTAATGTATTTATAGACCTCGGTCCGTTACTTCAACCTGTGATCCTAATCTCACTGCGAACAATGCCAAATAACTCAAAATTATTCACGCGATTCTGAAAAAATAAAACGCTGTAAAATCATTTTAATCACTTTGAAATAGAACATGGGTTGGAGTTACAACTTATCAACAAGAATTTATGGGGGATATAAGCTTGCAAGTCCAACAGTACTGTATGTAGCCTTATTTCACCAAAATTGCAAAGTATACTTATCTTGCGTAGTACACTTTGAGGGAGAAATTTTCAATTTTAAGGATACATGTACATACATGTACATTATTTTTATTACGGTATACTGAATTTATTACATTATCACAGCCATTTTGGCTGTGATATTGCAATACATTCAGTATAATAATTCTGCATACTTTTAATCATCAAATATATACAGCCTTTAGTTCTATATGAAATAATGCATTTCGGGAAAAATAAATGATTATAAATTCTTAAAGTGTACTTTAAATAGCTAGATAAGTTTGCTTTATAATAGCAATTTTGGTGAAATCATCTACTGGATGAAGGGCTTCCAGCCTAGTATTGAATTCTTACAGTTTATACCCGATAAGTTCTCAAAAGAAATGTTTAACCCTTTCAGCCCTAAATAAGTGGAACCGACCGTGATGTGTTAATTTTCTGACCTATCCAATCATCACAAAAAGATTTTTGGACTAGTCTATTTATAAAAAGTGGGTGTTTTTTTTCTAAAAAAGTATGAAAATTACTTGCAAAAAGTGCAGATCCTGATGCTCATTGCGAGCCGGCTCATTGGGTTCTTCAATGTTTGCCATCTTCACAAGTGGTCTGTAATGTTGAAAGGGTTAACATTATTGCTATAATATACAAGAGGGGCGTGTTTGTTTGTTGCAGCAATTTGAGAACATGGAAGCGGAGACCGTTGAGGCGTTGAAGACCCTGACGGGAGAGCTGGCCGGCACGTACCACCCATTGAGGAAAATGGACTCTGCCACACAGGACCAAATGGTCGCAGATCACTTCCTCTTCAGGAACGACGATAAGTATGTAGTCCTGTTTGGAAGGCGTCTGGAGGAAGGGGGGCAAACTCTTATAAAGGGGGCTAATGGTAAATTTAACAGTAGGTTTCATCCTTTACTGGAATCCCGATATCCCTGGTTTGGCCCTCACATACATTTTTGGCTTTCTTGTTACTGGAGTTGAATCCGGTTATACCAATTATAAAAGTACTAAGATTAGTACTAATTGTATTACTTTTAGGAAGTGGGGCGAAGTGACTGGTGTGGTGAGGACCTGGCACCAGGTGTGACAGGTTATTCTAACTTTAGCTGTTGACAGGCTGTTGAACACCATTAAATAAATAAATTCACTCCAGATAAGTTTTGCATTTAAAGAGTATTATATCCCCATATTGCCAATTCAATGCGTATTTTAAAATGTGATGCGTATTTTCACATTGCTGTGAGTGTTTTGTACTCCCACTTTTGATAATCAATGCATATTCTGCTAAAATCAGTGTAAAATACGCCAATACGCACCTTACCTGGAGCTCTGATTACACCGTTTCACTCGATGCTCCTTGTGTGTGTCAGGGTCCTGGAGGACGCGGGCGGCTACAAGTACTGGGACATCGGGCGCGGCATCTTCTGCAACGCCAACAAGACCTTCCTCACCTGGGTGAACGAGGAGGACCACCTCCGCCTCATCTCCATGCAGAAGGGCGGCGATCTTGGCGAGGTCTACCGACGACTCGTCAAGGTACGCAACCAGGCCGCATGTCATGTGGTCATGTGGTGTAGGCTAAATCGCGCGAGATATTTATGCCCCTATGTGATATCAAGGGGGCCATATTGTGTTGCTCTTGAGGTTCCGTATGTCTGTCAGTCTGTGTACATTTGCGTTGCTCCATCGGGTAATATCTCAATATTACTTGAAGGATTGCTTTAATATTTGGACAGTTTATTCCCTGAACATGTGACTCGCTCACACCACCAAATACATGACCTTGACCTTTGTGACCTTCGAAATGCTGGTGAAACACTTAGCCATTTTCTTACGTAAAAAATTAGTATGAAAAAGCCAATGCAGGATATTCACGATTAAGAGTTTAATAGCTATTGCTGGGATGTTAAACCCGTTCACTTTAACACAGTCTATCAGCTTCCTGAAAGTTGGCATCTCTGTTTCACCACTTCAGGCTATTGGAGAGCTGGAGAAGAAGCTGGATTTTGCCAAGAAGGATCACTACGGTTACCTGACATTCTGCCCGACCAACCTGGGGACGACACTCCGTGCCAGTGTACACATGGCCATCCCCAACGTGAGCAAGCAGCCAAACTTCCGCGAGTTCTGCGAGAAGTACTCCATCCAGCCCAGAGGTACGCTATACTGTAATAACTCATAACTTTTCGGACATGGTTTATTCTGGGAAACGCATGGTTTTGTTACAGCAAAGAATGTCCAAATATTTATGGTTAGTATGGTTGTACTCGGTTATCACAATAACAATGTATTTGGATACAATAAAAATATACTTGGATACAATGCATTCGGGAAACCCCTGCTGCAGAATATAAACATCCTATTATCCACGTTTCATGTGTATTTTGATTTTTTTGTTAATGAGAAAATAATCAGATTATGTGCTCTGAAATTTATGTCCCCTTTCGTTGTTTACCAATCACGTACCAGGGGCCCCGTTTCACTAAACTTTGTACGACTAAAATGTTCGTAAGTGCAAATTTATGATCGTCTGGAAATTTCAATTGATGAATTTACATTTATTCAGCATAGGCTGCATATGCAGCCTATGCCTATGCTGAATAAATGTAAATAAAATAATTGTTTACAAGAAAACATTGTTAATGTGAAATTTACAGACTATCATAATTTTGCACTTTGACACTGAGCCATGGATTATCTCCCTCTTTGGACCTGGAATTTTTCCTCGTTTACTATCAAAGCGATATGTGGGGTATCCGTGTTTTATGAATACATTTTCTAGTTTCAAATCTATTGGTCAATGGTGAAATATGGCGACGTGGTATGGGAATTATTTACAGAACTGGACCCATTAAAATTAACATCTTAGTATCTCGCATTCAATATATCCTTCAGGTGTTCACGGCGAGCACTCAGAGAGCGAGGGAGGTATATATGATCTGTCGAATAAACGACGTCTTGGTTTGACGGAATACGATGCTGTATCGGAAATGATGGAAGGCGTGAAGGCGATCCGAGACTGGGAGAAGGAGCTGGCCGCCGGCACGAAGAAATAGGCGGCAATTTCCCGTACTCTGACCCCTGTACATCGAACAGTTTATTTATGTTCACGCTTAAATGGCAGGAATCGAATGTTGTCGTCTCTTGTTTTTCGTATTCTTACATATTTTTTTTATGACAAGTTTTGGCAGCAAATGGAGACGATTCTCATTGCACTGTGTCAAAACATGTTTTGTTTTTTGTTAAATAAATAAAAATAGTAAATTTAATTCTGCTTTGCAAGTGCATTCAAGCATTGAGCTTTGTTTTATTTTGCTCCATAGTTCTATTCCTAAGCCTAGCTGAGCTCATTCTGATACAGAATTGAATGGCTCTCATTTGGTTTTTATTTACTGTTTGCATGCTGGGAAATTTGTGGGCTATTAATAGTTCAAAAATAGCAGATGACAATTCATGATATTTTCTTTTATTTCTCGTTATACATATCGTGAATATGTCTTGAAATTTCATTAGAATTGCGTCCTCTGGACGCAATTCTAATGAAATTCCAAGATATATTTACAGAGGGAAATAAGAAACATAAGTACTCGTAATTTGTTGGATGTTATTTTCACTGCTAGCATGCAGAGTTAAGAATGTGTAAAATAAGGAGACAGCAATTCTGTTCCTGTAGTTTTAAGTCGAGTTAATCATATGAACATTGGAAGTGTTTTCACCACCCCACAGTTAACAACCTTTCCCAATCACGGCTTTGTTATGGATTATGTTTCTCTTCACTAAAATATGTCGTGTTTCGATAAACAGAAGAACATTTAAATAGCAATTGATGGATACAAGTAAGCAGTATTACAAATTCGGATGAATCGGTGCTTTATGTCTAGTATATGCAAGCAAAGATGGTGGAATCTTGATTGTATTTGTTAGCATTTAAATAATTTTGTGTTTGCTAGATTCCAGAGTGGCGATACGGAAAAGATAGTACTTAAGATATTGCCCAATTGTGTTATACAGCCCTGTGTGATATAGGACTTGTCGCAACAACAATTGGCTTGTTGAAGCCACACTGCTTGGTATAGCTTTACAAATTCTTTCGATGCGTAGAGAATGATTTTTGCAAATACATGCATGCAGATTTATCTGGCCAATTTTTGTTGTGATAAGTCGCATTTGTGTGACAATCCATAATTCCATTTAATACTCCAGCAGACTGTGTATTTGGAAATATTTTTCTCCATAAAACCTACAGTGTAGTGTATACTAATTGTCTTTAATGTTTCTTTTTGCGAAGAATTTGAAGAAAATTGTTTCATAATTACAGTCTTATCTGGGGTATGTTTCACCTTAGTCTATGGAGCTTACATGTATATGTTGGCACGTACTTAGACCAAGATGGAAAACAAAGATCAAGTGCTATTCTTAATGCCATACATTAAATGGCTTATTTTCCCATAGACTTGCATGGATGATGTCTTGACGGATAATAGAAAGTATATACGGCAAAACTAATTTATACACTGTTATATTGGTATGAAAAAAAGACCTGTAGCCTATTTCACCAACATTGCAAAGTATACTGCTCTAGCAAAGTATACTTTGAGGGAGAAATTTTAAATTTAAGGACAAATTTATTAATATTTATTATACTGAATTGATTACATTATCACAGCCATTTTGGCTGTGATAATGTAATAAATTCAGTATAATAAATCTGCATACTTTTAATCATCAAATATATGCAGTCGTTAGTTCTATATGAAATAATGCATTTCATGAAAAATAAATGATTACTCCTTCAAAGTATACTTGTTACATGGTTTCCGTTGTTTGCACATGGCTTTAGGCAATGCTCATTCCGGGGCCGCGTGTAATGGAAGTGCCTTCATGACGTCACTACGCAGAAGTGCCTTCATGACGTCACTACTTCATGACGTTCATGAAGCGGCCCCGGAATATGCATACCGAAAATGATCTACGTTAATGGGACGATTTTATAAAAGTATTGAAAATACTGAATATAATGCTCAAATTACATCAGTTTCTTGTTGGAAATGTAACAATAACGTTTGATCATGTCCAGCCGTGTGCAAATGTTTGCTGTGGCCCGAGGGAACTGTTTGAACCCCAAGGCCGCAGGCCGCGGGTTCAAACAGTTCCCGAGGGCCACAGCAAACGTTTGCACACGGCTGGACATGATGAAACCTTATATTTGCTAGATATAAAGTATACTTTGCAATTTTGATGAAACCAGCTATTGGAAATGGAGTAAAGTCTGTGGGTGAATGGTTTTGTTTAATGTGTGGCATGGAACTGTTCATGTCTGAGCCATGTTAGAAGCTTCCCGGTACCTTGACATTTGTCTGTTTAAACCGCTATTAAAATTGGAGGTCTTGTTTGTTACATTTTATTTGTTATTTCTGTTTTCCTCTGTGATGTACATTCACCTTCATATATAATGAGGGTGGAACTTGTTATTACTCAAAATGTCCATATTTCTGGCAAGAAAAATATTGCTTATGCTTAATTCAATCAGTTGCAGTCTAATCATGGACTGCACTGTTCGCCATTCAGTCCACCTGTCGGACATCAAAGCCGCAGAATATATATCTGACAGCTAGCTGCCCATTTTCCAGCTACACACTGCTTGTTATTTATTAAGTGGGTGGCAGGTGGGAGCATGTGATGGGTAATTTAACGATCAGGGTTCATCCTTACTGGAATCCTGACTGGAGACCTGGTTTGGCCCTCGCATACGTCTTTGGCATTTTGTATGTGACAGTGTCAGTTGAATCTGGTTATACCCCTTATGTGAGTACTACGATTATTCGTAATCCTATTTGAGGGGAAGGGGCCAGGTCAGGTTATTCTAATTTCAGGGCTGAATGTTTTTTCTCGTAATTATTCTGTTCTGATTTTGGGATTTTCCCTCCAATGCTGCAGGTTAAAATGGGATCGAACCCATTCGCCCGGGCTTACAGGACCTTAGCTGGTTATACCGCCCCGTGCAGGCACCGGGGCGGGATCAACTGATCCTGAGAATAGTGCTGCAGTAGCCATTGCTTGTTGTAAAAGGCGACTAAACTGGCTTAACGATTGGGTTCATACTTCCCGGAACCCACTATACCGGATTTGGCCCTCATGTACATTTTTGGCTTTCTTGTATGTGAGAGTTGAGTCAGGCTATGCCCCATATATAAAAGTAAGATTAGCGCTAATCCTATTACTTTTAGGGGATGGGATAAATGATGCTGGTGTGGCGAGGGCCTGGCACCAGATCAGGTTGTTCTAATTTCAGGACTGAATATATATTTTGATTGTAAATATTGAGTTCTGAAGTTGGGATTTACCCCCCTCGGACAGGTGGATACGGGACACGACCCCGTTGACCCGTCTGCGTGTAGACTCCCTGAGGCTTGTACCTCTATGTCAGAAAAGCGGACGTTAAACCCTATTCACTCACTCACTCACTTTAATAGCTGGTTATACCCCTTATGTGAGTATTACGATATTCGTAATCCTATTTTAGAGGAAGGGATTTTGTACCCAATATGTGCGATTTTGCATGAAAAACTTTCACAGAATCTATTTACCCGCTGTCGGAACAGGTGAAATATGGGTTTGACCCCGTTAACTTGAACTGACCTTTATAGCTGTTGACGGTCCGTTAAAGTTGACGAAAATGTAATTTCTGGATTGGTTCTGAAATTTCATCAACTTTTGACGTCACTTATGGAAAATATTGTTAATTTTGTAAATATTTGTATGCCCCTGTCTCTGTATCGCCGGAATTATTTAGTGTTTGGACCGTTTGTCCGTCCGGCACATTGACGTTCGCCAGAGATTTGCAATTATGTTGTATTCTGTCTCAATTATATCCTAACTTCTATATTCCCTGAAGGATTACTTAACTATTTCAACCACATGTGACAGCGGGTGTGGGAAATCACATGAACGTATATATTTAGTATATTAAAGGTTAACAACGAAGTATCTATACAAGTAACAACAGACTATCAGATTAGTTGTTCCCATCACCTGTGATTTCAACGCAGCACTTGTGGACAGATGCCACATATTCATGCTGCCCTTAATATGACCTTGACAACTTTGAATCTTTGCACACATTGATAAGTTTGCCAGAGTTTCTCAATTCTGTCGTAACTTCTATATCACTTGATGGATTACTTTAATATTTCATTGGTGGCAGGTGGGAGCACGCGATGGGTAATTTAACGATCGGGTTCATCCTTACCGGAATCCCGACTGGAGACCTGGTTTGGCCCTCACATACGTCTTTGGAATTTTGTATGTGACAGTTGAATCTGGTTATACCCCTTATGTGAGTATTACGATATTCGTAATCCTATTTTAGGGAAGGGGCCAAGTGACTTGGTGTGGTATGGACCTGGCACCAGGTCTGGTTATTCTAATTTCAGGGCTGAATATATTTGTTCTCAATGTAAATATTACGTTCTGATTTTGGGATTTTCCCCCCAATGCAGCAGTTTAAAATGGGATCGAACCCGTTTGCCCGGCCTTACATGACCTTAGCTGTTGATAGGCCGTTAAACACTAATAAACAAACAAAACAAACTAATTAAATGCGTCGCCTGAAAAAATAATATTTTCAACAGATTATAAAGTATCATTGCACATCAAAAAATATATATAGAGAATAAATAGTAATGTCCGTTAACATTTTGAGGAAAGACGGTTATCGCCCCTGATATCATTGTGGAAATTTATGTCTGATACAAAATGTATAATGTCGTGAGATATCGTACATTTTCTTGGTTAGAAAACCTGTGGAACGCCAAATCGACATAAACTCGCAATATATATTGCTAGCAACAAATATTTTGAGCTAGCAATAAATATTTGGAGAGCTCTCGAAATCATTTGGAGAGCTCTCGAAATCATTTGGAGAGCTCTCGAAATCAATTAATGATATCTCGAAATCATTTGGAGAGCTCTCGAAATCATTTGGAGCGAGCAATATAACATTTGATTTTAGAGAGCTTTGGAGCTATCTCTAAATCACTTGGAGAGCTCTCGAAATCATTTGGAGAGCTCTCGAAATCATTTGGAGAGCTCTCGAAATCAATTAATGATATCTCGAAATCATTTAGAGAGCTCTCAAAATCATTTATAGCGAGCATTATATAACTTTGATTTGGAGAGCTCTCTAAATCATTTGGAGCTCTCGAAATCATTTGGAGAGCTCTCGAAATCAATTAATAATATCTCGAAATCATTTAGAGCTCTCGAAATCATTTGTAGGGAGCATTATATAACTTGATTTGGAGAGCTCTCTAAATCATTTGGAGAGCTCTCGAAATCATTTGGAGAGCTCTCGAATTCATTTGGAGATATCTCAAATTGATTTAGAGAGGGCATTATAAACTTGATTTGATGCTAGCTCCAAATACCACTCCACGTGGGAACTGGAGGAAAAAAACAATACGCGCTCCCTTCCCGCGCTTTTAAAATCTCTGTACGCATGTGCACCAAGCCTATTAAAAACTTCGTAACCTTCAATATGGAGTATATGGATGGAGTAAAAAAAAAAATGTTTAGCTTATTTCTTTTTCATTTATTGATGCTTTTAGGCATATTTAATTTATTTATAGACCTCGGTCCGTTACTTCAACCTGTGCTGTAAACATGCTCGACATATGTGTATTCACTACTACACGTGTGACAGGCGACTTCCGGTCTAGGTAAAGTCGCACTAAATTTGGGATGGCACGATTTACCCAAATCTACCCAAATCTTCATGTAATTACTATATGTGTTAATAAATAAAGCTATGCACATTATAATAATGATGTTTGGACTGTACTTACATAATATATGTAATTCATTTGCTTATACCCGGGCCTTTTTTAATGTTTTGATGCAAAATGGAAATATTTGTACATGAAATAAAGGGAGAATACCGCGATTCACTTATGCTAGTAAGCAAAGGAATATAATGCACTTTATAATGGCTAAATGGGAATGATGATTTTTAATTGAAATACTCATAAAAACAGTAGAACCTCTCTAATGTTGACATCCAAGGAGACAGTGTGTGAAAACTGTTATGTCAACTAATATAATTATATATTTATATACGGTAGTAATATATAATTTAAATATATAAACTACCAATATTTTAAAACTAATACTGCATTAATATGTATATGTGGCTGTGACTGGATAAATGGGGCTTATCGAAATTGTGACCAGTGTAGGTTCTGATTAAATAGATCCCTTCTGTAGCCTGGTAACGACCTACATTGCTTGTTCGAAGCATGGCTGGCGGTTTCATTTATGGAATGACGAATGTTGCAGATGCTGATCAGACTGCGGATGCACATGCTTATCTGGATCTACACTGGTCGCAAAACCCATAAACCACATGTATCCAGTCACAACCACATTATGTGCGATATGCAATCATGGTCGATGATAAAAGTTAGACAACTGAGACATCATTAATGAGTCTCGGTAGTCTCCGTTTATAATAATGCTATATTAATCGTTTTCCCGCAGAAATAGGTGCTTTATTCTTCCTATGTTTCGGTGAAAATGTGGTTATTATATGATATACTAATGATATATTGTAGAAAAAGTATATAATATAATCATAAATGTTATTTTTAATGAATATTTGGGTATATTTGGGTAAATCGTGCTGCGTAATTCAATGCGTAATTCAATAATTCAGGGAGACATCGTTTTCATAGTTTCAAGCGATTTAATGCTAGCTCCAAATAATATATATATTGCAAGCTCGAAATGAATTAGAGATAGCTCGAAATGATTTCGAGAGCTCTCTAAATGATTTCGAGAGCTCTCCAAATGATTTAGAGATAGCTCCAAATTATTTAGAGAGCTCTCCAAATCAAAGTTATATAATGCTCGCTACAAATGATTTCGAGAGCTCTCTAAATGATTTCGAGATATCATTAATTGATTTCGAGAGCTCTCCAAATGATTTAGAGAGCTCTCCAAATCAAATGTTATATAATGCTCGCTCCAAATGATTTCGAGAGCTCTCCAAATGATTTCGAGATATCATTAATTGAATGATTTCGAGAGCTCTCCAAATATTTATTGCTAGCTCCAAATATTTGTTGCTAGCAATATATATTTGAGTTTATGTAGATTTGGCGTTCCATAAAAACCAGATGGCTTATCTCGTATGCCTGCCCGTGATTGATACCAATATTATGAACATTTCTGCTGCATTCCACAATGGAGTAAAATGTTTCCTTTCATGTAACTGCTTTATATGCATGCACACATGCATTCCTCTGATAGTCCGCTATATGGTAAATGTCTTTTAATTTATGTTTCCTTGCGCGGATCTGCTTGATATTTCACACACGTATTGCTCTAATGGTCCTCTATTGCCCTGCGACAAATCCAAATTTTGAATGGACTACAATGGACGTTTATGTATAATTGGTGATATCACTCGTTCACAATGAGATGGGATCGATTGTGGCCTAGGAGTTATATAGAACACCTGACTTCCAATCCGGAGGTTGTGGGTTCAAACCTCGCCTTACGCATCAACAATACTTTCATAGTATTTCCATCCCACTGGTCTGTCAGATGAGACTTTATACTATGGTTCCCTCTATATGACCCTAGCTGTTGGTGGGGCGTTAAACCCACAGAGGTCCGAAGTTGTGCTGGGAAAAGTGTACCGAGTCCGAATCGGTGGGCCTACCAACTAAAACGCCCACCGATTCGGACTCGGTACACTTTTCCCAGCACAACTTCGGACCCCTGTGGTTAAACCCATTCACTTCCACTTCAAAAGTGTGATAGCACTCATTCAAATAGCCTATTATATGTGATGTCACTCATTTCATCACTGATTCAATGCCGAACGTGTGATATCGCGATCACCAATTCAAATTAATGTTATCACCTCGTTGAATGGTCGATCACATTTGTGTGTCCCATTACGATATTGGAGGGGACATTTAGTGTTCCTCTTGTCCGTTTGTCCATCACGAACCTTGTATCTCATAAACTTTTAAACCGTATTAGATATAGACCTGAAACTTGGTATGTAGCTTCCTTATGATGAGTAGATGTGCAAATGTTATTTCCATTTTTTATTCGAACCTCCGGTCATGGATTATCTCCCCATTTTCGACTTATCTGCGTTAAAGTTTTGTGTCGAGCCTGCTTGCGGAAAGCGAGACATAGTGATCACAATGCCGTCCGGGTGTCCGTGCGTCCGTCCTTATATCTCTGCAGTCCTAAGTCACATTGACTTGAAACTTCATATGCTTATTAGTCGTGATCCATATATGCATGCTGTATCCCACTCATGCGGCCCCTGTGTCCAAGGTCAAGGTCAAATGACTTAGAAGTTTGCGTTCCGAAATCTGCGTTAAAGTTTTTAAATACCTTATATCTCTGCAGTCCTAAGTCACATTGACTTGAAACTTCATATACTTATTAGTCATCAGCCATATATTCATGCTGTATCCCACTCATGCGGCCCCTGTGCCCAAGGTCAAGGTCAAATGACTTGGAAGTTTGTGTTCCGAAATCTGCGTTATAGTTTGTTAATACCTTATATCTCTGCAGTCCTAAGTCACATTGACTTGAAACTTCCTATGCTTATTAGTCATCATCCATATATTAATTCTGTGTCCCACTTATGCGGCCCATGTGCCATTATGTCAAGGTCAAATGACTTAGAAGTTTGCGTTAAAGTTTCTGTCAAAGTTTGTTAAAGTTTTCACATACCTACTATCTCTGTAACCGAAAGTCAGATTTGCTTGAAACTTTGTATGCTTATTGGGCATCAGACTTCAAATAAATACACTCTGAGACCATCAAATGCCTCGGCGGGCTCGACATTCGGGCCGCGGCCATCTGGTTCATATATTATATCTCCACAATTGTGACTCCAATTTACTTCCAACTTCCAATACTTTTCATCATCCATATTTTCATTCCATAGCCTGCCCATGTGGTCCACATGCCGAAGGTCAAGGTCAAATGACTTTGACATTTGTGTTAAAGTTTTTACATACCTTATATCTCCACAACACTTCAAACTTAAAATAATTCTTCATTATCATCCACATTTTAATTTTGCCCACCCATGCGGCCCACATGCCTAAGATCAAGGTCATGACTTTACAATTTGCATTTCAGTTTTTACATACCTTATATCTCCACAACCCTTAATTCAAACTTCAAATAAATACACTCTGAGACCATCAAATGCCTCGGCGGGCTCGACATGCGGGCCGCGGCCATCTGGTTTTGCTTTGACACTGAGCCATGGATTATCTCTCCCTTTTGGACTGGAATTTTGACTTGATATGTGATATGTGGGGCATCCGTGTTCTATGGACACATTTTCTAGTTGAATGGGTGATGTCATCTATTTTGAATTGGTGATAACACAAACTGGTATTTAAAGTCTCAATACAGCACATAATGTCCCAAAGTATGCACTGCAGTTTATTGCTTTGACTCTAAAAGGACGTTAGCTGTTGAATGTCATTAATCAACACCAATCGCTATCTGTGACTGGAGAAATGGGGCTTATGGGTTTTGTAACCAATGTAGATCCAGATTAGCCTGTGCATCCACAGCTGGATCAGGATTTGCAATATTCACCATTCCATCAATGAAACGCCCGTCATGCTTCTAACAAGCAATGCAATTGTTAATAGGTACATGAGTGTGCTATTTGATCAGGAGCTACACTGGTCACAAATCCCATAAGCATCAGGGGGCCGTTTCACTAAACTTCGTACGACTAAAATGTTCGTAAGTGCACAATTATGATAGTCTGTAAATTTCACATTAACACTGTTTTCTTGTAAATAATTATTGGATTTACATTTATTGAGCATAGGCTGCATATGCAGCCTATGCTCAATAAATGTAAATCCATAAATTGAAATTAAATACAGACGACCTTAAATTTGAACTTACGAACATTTTAGTCGCAAGAAGTTTAGTGAAGCGGCCCCCAGTTATCCAGTCACAGCCACATACTCGACATAATGATCCAGTCGTAACTCTGAAACATTAGTCCACGATTAATCGAAGCCTAAGTGCGTGGACAGACCACATTTTCTAGTTGTAACAGATTAATTTCTGGTATTAAAACTATTTTTCTCTATGGACATTTTCAACTAGATGCGACAATAGTCCATGTCGTCTTCTCACTAAAGCATATCGGAGATCTCCTAAATTGTCTGCTATTTGGAGTGCGGAGTCCTGTGATAAACAGAAACTTCGAAACTCATTTCCATTTGATACGAGTTTCATAAATCTCATCAAATGGAAAGTCATTTAAGATCCTCTATATATTGCTTGTTGAAACCACGGGGTGCTTCATTGATGGAATGGCGAACAGTGCCGACCCTGATCAGACTGCGGATGCACAGGCTGATCAGTAGCCTATTTCACGAACATTGCAAAGTATACCTATCAAGCAAAGTATACTTTGAGGGAGAAATTTTCAATTTAAGGACACACTTATCAAATGCGTCGGTCATCCTGAACTTGGAATGGTGTAAGCCGCGATTAGTCACTGGTCATGACAGCCACAAAAGCTGTATTAATATTTGAGTTTTTGACCCAGTAATACATAACGGATAATCTTATAAAGCGCATTAAGGTTTCAGACGGGCGGTAATGCAGAAGTCTGTGGCTATAATTAACCCCCTATTAAGGACTGACTTCATAAAACACCATCCTTTGTTTCGAGGACAATAGCTTCGTAAATGTGATTGAATATTTGTATAAAGTGTATCAGACCCTGTTCTTATTAATGTATACTATACTGTGTATTGAGTTGCCATATTAGCATGGACAAGCTATCTGCCAGTTTCACCTCTTGTAGCGTTTGACACAGACAACTCGGGATTTGACAGATCAAAGAATAAAATTTAGTGCAATATGTTTTAAAAATAATTCTTTACAACATCCTATCCATTCACTATATGTAGACCAAATCGATACCAAAATCTGATTTTGGATGTTAAATGTGCCCATTTGTTTCTGCTTTCTGCACAGGATATCTAGAGTGCACAGTTGTATAGGCTGTCTTATCCGTAGACTGGATTACCATGTATAATGTATTGAATGCAATGAGGAATATTGATGTTGTATGTACTTGTGCTGTTATCATAAACGTGTTGCTAGAATACTATGAGCGGCAAGGCTGTCATACCTGTAGTTCTAAAATTAGGTGAGTAGAGTGACCTTTTGATTTAGACAGTGTAACATGGCCATTTTATATTTTGGTAATGACAAAATGTATAGATCATGGTGTATACATTGGCATGAAATAATTGATAGCATGTTGTAAATGATTCATTGCAGCCTGTTGTACCAACTTTTATTATGCTCCCGCCACCGAATGGTGAGGGGGGCATATAGTGTTACCGGCGTCCGTACGCCCCCGCTAAGCCCAGGATCACGGTCACAGACTTGGTGCATTCGAAACCTTGACGCTCAGAGTAAATGGCTTATAACTTCTGTTTCCTTGTTCGGATCTGCTTCACATTTCACACACGCATTGCTCCAATGGTCCTCTACCGCCCTGTGACAAATCCATATGTTTCCCGCCCCCGCTAAGCCCAGGGTCAATGCCACAGACTTGGTGCGTTCGAAACCTTAACGCTCGGGTTTCCTTGCTCGGATCTGCTTCACATTTCACACACGCATTGTTCTAATGGTCCTCTACCGCCCTGCGACAAATCGACTATCGTCCCGCCCCTGCTAAGACCAAGGTCAAGGTCACATGATACTTGGTGAATTTGAAACCTTAACGCTCAGGTAAATGTCTTATAGCTTATGTTTCCTTGCATGGATCTGGTTGGTATTTCACACACACATTGGCCCTCAGGTACGTTTTTATCTTTGGCTCTTTTGTTACATGGGAGTTGAATTGGGTTATTGCCCATTATAAAAGTAGTAAGATTATTACTGATCTTACTGCTTTTGGGAGGGGCCAAGTGATTCTGGTGTGGCGAAGACCTGGCATCAGATCAGGATTATTCTGATTTCAGGGCTGAATATATAGTTTTGTTATTGTAAATATTCAATTCTGATATTAGGCCCCCCCCCCCCCCATTCCCCCCCCCCCCCCCCATTTGTACATGTACTTGAACATGCGTTCGAAACTCGGGTAAATATCTTATAATGTCGCTTTCCTTGCATGGATCTGCTTGATATTTCACACACCCATTGCTCTGATGGTCTGCTTTTATGCTGTGAGAAATCCACGCTTCTCTGGCCGTCTGTGTTTTCAAATGTGCCTTGTTTTCTTTGGATGCCAACGGGGGCATTCGTGTGCCGACAGGCCACATTTCTAGTTAGTTTATATGTCGTATGTTTTTCTGTATGTGTCAAACGCTAGGTGTAACTGACCGATGGCATGTACATACTAAGATGACAGAGATGGCAACTCCATGCGCCTTAAAGGATTCAGTAACAAGAGAATGTTCATGTTATACATATATCCCATCACATTTATAAATTATCTTTGAATCAGACGATGATCAGTTATAGAACGGGTCCTTAACAACAAGAACAACAACAAAACAAAAATTACCAGAGTGTCTGAAAATAAAATTAAGTTGATGCTGCATATTGTATTATGTCATTTATGGTGATACAATAATCCATTTTACGGTTAATTAATATATAAATATACAGGGCTATAGATAAGGAATTGGTAATAGAGTATTTTCACTCCATCATTTCTGAAGCAATTGAGTATTTCAACATTTAATTGGCTAAAATAAAATCACACTACTGTTTACACATCAACAGACAGCAATTATTTAATAGATTGCTTCGAAAAGAAAACATTTATTGGCATTTCTTTAGGATTTAGACAATTCTAATGAAATACCAAGATGTGTTTTCATGGAAAATAAGGAAAAGAAATGCTATATTTGTGGTATGTTTATTGTTTTCTGCAGCATAATAAAGGTACCACAAAATTGTTATTGCTTTTTTATACTGGCTACTTCTGATTTCAATTGGGTTTTTGGCAATTTTAATTGGGTATTAAAGCAAATACGCAGCCTATCTGGAGCTGCTCTGAATATATATCTTTTATGCATACAGACCATGTCCGCGGGTTGTGAATTCATGGAAAAAGTGTTTAATATTGTTAGGCTAGCAGCTAAACACTGGTTGGCAGTTTAGAGTAGACTAAACAAGATACAAGTTTCAGTTTCTTTATTATGTATATCACAATTGTTTGTCAGGATAGTACTAGTAGTAGCCCAAATGTTAGCGGCTGAACATATCTACAACAACAACTAATGGCTGAACGAAGTTTGAGTGACAGTGAAAGTTCTGCATTTGAGTGTTGGTCTTCTCTCTGTGACCGAAGTGATAATCTGTGTTGCGCCATTCCTTATATAGACGCTGGATCTGACAGTCAGCCAATCAGTGGCCAGGAAATCTGACAGTCAGCCATTTCATTGGTTGAAATCAGAGCGTTGACTGTCAAGATTCCGCCATCTTGGATTTGAAAGTTACGTTTTTTCTGTTTCTGTTTCTGCCGTATACAGTCCTCCTTCAACTGATTGAAGATTTTGCCCGGTTTGATGTAGTATGCGCGTGCGCAGAGGTAGCACGTCACAAGAGAAAGTTTTACTGTTTTTCACTTGGCTAAAATGTTAAAAATATGATAAAAACAAGTGCAGTACGTCTTAGTATTGTTGGACTGCCACCCGGACCTTAAATGTGTCCAGGGAGTCAGCATCAGCGATATCTGGTGGTAGGGCATTCCAGTCTCTGACAGTTCTGGGAAAGAAAGAAGGACATTTTCCTGGCGTCAATGCGGCTAGTCATTAATTGGAATGCTCGTTGATGATCATGTCGGGGTCGTCGGTTCGGGGCTATTAATCTGCTAGCTTTGCTTATTGCTACGAGTTCCCGGTCAATCCTGTACATCATGCAGAGTCTCTTGTCCCGCCTTCTGTCCTTGACAGACCTCCACTTGAGTTTGGTCAGCATGTCTGTTACACTTGAGGTATTGTGCTGTCTGTTTGAAACATATCTGGCGGCCCTTCGTTGTACCATTTCCAGTTTGTTGGTGTTGGTTTCTGTGTACGGGTCCCAGACTGGACTGGCATACTCTAATAGAGGTCTGACAAGCGTGAAGTACGCCTGTTTCTTTGATCGACTTGGATACGATTTTCAGGTTTCGCTTTAGGAATCCAAGCGTTCTATTGGCTTTGGTACAGATGTTGGCAATATGAATATCCCAGCGCAGGCTACCAGTTATAGTGAGACCCAGGTATTTTGCGGAGGTAACAGGTTCGAGGGTGTGGCCGTGGAGTGTGTAGTTGCTCTGAATTGGCTGCCTTTTGTTGGTAACAGTCAGAACATTACATTTTTTAGGATGAAATTTCATTTTCCACCTGGTTTCCCAGTCTGCCAATTTGTTCAGGTCCTCTTGTAATAACTGGACATCTTCACTGGCTGTAATGGTCATATAGTCAATAGTGTCATCTGCAAACAGTCGGGCGATGGATGATTTCAGACCTTCTGCCAGGTCATTTATGTAGTAGAGGAAGAGTCCTGGGCCTAGCACAGATCCTTGCGGTACACCGGACTCTACATTTACGCTGTCTGAGTGCTCCCCGTCGAGGACGACTGTCTGCTTCCTGTCTGATAGCCAGCTATGAATCCATTTGTTGATACTACCTTGTATACCATATCGATGGAGCTTATGGATTAAAAATGCTGTGGCTAACTTTGTCGAAGGCTTTTGCAAAGTCCATGACGAGGACATCAGTCTGCTTTCCGTCCTGTAGATTGGATGATAGGTCGTCAACAAATTCTATCAGTTGTGTTTCGCAGGACCTTCTTTTCCGGAAGCCGTGTTGCAATTGGGTTTAGAGGATTTTAGGAATTTTTAGACTAGAAATTACAAGCGTAAGATAAAACTAAGGTAATTCGGTGGGTGAGGTCAGATGTCCAGGTGATTCTATATGTCAAAATACATCAGGTAAGTGTAAAGTTGTGAAGATAAACATGCATTTAATGAGTGACCGCCAAACGGAAATGCTGCGTGAGTTGACAGTCAAATAATGGCGGGCACGAAACATTGCCGAACAAATAATTAGACTCATGGAGATATTATGACGTCTGATGTATGATCACCTATGCAAATACTTAGGAGGAGGGTTGGGCTACCAGCATATGTAGGTACGACACCATGGTAAAGATGGTCCAGCCCAAACTGGCACAATAAAGGTGGTCACGTGACCTCCACAGAAGTGTCAATCCATGTTAACAGTCAACAAGGGCCATTCCATTTCATTCTATTGTGATTCACACGGCAGAATGTGAATAGTATGGCTTATTTAGCAGTTATGTAGTTCATCACCCAAAATATGAATCACTGTGAATTAGCAGTCAAAAAGGGGTAATAATATGATCAAATTGTAAGGACCATTTCCTTACACTATACATGTTATGATGTTTTTTACAGTACATGTTCACCCCGTGGAGAATCTACATGTATTATTGTATACCCCGGACTACCGTCGGGGGATACTATGGATTTGACAGCGCGCCGCGTCCGCCGTCCGCGTCCGCGTCCGCGTCCGCCGCAGACACTTCTTGTCCGGAGCATAACTCGAACACCCTTTGGAATATTTTCATGAAACTTCACACATGCATAGACCACGACCCGAAGGTGTGTCGCGCACAAGAATGACAACTCTTGCATAGCTAATTTTTGAGTTATCTCCCTTTTTTGTTTCTCGCACTGATTTCGTGTCCAGAGCATAACTCCACCACCCTTTCGAATATTTTCATGAAACTTCACACATGCATAGACCACGACCAGAAGGTGTGTCGCGCACAAGAATGACAACTCTTGCATAGCTAATTTTTGAGTTATCTCCCTTTTTTGTTTCACGCACTGATTGACCATAACTCGACCACCCTTTGGAATATTTTTATGAAACTTAACACATTCAATTAGACCACGAACCGAAGGTGTGTCGAGCACAAGAATGACAACTCTTGCATAGCTAATTTTTGAGTTATCTCCATTTTTTGTTTTCGCTCACTGATTTCCTGTCCGGAGCATAACTCGACCACCCTTTGGAATATTTTCATGAAACTTCACACATGCATAGACCACGACCCGGAGGTGTGTCGCGCACAAGAATGACAACTCTTGCGTAGCTAATTTTTCAGTTATCTCCCTTTTTTGTTTTGCGCACTCTACAAATTGGACAATAATGCATGAAGACCTGTTTTCTCATCTGCTCTATATACCTTTTCTCGTGTGCTCTGTACACCTTACCTGTAGAGAGTAACAAGAGAAACTGGGAGAACCATGTGCTAAGCATGGGCTAGCATGTGCAGATGTCCACTGCTTGACCACTGCTTGACCACTGCTGACCAGGTAATTTATACAGGTAAATCACTACATTGGGTACTGTGTTGAAAATATTGTGGCATTATGTGGACCTCTGCAGATATATGTAGATAAATATAGGACTATTAAAAAAAAATCTGGTCTCCAATAGCAAGCATTATTATTTTTAAACTTTTTTTTGTCATTTTTTTTTTTTTTTTTTTTTTTTTTTTTTTTTTTTTCATTATTTTTTTTCATTTTTTTTTTCAAATTATTTTTCAATTTGACTGGAAAAAAAATCTGGGCTCAGTAGCAAGCATTATTATTTTTAAACTTTTTTTTTCCATTTTTTTTTTTCATTTTTTTTTTCAAATTATTTTTCAATTTTTGTCCAGTAGCAGAAGGTCGTAAGTGCTATATACAGACTATTCACCTGTACATGTGCTAGCATGTGCAACTGACCACTGACCACTTACAGGTAATTTATACAGGTAAATGATTATATTACATTTCCGTAAACTGTGTTGAAAATATTGTGGCATTATGTGGACCTGTGCAGATACATGTAGATAAATATAGGACTATTAAAAACAATTCTGGGCTCCAGTAGCAAGCATTATTATTTTTAATTTTTAAACTTTTTTTCCATTTTTTTTTTTCATTTTTTTTTTCAAATTCTTTTTCAATTTTTGTCTAGTAGCATAAGGTCGTAAGTGCTATATACAGACTATTATCATATAATAAAACAATTATTGACTAGTGAGCCATAGAATATAATCTGATATTCTATGGTTCACTAGTCAATAATTGTATAATATGTTCGGGCCAGTGAAAATTGCTTTCGGGCCCAGGCTCGAGGTCAAGGCGGGACAAGGCGAGGCATCTGATTCCGCGGAATTCTTGTTTACTTATCTCCCTTTGTTGTTTCGTGCTCTGATTTTGTATCCAAAGCATAACTCGAACACGCATATACGCATTGCTCTAATGGTCCTCTGCCGCCCTTGTGCCAAATCCACGTTCGTTCTGCCCCCGTCAAGCCCAGGGTCAAGGTCACATACTTAGTGCTTCAAAAACATTAACGCTTGGGTAAATATCTTATACTTTCTGTTTTCTTTCATGGATCATGGATCATCTTCATATTTCATATACGCATTGCTCTAATGGTCCTCTACCGCCTTGTGCCAAATCCACGTTCGTCCTGCCCCACCAATCCCAGGGTCAACGTCACATACTTGGTGCTTAAAAATTCAAAAACTTTAACGCTCAGGTAAATATCTTATAATTTTTATTTCCATTCACGGATCAACTTCATATTTCATATACGCGTTGCTCTAATGGTCGTCTACCGCCCTGTGCCAAAATCCACGTTCGTCCTGCCACCCCGCCAAGCCCAGGGTCAAGGTCACATACTTAGTGCTTCAAAAACTTTAACGCTCGGGTAAATATCTTATAATTTCTGTTTTATTTCATGGATCATCTTCATATTTCATATACGCATTGCTCTAATGGTCCTCTACCGCCCTGTGCCAAATCCACGTTCGTCCTGCCCCTGCCAATCCCAGGGTCAAGGTCACATACTTGGTGCTTCAAAAACTTTAATGCTCAGGTAAATATCTTATAATTTTTCTTTCCATTCACGGATCAACTTCATATTTCATATATGCGTTGCTCTAATGGTCCTCTACCGCCCTGTGCCAAATCCACGTTCGTCCCGCCCCCGCCAAGCCCAGGGTTAACATCATATACTTAGTGCTTCAAAAACTTTAACGCTCAGGTAAATATCTTATAATTTCTGTTTTCTTTCACGGATCAGCTTCATATTTCATATATGCATTGCTCTAATGGTCCTCTACGCCCTGTGCCAAATCCACGTTTGTCCTGCCCCCGCCAAGCCCAGGGTGAAGGTCACATACTTGGTGTTTCAAAAACTTTAACGCTCAGGTAAAAGAAAATTTTGACTTGCAATTTGGCCTCATTTATTATCAAAGCGATATGTGGGACATCCGTGTTCTATGAACACATTTTCTAGTTTATTAAACTTCACACATGCATAGAAGACGACCCAAAGGTGTGTCGCACGTAAGAATGACAACTCTTGCGTCGTTAATTTCTTAGTTATCTCCCTTTGTTGTTTCGTGCACTGATTTCGTGTCTGGAGCATAACTCGAACACCCTTTGGAATATTTTCATGAAACTTCACACATGCATAGACCACGACCCTAAAGGTGTGTCCCGCAAGAATGACAACTCTTGCATCACTAATTCTTTAGTTATCTCCCTTTGTTTTTCCGTCGCTGATTTTGTCTCCGGAGCATAACTCGAACACCCTTTTTTCAAACTACTTGTGTATCTGGGGAGGGGGATACACATGCGCTTGTCGACAAGCGTCCATTTCTAGTTAATTTGGGCACTTGCTGTGTACCCATTTTCCACGAGCGGGCATGCGGCTAATTAACATAAGGATAGACACGGTAAACACATGTTTGCTCGGCTATATTGCCGGATCGAACCTGTTGGCCCGGCTTTGAAAGACCGTAGCTGTTGATAGGTCGTTAAACACCAATACATCAAATCAAATCCATTTGTTTACAAATCCCCAGGGTACAAACATTAGGTTATACATCAACAAATATAAAAGTTATTTTTACTAATATATTTCATCACGTTCTTGGCATATCTGAGATCCAGTGACTTTAATGGCGTATTTGAACAGATTCAAGCATTAACAGAATTCATGATCACCAACTCCACATGACGTAAATAAACATGGAACCGGGTCTCGGATATGCGTAGAAAAGTTTCGAATGAAGCATATTAGTGAACAAGAAAATGTGGCCTGTCGGCACACGAATGCCCCTGGTTGCAGATAATTGGAGAAACTGTGGCAGTTAATTAACCAAAAATGGTAAGCATTCATATGCATAGTTGTGAAATTGTGAAGCAGTCCTCCAGATAAGGAATTAGCAATTGAGTATTGTCACTCCATCATTTCTGAAGCAATTGGGTATTTCAAAACGGACTCACGGACACACAGTCCAACCACTATATGCATCCAGCTCTACCGAGACCGTGGGCATGAACAACAACACAATAACACCAATTTGTAGAAATGCATTATATTTCTGAACCCAGTTTTTGTCGCGCCCGCTTGCGGAAAGCGCGATATAGTCGGCCGTTTGGCGTACGTACGTACGTACGAACGTGTGTCCGGTTAAAGTTTTTGGTTAAGCTGTAAGGTTAAGTTTTTTGGTTAAAGTTTTTGGTTAAGTTCTTTGGTTAAAGTTTTTGGTTAAGTTTTTTGGTTAAGTGTTTTGGTTAAAGTTTTTGGTTAAATTCTTTGGTTAAAGTTTTTGGTTAAGTTTTTTGGTTAAGTTGGATTTTTTGGTTAAGTTTTTCGTTATACTATATCTCTGCAACTGCTTTGCCCATTACCTTGAAACTTCACATGGGTGTTTATCATCATCTATATTTTCATTCTACCCATCTCCCGTGCGGCCCCTGTGCCCAATGTCAAGGTCAAATTACTTTGAAGTTTTTGGTTAAGTTTTTTGGTTAAGTTTTTTGGTTAAAGTTTTTCGTTATACTATATCTCTGCAACTGCTTTGCCCATTACCTTGAAACTTCATATGGTGTTTATCATCATCTATATTCATTCTACCCCCCTCCCGTGCGGCCCCTGTGCCCAATGTCCAGGTCAAATTACTTTGAAGTTTTTGGTTAAGTTCTTTGGTTAAAGATTTTGGTTAACTTTTTTGGTTAAGTTTTTTGGTTGAAGTTTTTGGTTAAGTTTCTTGGTTAAAGTTTTTCGTTATACTATATCTCTGCAACTGCTTTGCCCATTACCTTCAAACTTCACATGGGTGTTTATCATCATCTATATTTTCATTCTACCCCTCTCCCGTGCGGCCCCTGTGTCCAATGTCAAGGTCAAATTACTTTGAAGTTTTAGGCTAAGTTGTTTGGTTAAGTTTTTTGGTTAAGTTTTTTGTTTTTTGGTTTAAAGTTTTTCCCCTGTGCCCAATGTCAAGGTCAAATTACTTTGAAGTTTTTGGTTAAGTTTTTTGGTTAAGTTTTTTGGTTAAAGTTATTCGTTATACTATATCTCTGCAACTGATTTGCCCATTACCTTCAAACTTCACATGGGTGTTTATCACCATCTATATTTTCATTCTACCCCCCTCCCGTGCGGCCCCTGTGCCCAATGTCAAGGTCAAATTACTTTGAAGTTTTTGGTTAATGTTTTTGTCGCGCCCGCTTGCGGAAAGCGTGATATAGTCGGCACTTTGGCGTACGTACGTGTGTCCGGTTAAACTTTTTGGTTAAGTTTTTTGGTTAAGTATTTTGGTTAAAGTTTTTCGTTATACTATATCTCTTTTTTTAGTGTCCATGCCTCGCCACAAGGCGCGACATGCAGGCCGCGGCCATCTAGTACGTTATTAGTTGGCTGAAAAATAAAAAGAAAACCGTTTGGTAAATAAAATGTATATACTATACAAACAATAACTAGAGTTACAAACTAATATACTTGTATTGTCGACCCGCTTGCGGAAAACGAGACATAGTGATCACAATGACGTCCGGGTGTCCGTGCGTGCGTCCGTCCGTCCGAATGCTGCGTTAAAGCTTTTAAATACATTACCTTCTATCTCTGCACTCATAAGTCACATTGACTTGAAACTTCAAATGCTTATTAGTCATCATCCATATATTCATTCTGTGTCCCACTCATGCGGCCCATGTGCCCCAATGTCAAGGTAAAATGACTTGGAAGTTTGGGTTAAAGTGTCAACATTTACGTTAAAGTTTTCAGATACCTACTATCTCTGTAACCGTAAGTAGGATTTGCTTGAAACTTCGTATGCTTATTGGTCATCATCCATATATTCATTCTGTGTCCCACTCATGCGGCCCCTGTGCCCCAAGGTCAAATGACTTAGAAGTGTGCGTTAAAGTTTGTACCTACTATCTCTGTAACCTTAAATCAGAGTTGCTTGAAACTTCCTTCGTATGCTTATTGGGCATCATCCACATATTCTTTCTGTGTCCCACTCATGCGGCCCTTGTGCCCCAAGGTCAAGGTCAAATGACTTAGAAGTTTTCATTCTATAGCCCACCCATGCGACCCACATGGCCAAGATCAAGGTCAAATTTGCGTTAAAGCTTTAATACCTTATATCTCCACAACCCTTAATTCAAACTTCAAATAAATACACTCTTAAACCATCAAATGTGCCTCGGCGGGCTCAACATGCGGGCCGCGGCCATCTAGTTTAAAGTGTATAATGGAGAAAGAATTTCTTTAGGTGATATATCCGTAACATTTCACACACTAAAAATCTCCTTTCACAAGCGGAAATGTAGTGCCGAATTATCTCCTTTGGTATCGAGTCTATGATAGTATAGTGGAGTATAGCAGACTCCGCAGTGGAGGAAGTTTGCAGTAAATACAGCCCAAAACAACACATTGAATATTTGAGACATCAACTGAAACACAGTGCCTTAAAAGGGAATAGTATGGATATTTCATAAGCAGTGATATATAAAGGTATACATAGAAATAAGTGACAAATGCATTTTCGAATTCCTCATGTAAATAATGACAAACAAATGAAAAATATATAGCTATATACATGATATACATTGAGATGCAGAGATATGGTTATATATATGAGTTTACATACCTTTGGCGGCCATCTTGAATTGTTATATAAAGTGTTGTATAAAAACAAATTAATCTCCCAATAACATACTACATTACGTATATTGAGACCATATTGGTCGATACTGTATCCGAGATTTTGTGATTTGCATGTACATGTACATGGATTGTCATAATTTTAGCTGCCTTCTTGATTATTTTAGGAAGGAGTGCATGTAAAATAATGCTACATGAATGCTACCGATCAGTAATATTAATTTCCATGAGACACATTTCTGCTACATGGGCTCTAGCATTGATACATTAAAATGTATTTTTTTAATTTACGATGTCGACGTTCCATCTAAATTCCCATTTAGATGGATTTAGATGGATTTACTCGAATTCCGATTTGCATGTGCATAAATGGCCACACCAGTTTGTGTAGTCATGCCAATCATGGTACTGAATTGTACTGACAAAGAGAGTTAGCGGTATTGTTTCTAGCTTATTAATTTCAAAATCAAAATTAAGATGCACACCTTCAACTGATGGGATCAGTGGGAAATACTTCTTCCACTGGTGCCTTAAATGTTGAACCAGCACGTACTAATCACTCACTTCATCACGAGCCGGCTCATCTGGATCTACACTTTTTGCCAATACCACTATACAGACCGTCCATATCGCTGAGTTTTGTACCAGTACCAATTAATCCACATGGGTGAAATAAATAAAGATCGCGGATTATCTCCTCGTGTAGGCGGAGAAACCCCGGCTTATTTCCCGGTCCACATCAGTGGCTCGCCGAACACCGCGGTACCTGTTGAACACGGTGAGCTTTCAGTGTGTATTTCAAACAGCTGATGCGTCGATTTTTTTAGCCACGGTATCAGAAATAAACCACTTCCTCGGTACACCCAGTCTAGACAATGACCAGCCTGCACAGCCGTTTATACTGCTTAGTGTGTACTCTGGCCTCGGAAAGCTGTCAAATACATACTGTGTTCATGGACATGTCATGACAACCAGCATATACTGAGGCTGAGTGTGTTCCGAGGGGTGTTTCGAAAGCCAATATGGTTTAAACTCGCATGTTCCGACAGGACACCATTCCGAATGAGAGATTACGGTAACAAACAGGGGCGTCACCGGAGGAGCGTTTACGGTCACAAACCCTCACTTTATCACCGAGTGTAAAGTTCTATGGCTGGATGAATGTGGGTTTGACTGGAGAAATTGTGTTTATGGATTTTGCGACCAGTGTAGATCCAGATCAGCCTGTGTATCCGTCTGATCAGGATCTGCATTGTTCGCAACTCCATACATGAAACACCTGTAATGCTTCTAACAAGGCAATACGGATCGCTATCAGGTTACAGGATAGTGATATTTTTTATCAGAAGCTAAACTGGACACAACAAATCCCATAAGCCCCATTTCTGCAGTCACAGCCACAAACAAATTATTTTACTGATATATAGTGACTCGCGGTGGTATCAGGCTATTTTCATATACAAATGACGTATGATATTTTTTAACTATTTATACTAAATTAAATGCGTCACCTGAAAAAATCATATTTTCGACATAAATTTGAATTATAAAGTAAGATCATTGCACATCAAAAAATAAATACAGTACGAACTATCACTTATTTCCTTCAAAATGCTCTAATAACAACAAAAGTCACCATAACAACCAATTTCCGGTTCGTTTGTATTTTTGGTGATATTGAGATTTCTCATATCGCACCAAATCCAACACCCATGCTTAGTCAGGCAATTAATTAGTCATCGCTTATCTATCATGTTTATGCGACCTACTGGCGCGAGGTGGCGCTGTCAAAATAATCGCTTATCCCTCTGATATCAGTGTGGACATTTAAGTCTGATATAAAATGTATAATAATGTCAATCAATACGTGGGGTAATGGTGAATGAATGTCTATTTTGTCAGAAAATGTCTCGGATGATATCTCTGATATAAAGAACATTGTGTGCCTACTGAGTGGACATGTAGCTTTAATTCCTGGAGGTGGTTTACACATCGCTCTCTCCCCAACATCGGGCAGTGATGACATTGGTACGTTTTGTTTGACCAATGTGACTTCAGATTTGCCAGCACGTCCCTCCCATCTGATCAGGGTCTGCGCTGGTCACTAACCAGTCAATGAGTCTGGATCGCTGGCTGCGACGATATAACACAGGTCATATTTGCGAATTTGCTTGCATGCTAAACCAGGATCTATTTAACATGTCTTCATATGTGACTGTGACTGATCAAATAGCACAGGCCTGTATACAGGTACTGATCAACATAATGTGTTCAAATCATGACGGGTGTTTCATTGATGGAATGGCGAACAGTGCAGATCCAGCAGATCAGACCTGCACTGTTCGCAAAACCAATAAGTCCCATTTGTCCAGTCACAGCCACATATCCATTTTGTCTGGCGGCAGTCGCACAATCTGATTCTGGTTTAGTACTGCGCTGATCGCCATTAGATTGGTAAGGCATCTACATATGGCGAACATATTTGCGTGTGCGGTAACTGCACATGTCTGACACGGACTGATTAGGATCTTCACTGGTCTGAAAATTGCACGTCCTTTATGTCACCCGGCAGCCGATTGTTTTACCATATCTAGTGACTGTGATTTGAGTAATGGCGGCATATGAAACATACTTGTGAGTGCAGAAATGCGACTCATGGAACTGTGGTCCGTCTGCGCATTAATGCAGTTTGCTGGTTTCACTGACTGAATGGTGAACAGTGCAGACCGTGTCAGACTGTTGGAATGTCAGTCTGGTCTTGGTTTCAAGTTACATTTCTCGCAAACGACATGCACACACATTGGTTATGCATCAGTCAATGTGAATCCCCGCACCCCCCCTCCGGGGGAGGGGCGGGGCTTTACCGGGGCATACACCGGGGCTTTTACCTTTCATGATGCCCCGCAGTGCGGGGACTTTACCGGGGCTTTTACAAATGGGCCGGGACACACCCCGGGGGCTTTACCGGGGTTTTAACCGGGCTTTACCTGGGCATACCCCGGGGCTTAACATTTCATGATGCCCCGCAGTGCGGGGCTTTTACCGGGGCTTTCACAGCAGCGAAAATATAAGCCCCGCTATTCCCCCGGAGGGGGGGGTGCGGGGACTTACATTGACTGATGCATTAATCATTCAGAGACCCCATTTTCTGTTGCATATCATGGTTTTCGCAGGGTAATTATTAAATGTAATGAAACTGCTATTCAATCATGTTACGTGATCAGTACAGCGTGTATGAGATCAATGTCCTCATGCAATAAATACAATTTAACATGTTTTGATTTAATACGCTATTTTATATTTGTTGTCTGATTTCATAAAAAAATCGGCTACGGCAAAACGAGTTTTATAAAAAAAAAAGAAATCACTATTGTATATAATACCACCTCCGTCGCTCTAGTTGGGACCGCCCCTGACAATACATAGAGCGACCTTCGTTGTTCAGAGGACAACCAGAAACCGGTGAAATTGACAAGCGGTGCACAGTTTCTTCGCTAGCTCAACAGGGAACGATAGAAAACATCGGTAAGTCGCTAAGTATTGTATTTGATTCATTCTTTTACTCGGCATTTATACTGCATTCACTGTTATTCTGTACTTTTGCCAGAATATCGGGATTTCTACTTAGCCGGTTGTATTTACATAATTGATCGGGCGGAACGTTGTTACTTCCTTGCTTATCAGCCCTCGTAGGCTGGTCTTGTGTAACATGATCAAATACAACACATTTAAGATTATTATTCTTGTTTGAACTGTCGAAAGTTCGAGATTTTTTTGCATAAATAACGATTAAAATATAATGTATTGTTTATGACCTTGTTTTGACATTTGGAATTTTCCTGTCGAAACTTAATTAAAGTTTGTAACGAAACTGAAAGTGACGTGACACGTGGATAGTGAACTGGTCTGTAAATACAATTTCTCTCCGCTTCTCTGCCGCCCGAATGTTTTAATTAGAAATTAGTTCGTGTATTTCAGTAATATTTAGTATTTTAAGTTGTATTTACAACGGACACGGACGGGAAGTGTGTATTATGGATTAACTACATGAATGACCTACATGAATGACCTACATTTGTGCTATTACAAGTCTATACAGTGGCGTAGCCTGGTTCATGCCGAAGGGGTGCGAATTGTGGATCCAGTTTGGAAAGGAGTGCATGAGCATTCTTGATTGGAAAGGAGTGCATGAGCATTTTTTCCGGGAGAAAATAATTGATTTCTACATTAAATTTCCTTGATTATAGTGATTTTAAAGTGATTATTTTCGCATATATTGTAGTTATTTTTCTCAAAAACGGGTGTTAAACCTCAACTAACCAATGAATTAATCCAGCAATCAATCGCCAAATTTATCAATCAATAATAAAAACAATCAATTATTTTAGCAAAACTGCATCATTTACCTGTGAACCAATCCCTCTATTATATGTGCCTGCTAATTATGGGGGAAATGGGGCGTATGGGTTATGCGACCAGTGTAGATCCAGATCAGCCTGTGCATCCGCACAGTCTGATCAGGATCTGCACTGTTCACTCCATCAATGAAACGACCATCGCGCTTCTAACAAGCAATGTAAATCATTTTATCCCGTCAACACTGCGTATGTGCCGTGAAACACGGTGCCGTGAAACATTTTTGATATCCAGTCAGTACAATTTGACAGCCATTTGAAGGTGTTGACGGGATAAATAGAATAGTAGGTTAGTGCCGTGAATGGAAAAAAATATCTGGCGCGGCACGGAAACGGGATGTGCTCAGCAGAGTCTCACCCATCCCGTTTCCTGAGCCTTGCCAGATATTTTTTCCCCATTCACGGCACTATTGACTAACCAGTCTAACCTACTATTCTCTATCTATTTTCCTTATTTCTGAACCAAAGTATATGTTGTGACCACTCATTTGAACCGGCGAGACGGTTCAAATGAGTGGTCACAACATATACTTCTGATGAGAAATAAAGAAATTCTTGAGCCTTGCCGGATATTTTTTCCCATTCACGGCACTAACCTACTATTCTCTATATCAGGCTACATGAGTGCTACATGTATATACTCCGGAGCTGCTACACTGGTCGCAAAACCCATAAGCCCCATTTCTCCAGTCACAACCACATATTTTCAGACAATGCCAGGCGAAGATGGAGACAAACTATTCGGCCTGTTGAAGAATGGCGAATCAAAGTCACTGCTCAAGAAACACTTGACCGAGCCGCTGTACAATAAACTGAAGAAGATCACGACCAGCTATGGCGGCACCATCGCCGACTGTATCCGATCTGGTCAGTACAAACAATGGATTACAGATTATGTTCTCAATATACATGATATTGTCATTGGGGACTTCTAAATATTTTATTGCTCTTCAGAAGCATATGTGTGACCACCATTTTAACTGTCCAATCAATCAATCAATCAATTTATCAATCAATGATCAATCAATCCATCAACCAACCAATCATCCAACTATAACCATCCAATCGTCCAACCATCCAACCAACAACCAACCAACCAACCATCCAACCAATCATACATCCATCCAACCAACTTACCAACCAGCCAGCCAGCCAACCAACCAACCTCAAACAACCCCAAACAACCAACCAACCAACCATTTCAGGGGCTCTACACTTGAAGAGCCACTGTGGAATCTATGCCAGTGACCCCGATGCGTACGACACGTTTTCCGACGTGTTCGACCCAATCATCAAGGACTACCACAAACTCTCTGAGATCAAACATCCAGCCCCGGACTTTGGTGACCTAAACAACCTTGGCTTCGGTGACCTTGACCCATCCGGCAAGATGGTGAACTCAACAAGAATCCGAGTGGGTCGTAGCCATGCTGGCTACGGGTTTCCTGCAACGACCTCCAAAGCTGTAAGTTTTGTTTTGACATTGGCTATACTGGATCAAATGTTTACCCTTGGCAAGTTAGCTAGCAGGATAACAGAAAATAACACTTGCAAATCGGAGCTCCAGATAAGCTGCATATTTGCTTAAATACCCAATTAAAATTGCCAAAAACCCAATTGAAATCGGAAGTATCGGATATCAAAAAGCAATAAAAAATTGGTGGTACCTTTAACATGCTGCAGAAAACAATAAATAGACCACAAATATAGCACATTTTTCTTATTTTCCATGAAAGCATCTTGGTATTTCATTAGAATTGTCTATTCTAATGAAATGCCAAGACATGGTTTCATTTCGAGTCAAACTATTCAATAATTTCTGTCTGTTGATGTGTAAACAGTAGTGTGATTTTATTTTACCCAATTAAAATGTTGAAATACCCAATTGCTTCAGAAATGATGGAGTGACAATGCTCAATTTCTAATTCCTTATCTGGAGCCCTGTGCAAATAACAGAATCGATAATGGTAAGAAAATACAAATTAACATTAAATATTTTGTAAAAGAAAACAGTTAACTTTACAATGATGATTTAATTTGTCGTCTACTGTTTATTTTTAGCTCATCTGAGCGAAGCTCATGTGAGCTATTGTTGCCGCAATGTGTCCGTCGTCCGTGAACATTTTCAAACGTCTTCTCCTCGGTAACCATTGGGCCTATAGTCACCAAACTTCATGGTCATGGTCCTTGGGTAGGGGGATTACAAAGTTGTTAAAATGACGTCATTACGTAATCCAAGATGGCCGCCGTCTAAAAATATAACAAATTCTTCAAAAATCTTCAGGCACCGCCAACCGGATTTCGACAAAACTTGGTAGGAATAATCGATGACTTATTCGATGTACAATGCTCTTTCAAAGTTGTTAAAATGATGACCCCAGGGTCAAAAATGGGCGTGGCCCGTGGGGTCAAATTTTATTTTCAACCGAATATGGTCATGTCGTATATCAAATCGAAGGTATCAACGAGGTGATCACGCTGGTGCATTTTGTCGAAATTGGATGGTCGTGTCATCTAAGATGGCCGCCGAAAGGTCAAAAGGTCATTCTTTTATTAGAGATTTCAATATTCTTCTTCACATGAACCGCTTGGCCCATGGTAGCCAAACTTAAAAGTTATGGTCCATGGGTGAAGCCTTTTCAGATTTGTTAAAATGGAGGTCATCGCTAATCCAAGATGGCCACCATCTAAAAATAGCATAAATTCTTAAAAAATCTTCTTCTCGTGAACTGCTAGCCGGATTTCGGCGAAACTTAGTAGGAATGATCGATGTACAATGCTCTTTCCAAGTTGTTAAAATGGTGACCCCGGGGTCAAAAATGGGCGTGGCCCGAGGGGTCAAATTCTTAACCGAATATGGTCATGTCTATATCAAATCGAAGGTATCAAAGAGGCGATCACTCTGGTACATTTTTTGTCGATATTGGATGGTCATGTCATCCAAGATGTCCGCCGAAAGGTCAAAATGTCGTTCTTTTATTAGAGATTTAAAAATTCTTCTTCACACGAACCGCTTGGCTGGTGGCCAAACTTCACAGTTATGGTCTATGGGTGAAGCCTTTTCAGATTTGTTAAAACGGAGGTCGTCGATAATCCAAGATGGCCGCCATCTAAAAATGGCACAAATTCTTAAAAAATCTTCTCATGAACCGCCAGCCGGATTTCAACGAAACTTGGTAGGAATGATGGATGTAGAATGCTCTTTCAAAGGTGTTAAAATGGTAACCCCGGGGTCAAAAATGGGCGTGGCCCGTGGGGGTCAAATTGGGGTAAAATTTTATTTTTGACCGAATATGCTAATGTCATATATCAAATTGAAGGTATCGATGAGGCGATTGCTCTGGTGCAGTATTTGTCGGAATCGGATGATTATGTCATCCAAGATGGCAGACGAAAGGTCAAAAGGTCATCCTTTTATGAGAGATTTTAAACATCGTCTCATGAACCGATTGACCAATGGTCAGCAAATTCTACCTGTATGGTCTTCAGGTGCAGCCTTTCCAAAGTTGTTGAAATAAGTTGGCTTGAAATCCAACATGGCCACCGTCTAAAAATAGCACAAATTCTTAAAAAATCTTTTTCTCATGAACCGCCAGCAGAATTTCGACGAAACCTGGTAAGAATGATCGCTGTACAATGCCCTTTCAAAGTTGTTAAAATGGTGACCCTGGTGACAAAAATTGGCATGGCCCGGAGGTCAAATAGGGGTTAAATTTCATTTTTGATAGAATATAGCCATGTCATGAATCAAATCGAAGATATCGACAAGACGATCGCTCTGGTGAATTTTCTGCCGAAATCGGATAATTACGTCATCTATGATGGCCGCCAAAAGGTCCATTTATTCGAGATTTTGAATGTCTTTTTCTCAGGAACCACATGGCCGATGCTGGCCAAACTTCATAGTAAGTTAAGATCCTTGGGTGAAGCATTTTCAGATTTGGTAAAATGAGTCCTCGCTTAATCCAAGATGACCGTCATCTAAAAATAGCACAAATTTTTTAAATTTTTTAAAACAAAAGCATATGAACTCGATGTCACATTCTCCTCTGGTGTTCATGGAGTCAGGTGAGCGAATTAGGGCCATCATGGCCCTCTTGTTTAATTTCCTTTTTTATCAAGAAAATCTTAGTTTGGCAGCTTTAGAATCGTTCCCAGTGGAAATGATTAATTTTTGAGTAGTGGCACGAATGGGCTTCCATTGTACTCTCAGACAGTAAATGGTTGATGTCAACATTTGTAGGACCTGGTTGCCATGGAGAAGATGACGGTCGACGCCCTTCGGACCCTTCGGGGGGAACTGCAGGGCAAATATTTCCCCATGGACGGCATGACCCCGTCTGTGCAGAAACAGATGATCGAGGACCACTTCCTCTTCCGGAATGACGACCCGTACGTAATTAAATGTTTTAAAACGCTGACAGACAAACACTGCAGATCCTGATGAGACGGCTTGTTACAAGCCGGCTCATCAGGGGGCCGTTTCACTAAACTTTGTACGACTAAAATATTCGTAAATGCAAAATTATGATAGTCTGCAAATTTCATATGTAAACAATTATTGGATTTACATTTATATGCTCAATAAATGGAAATCCATCAATTTAAATTTACAGTCTATTCTAAATCTGCACTTACGAACATTTTAGTTGTACAAAGTTTGTATAAATTCTCCTTCTTTCCCTTGGCGGTTGTGCAATGGAACGCCCTTCCTTCCAGCATACACAAACCGTAAATATGCTGTGCATTGTTTTTGACCTGTTTTTTCTATCTTCATGCTATTTTAACGCCTACAACTATTCTTGTCAATACTTGCTTTACTGTCACCTTTTACACTAACTTGTCTGTACGCGCAACTGCTACTAATCCTCACGAGGGGTACAGCAGAGTATAGAAATAGATAGATAGTTTAGTGAAACGGTCCCCAGGATCTACAGTGTTTACAAATGTTTGTTTTCTGTTTGAAAGGATGACTGCCTAGTAATATAGAGAACAAGAATATCCGTTATGTAGATGTTTTTAACATAGGTAGGGACTTGAAACTTGGTGTCCGCCTTCCTGGTGTCCGCCTTCCTGGTGTCCGCCTTCGAGTTTTGACTCGACCCCCGGGTCATGGATTATCTCCCCCTTTTCGACTTAGAATATTCCAATTTTGGCTTGTAAAAAGTAAAACTTTTAAACCGTAATATCTACAGACCTGAAACTTGGTATGTAGCTTCCTTATAATGAGTAGATGCGCAAAATTTATTTTGACTTTTGATTCGACCCTGGGGTCATGGATTATCTCCCCCTTTTCGACTTAGACTTTTCCAATTTTGGCTTGTAAATCGTAAAACATTTAAACCGTAATAGCTACAGACCTGCATCTTGGTATGTAGCTTCCTTATAATGAGTAGATGCACACAGTTGATTTTGATTTTTGGTTTGACGCCTGGGTCATGGATTATCTCCCCCTTTTCGACTTAGAATTTTCCAATTTTGGCTTGTAAGGCGTAAAACTTTTAAACCCTAATAGCTACAAACCTGAAACTTGGTATGTACCTTCCTTATGATGAGTAGATGCGCAAATTTTATTTCGATTTTTGATTTGACCCTGGGGTCATGGATTTTCTCCCCCTTTTCGACTTAGAATTTGGCAATTTTGCCTTGTAACTCATATTTTTTAAACCGTAATAGCTACAGACCTGAAACTTGGTATGTACCTTTCTTATGAGGAGTAGATGTGTAAAGTTCATTTCGATTTTTGATTCGACCCCCGGGTCATGGATTATCTCCCCTTTTGGACTTGGAATTTTGCCTTGTTTATTATCAAAGCGATATGTGGGGCATCAGTGTTCTATGAACACATTTTCTAGTTACAGGGGGCCTCGCGGCCCCAATGTCGGGGCAATAGTTTTGACTGTTCCCCGAATGACCATCAAATAACTGTATACATGTACTACCAAAAATAAAAACAGCTGCCACCACACTACACTGAATTCACTGTTGTCGATCAATCAGTGTTTTGCCAGTGAAAATATACTGTTTTGCCATTGGAAACACAGGCAAATACCGGATTGTATAGCCGTTATTTGGCTCTGTTTCGATTGGTCGCAAAAATACAATCAGCTGCAAGAACACTGCATTGAACGTCGCTGTTGATTTAACCTACTGGCCTGTATAGTGGTATTGCAAGAACACTGCATTGAACGTCGCTGTTGATTTAACCTACTGGCCTGTATAGTGGTATTGCAAGAACACTTGCATTGACGTCGGCTTGTGATTAACTACTGGCCTGTAGTGGTATTGCATGACTGCATTGAACGTCACTGTTGATTTAACCTACTGGCCTGTATAGTGGTATTGCAAGAACACTGCATTGAACGTCGCTGTTGATTTAACCTACTGGCCTGTATAGTGGTATTGCAAGAACACTGCATTGAACGTCACTGTTGATTTAACCTACTGCCTGTATAGTGGTATTGCAAGAACCACTGCATTGAACGTCACTGTTGATTTAACCTACTGGCCTGTATAGTGGTATTGCAAGAACACTGCATTGAACGTCACTGTTGATTTAACCTACTGGCCTGTATAGTGGTACTGCAAGAACACTGCATTGAACGTCGCTGTTGATTTAACCTACTGGCCTGTATAGTGGTATTGCAAGAACACTGCATTGAACGTCAATTGTTTTCCACTGTGTAACCTACTGCTTGTCATTTGTATAGGTGATAACTGCAAGAACACTGCATTGAACGTCACTGTTGATTTAACCTACTGGCCTGTATAGTGGTACTGCAAGAACACTGCATTGAACGTCACTGTTGATTTAACCTACTGGCCTGTATAGTGGTATTGCAAGAACACTGCATTGAACGTCACTGTTGATTTAATCTACTGGCCTGTATAGTGGTACCTACTGGCCTGTATAGTGGTATTGCAAGAACACTGCATTGAACGTCGCTGTTGATTTAACCTACTGGCCTGTATAGTGGTATTGCAAGAACACTGCATTGAACGTCGCTGTGATTTAATACTACTGGCCTGTATAGTGGTATTGCAAGACTGCATGAACGTCGCTGTTGATTTAACCTACTGGCCTGTATAGTGGTATTGCAAGAACACTGCATTGAACGTCGCTGTTGATTTAATCTACTGGCCTGTATAGTGGTATTGCAAGAACACTGCATTGAACGTCGCTGTTGATTTAACCTACTGGCCTGTATAGTGGTATTGCGAAGAACACTGCATTGAACGTCGCTGTTGATTTAACCTACTGGCCTGTATAGTGGTATTGCAAGAACACTGCATTGAACGTCGCTGTTGATTTAACCTACTGGCCTGTATAGTGGTATTGCAAAAGAACACTGCATTGAACGTCGCTGTTGATTTAACCTACTGGCTGTATAGTGGTATTGCAAGAACACTGCATTGAACGTCGCTGTTGATTTAACCTACTGGCCTGTATAGTGGTATTGCAAGAACACTGCATTGAACGTCGCTGTTGATTTAACCTACTGGCCTGTATAGTGGTATTGCAAGAACACTGCATTGAAACGTCGCTGTTGATTTAACCTACTGGCCTGTAGTGGTATTGCAAGAACCACTGCATTGAACGTCGCTGTTGATTTAACCTACTGGCCTGTATAGTGGTATTGCAAGAAACATGCATTGAACGTCGCTGTTGATTTAACCTACTGGCCTGTATAGTGGTATTTGCAAGAAACACTGCATTGAACGTCGCTGTTGATTTAACCTACTGGCCTGTATAGTGGTATTGCAAGAACACTGCATTGAACGTCGCTGTTGATTTAACCTACTGGCCTGTATAGTGGTATTGGCGAACAGTGTAACTCCAGATGAGCCGGCTCATCAGGATCTGCACTTTTTGCAAATAATTTCAACATTTTTGAGAACAAAAATACCATAATAAATGAACAAGTAGTCTGAAAACCATTTTGTGATGATTTGATCAGCCAACATATAAAAATCCATTCCTGGGGCCCGTTTCACTAAACTTTGTGTTACTAAAATGTTCGTAAGCGCAAATTTAGGATCGTCTGGAAATTTCAATTAATGGATTTATATTTATTGATGCAGCCTATGCTCAATAAATGTAAATCTAATAATTGTTTACAAGAAAACGTTGTTAATGTGAAATTTACAGACTGTCATAATTTTGCACTTACGAACATTTTAGTCGTACAAAGTGTAGTTAAACAGCCCCCAGTTACTTAGGGGTGTTAGGGGTTTAGTAGGATAAGAAAACAAGTTTTGTAATAGTTTATAATTATATGTTTTCTTCTCTCGTCTCTGTAGCCGACCGATTTCACCAAAATTGCTAAGCATACTTATCTAGCAAAGTGTACTTTGAGGGAGTAATCATTTATTTTTCCCGAAATGCATTATTTCATATAGAACTAACGATTGCATATATTTGATGATTAAAAGTATGCAGAAGTATTATACGGAATTTATTACATTATCACAGCCAAAATGGCTGTGATAATGTAATAAATTCAGTATAATAAAAATTATTAAATTTATCCTTAAATTTAAAATTCTCCCTCAAAGTGTACTTAGGAAGGTTGAGTATACGTTGCAATTTTGGTGAAATAGGCTACTGATGTCAACCCGTCAATGTTTCATGTCTCCATTCCAGCGTTCTGGGCGATGCCAGCGGCTACGACAACTGGCCAACGGGCCGTGGAATCTTCTTCAGCAACAACAAGAAGTTCCTGGTCTGGGTGAATGAGGAGGACCATCTGAGAATCATCTCCATGCAGCAGGGCGGCGACCTTGCCCAAGTGTGGAGCAGGCTTGTAAAGGTATGATTTGTGTTGCACTGATACTATGCCTATTCGTAATCCTATTTTAGGGGAAGGGGCAAAGTGACTTTGGTGTGGTATGGACCTGGCACCAGGTCAGGTTATTCTAATTTCAGGGCTGAATATATTTGTTCTCGATGTAAATATTTCGTTCTGATTTTCACCCCAATGCAGCAGGTTAAAATGGGGTTGAACCCGTTTGCCCGGCCTTACATGACCTTAGCTGTTGATAGGCCGTTAAACACTAATAAACAAACAAACAAACGCCTGCACTAATCTTGCCAATATTTCTCAATTTATTTATTTAAAAATATATGAATATTGTGCTTGAAACCCAGCAGCTTGATTGGCTGAACCAGTAGCCTATTTCACCAACATTGCAAAGTATACTTATCTAGCAAAGTATACTTTGATGGAGACATTTTCAATTTAAGGATAAATTTATTAATTTTTATACACCCGTTTGAAAAAAAGGGACGTATTATGTATTCATCTTGTACGGGCGGGTGGGTGGTCGGGCGGGCACAGCTTGTCCACGCAACAAATAGTCTACTTCACGGATTGTAACCAATTTTCCCACTGTATCCTTGTCCACGCAATAACTCAAGTTCTACTTCACCGCTCGTAACCAAATTTGGTAAACATGTATCACGGCAAGATGAAGCAGCCTATTGATTTTGAAAAATTTCCGATACTTATCTCCCCTTGGCAGCCATTTTTAATTTTCGCACTCTGTATCCTTGTCCACGCAAAAACTCAAGTTCCACTTGACCGATCATAACCAAATTTGGTATACATGTTTATCACGGCAAGGCGAAGAAACCTATTGATTTTGAAAAATTTCCAATAATTATGTCCCCTTTGCAGCCATTTTTAATTTTCGCACTATGTTTCCTTGTCCACGCAATAAGTCGAGTTCTACTTGACGGATCGTAACCAAATTTGGTTTAGATGTTTATCACGTCAAGACGAGTTATCTCCCCTTGTTGACTGGCCTTGCCTCGTCTGGCGTATATTGTGACCTTCGGCACTCTTGTTATTATACTGAATTTATTACATTTTATCCTGTCAACACAGTGCATATGTGCCGTGAAACACGGTGCCGTGAAACATTTTAGATATCCTGTCAATATGACCTAATCACTGCGTGTGAATATGTGCGGTGACTGAGGTTATTTCTTTGCATTTTAGAGCCATTTGTAGGTGTTTACAGGATAAATAGATAAGTAGGTTAGCGCCGTGAATGGGAAAAAAATATCTGGCGCGGCACGGAAACGGGATGTGCTCGGCAGAGCCTCGCCCATCCCGTTTCCTAAGCCTTGCCAGATATTTTTTCCTATTCACGGCACTAACCTACTATTTATTCTCTTGGCTGTGATAAAGTAATAAATTCAGTATAATAATTATGCATACTTTTAATCATCAAATATATGTAGTCGTTGACGTTAGTTCTATACGACATACCGGTAATGCATTTCGGGAATAAAAAATAATTACTCCCTCAAAGTATAATTTGCTAGATAAGTATGCTTTGCAATTTTCATGAAATCGGCGACCGAGCTGTGCCGGTGGTTTTGCAGATCAATCAAAAATAGAATGGACTTACCGGTATATTCTACTGTCATGGGAGACTGGTTGGGAGCATGCGATGGGTAATTTAATGACGGGGTTCATCATTACTGGAATCCTGTAGCCTATTTCATCAACATTGCAAAGTATACTTTAGTAGCAAAGTTTACTTTGAGGGAGAAATTTTCATTTTTTTTTTAAATTTATTAATTTTTATTATACTGAATTTATTACATTATCACAGCCATTTAATGGCTGTGATAATGTAATAAATTCAGTATAATAATTCTGCATACTTTTAATCATCAAATATATGCATTTGTTAGTTCTATATGAAATAATGCAGGTACATTTTTGGCTTTTATTGTTACTTGAGAGTTGAATCCGGTTAGGCCGGTACAGATCTCCAGTTAAGGTGCGTAATTTGGCCAACTTGGGGTGAAATTTTGTTATTTCTTCATCAAAAATGGCAAGTTGGGAGTCCTTTAGAATCGTCTCCTTGAGACGATTCTAAAGCACTCCCAACTTGCTATTTTTGATGAAGAAATAAGAAATTTACCTCCAAATTACGCACCTTAACTGCAGCTCTGCGGTATATTCGTTGTACCCGTTATAAAATTACCATAGTACAATTAGTACAATTAATATTAACTATATCACTTTTAGTGAGTGGGGCTTAATGAATCTGGTGTGATAAGGACCTGGCACCAGATCAGATTATTCTAATTTCAGGGCTGAATAATATTCAGCCCTGCAATTAGAATATCTGATCTGGTGCCAGGTCCTCATCACACCAGATTCATTTAGTGCCTATACACATTGTCTGTAAATATTCAGTTTTGATTTGGGGATTTTCCCCCCATCCGTACAAGTGAAATATGACCTAAAATGACCTTAGCTGTTGACATGCTGTTTAAGTTAAACACCATTAAATAATTCTACTGTCGATTATGACATGGCATTAACAATTAATCGTAGTTGTACATTGAAGCAGATATTCATATTTCCATCCCACTGGTATTTCGTATGAAACTTGAAACATAGGTGCCGTCGCTATGTGACGTTAGTTGTTGCTGTGACATTAAATCCTTTCGCCTTTCTGAGCAAACTTTAAACAACATAGAACTAGCATGTGCAGTATTTAATGAGTTAAACATTTTGTTTTACCAAATCCTGTTGTTTTTTTTCAGGCGACTTATGGGTAAAATTGGGTTTAGAAATACGTAACAAATCTATAATTACATTGCTTTTAACCCTTTCACCCCTAAGTAACTAGAATGGATTTTTATATGTTGATTTCCGGACAAATCCATTTGTCACAAAATGATTTTCAGACTAGTCCATTTATGAAAGGGGGGTGTTTTTGTTCTCAAAAAATACGAAAATTTCTTTCAAAAAATGCAGATCGTGGCTCATCTGTATATACACTGTTTGCCAATACCACTATACAGGCCTGTTATGAGCCGGTTCATCTGGATCTGCACTGTTTGCATATTATTGCAAATTTTCCTGTTTGTTTTGTTGGTGCAGACGTAGTTTCGGGGTACATCCATCAGTGTTACCGATTTCTTGCTTCAGGGGAATGGATTTTTATATGTTGATTTACGAACCAATCCAATTGTCACAAAATGATTTTCAGACTAGTCCATTTATGAAAATGGGTGTTTTTGTTCTCAAATATGTGAAAATTACTTGCAAAAAGTGCAGATCCTGATGAGACGGCTCGTTACGAGCCGGCTCATCTGGATCTACACTGTTTGCCAAAACCACTGTACAGGCCTGTTACTAGCTGGCTGATCTGGATCACTGATTTCTTGTTTCAGGGGATCAACACACTAGAGACCAAACTGACATTCTCCCATCATCCAAAATTCGGGTACCTGACATTCTGCCCGACCAACCTGGGAACCACCCTCCGGGCCAGCGTGCACATCAAGATCCCGAAACTGTCTCAGCACAAGGACTTTAAGGACATCTGCGAGAAACTGAACCTCCAACCAAGAGGTAATTTATAAATGAGACTTTGTACTTTCTGACATCTGCGTAATTATATTTACAAAATTTACAATATTTTTCATGAATAAAATCAAAAGTTGACAAAAAATTTAATTCAGCGTCTACTCTGAAAATTTTGTCAACTTTTTACGCCATTTACAAACGGACAATATCGTAAATTTGTTAACGTGTCCGAAGGTACAAAATCACATAGCGTGTCTCAAATGGAAGATCTTACAGTAGTGATGATTGAATATGATAGTTATTATAGGAATGAATGGCCTTTTCGTGGAATTTATCGGGGTATAAACTTGGAAAAGTCGCGGGAATACTGGACGAAGGCCGGAAGGCCTCGTCCAGTATTTCCGCGACTTTTCCAAGTTTATATCCCCGATAAATTCCACAAAAAGGCCATTCATTCCTTAATATTCCAGCATTTGAAATAAATTCATCAAGAAAATGTGTTTATTTTCCGTGTTCTTAAGAATTATTTTAACTGCACATCACGGTTACGGAAAGTAGTTCGGCTTGGGAGTTTACTGGGATATACAGAGACTTGCTACGGGCCAATCAAATGTTGGGGAATTGTGTAATAGTTTTGTGCTGGAATTATTAATCCTTTCAGCCTGTGGGCAGCATGTTGAGAGCATGCAAACGGTATATTGTGGCTGTGACTGAAGAAATGGGGCTTATGCGTTTTGCGACCATTGTAGATCCAGGTCAAATAGCTCACTCCTGTAGCCTGATAACGATATTATATATTGCTTTGTTAGAAGCATGACGTGTCTTTCATTGATGGAATGGCGAACAGTGCAGATCCTGATCAGACTGTGATCAGGATTTACACTGGTCGCAAAACCCATAAGCCCCATTTCTCCAGTCACAGCCACATTTAACGATGGGGATTCATACTTACCGGAACGCTGATTTGGCTCTACATGGATACATTTTTTAACGGCCGTTTGAAAAACAGGAGGGATGGGCCATGGCCTAGGTGATATTGCATTGGGCTTAAATACTGAAAGTTGCGAGTTCAATCCTCACCCTAGGCGTGAAAATACTTATATAGTATTTCCATCCCACTGGTCTGTCGGATGAGAGTTTAAACTGTGTTCCCGTCTCTATATGATGACCTTAGCTGTTCACTTTATCTTTAAAAAAAACAAAAAAAACGGGATGTATTGTGATATATTGTTGACCGTCAAATTGAGTCTTGTGGAATGAAACATTTTAAACATATTGAAACTGTAGACGATTTCATCAAAATTGCAAAGTATGCTTTTCTAGCAAAGTATACTTTGAGGGAGTAATCATTTATTTTTCCCGAAATGCATTATGTCATATAGAACTAACGACTGCATATATTTGATGACTAAAAGTATGCAGAATTATTATACTGAATTTATTACATTATCACAGCCAAAATGGCTGTGATAATGTAATAAATTCAGTATAATAAAAATTAATAAATTTATCCTAAAATTGAAAATTTCTCCCTGAAAGTGTACTTTGCTAGGAAAGTATACTTTGCAATGTTGGTGAAATAGGCTACTGATGTCTGCATATTAAACATATTGAAACTGATGTCTGCTTTAGCGTGGTTTTAGCATAGTTCTGAATGAAATGCACACTATACTCTGTTACGCGAAAGCTGGCCAAATTTTACGACAAAATAATCTAAGCGAAAACAATGTTTTTATTGATAATATTAAATGTTATCAAAATTTAAGAATGAACCTTCTTTTTATTTCGTGAAATTTTGTCAAATATTGATTTTATTGCGAAAAAGCAATTTCCCCATGTTAAATCCCCATCGACATTTACAGAAATACTGGACAGATTTTCAAAATTTAATTTTTTGTTTTTATGCCCCCGCTACCGAAAGGTACGGGGGCATATAGTGTTACCAGCGTCCGTCCGTACGTCCGTCCCGTACGTCCGTCCCGTCCGTACGTCCGTCCCGTCCGTACGTCCCGATATTATATTCTTTAGTAACTTCTACATGGCTTCACATATTATGTCAATATTTATACACGTGATACATATGAACATCCCTTACACACTCCACCCCCAGTACTTTGACCTTGACCTTTGGCCTTGACCTTTTCCACTTTAAATGTTTGCTTGGCACTTTGGGACAAATCTACGTGCACGTTTCTCAATCCTACAATAACTTCTCAATACTTTTGCCAATCGCTTAAATATTTATACACATGATACATATGAACATGCCCACACACACTACCACCACCCAGTACTTCGACCTTCACCTTTGACCTTCACCTTTCTACTTTAAAATGTTTACTTAGCACTTTGGGACAAATCTACGTGCACGTTTCTCAATCCTACAATAACTTCTCAATACTTTTGCCAATCGCTTAAATATTTATACACATGATACATATGAACATGCCCTACACACTCCACCACCAGTACTTCGACCTTGACCTTTGACCTTCACCTTTTTACTACTTTAAATGTTTACTTAGCACTTTGGCACAAATCTACGTGCACGTTTCTCAATCCTACAATTAACTTCTCATACTTTTGCCAATCCCTTAAATATTTATACACATGATACATATGAACATGCCCTACACACTCCACCACCCAGTACTTCGACCTTCACGTTTGACCTTCAGCTTTTCTACTTTAAATGTTTACTTAGCACTTTGGGACAAATCTACGTGCACGTTTCTCATTCCTACAATAACTTCTCAATACTTTTGCCAATCGCTTAAATATTTATACACATGATACATATGAACATGCCCTACACACTCCACCACCCAGTACTTCGACCTTGACCTTTGACCTTCACCTTTTCTACTTTAAATGTTTACTTAGCACTTTGGGACAAATCTATGTGCACGTTTCTCAATCCTACAATAACTTCTCAATACTTTTGCCAATCCCTTAAATATTTATACACATGATACATATGAACATGCCCTACACACTCCACCACCCAGTACTTCGACCTTGACCTTTGATCTTCACCTTTTCTACTTTAAATGTTTTACTTACCACTTTGGGACAAATCTACGTGCACGGATCTCAATCCTACAATAACTTTCTCAATACTTTTGCCAATCCCTTAAATATTTTTATACACATGATACATTTGAAACATGCCCTACACACTCCACCACCCAGTACTTCGACCTTGACCTTTGTCACCTTTTCTACTTTAAATGTTTACTTATTTATACACATGATACATATGAACATGCCCTACACACTCCACACCCAGTACTTCGACCTTCACATATGACCTTCACCTTTTCTACTTTAAATGTTTACTTAGCACTTTGGGGACAAATCTATGTGCACGTTTCTCAATCCTACAATAACTTCTCAATACTTTTGCCATCCCAAATAAATATTTATACACATGATACATATGAACATGCCCTACACACTCCACACCCAGTATTTCGACCTTCACCTTTGACCTTCACCTTTTCTACTTTAAATGTTTTCTTTGGCACTTTTGGACAAATCTACGTGCACGTTTCTCAATACTACAATAACACTTTCAATACTTTTGCCAATCCCTTAAATTTTATTAACACATGATACATATGAACATGCCCTACACACTCCACCCCACCAGTATCTTCGACCTTGACCTTTGACCTTCACCTTTTCTACTTTAAAATGTTTTCTTGGCACTTTTGGACAAATCTACGTGCACGTTTCTCAATCCTACAATAACTTCTCAATACTTTTGCCAATCGCTTAAATATTTATACACATGATACTTATGAACAATTTTGCCCCTACACACTCCACCACCCAGCACTTCGACCTTGACCTTTGACCTTCACCTTTTCTACTTTAAATGTTTACTTAGCACTTTTGACAAATCTACGTGCACGTTTCTCAATCCTACAATAAAAACTTCTCAATACTTTTGCCAATCCCTTAAATATTTATACACATGATACATATGAACATGCCCTACACACTCCACCACCCCAGTACTTCGACCTTCACTTTGACCTTCACCTTTTCTACGTTAAATGTTTACTTAGCAACGTTTGCACAAATCTACGTGCACGTTTCTCAATCCTACAATAACTCTCAATACTTTTGCCAATCGCTTAAATATTTATACACATGATACATATGAACATGCCCTACACACTCCACCACCAGTACTTCGACCTTGACCTTTGTCCTTCACCTTTCTACTTTAAATGTTTACTTAGCACTTTGGCACAAATCTATGTGCACGTTTCTCATACCTACAATTAACTTCTCAATACTTGTTTTGCCAATCCCTCCCAAATATTATACACTTGATACATATGAAACATGCCCTACACACTCCACCACCAAGTACTTCGACCTTGACCTTTGACCTTCACCTTTTCTACTTTATAAATGTTTACTTAGCACTTTGGCACAAATCTACGTGCACGTTTCTCAATCCTACAATTAACTTCTCAATACTTTTGCCAATCCTTAAATATTATACACATGAGTACATATGAACATGCCTACACACTCACCCAACCCAGTACTTTCGACCTTCACGTTTTGACCTTTCAGCTTTTCTACTTTAAATGTTTACTTAGCACTTTGGGACAAACCTACGTGCACGTTTCTAATCTACAATAACTTCTCAATACTTTTGCCAATCGCTTAAATAATTTATACACATGATACATATGAACATGCCCTACACACTCCACCACCCAGTACTTTCGACCTTGACCTTTTTGACCTTCACCTTTTCTACTTTAAATTTTGTTTTACTTTAGCACTTTGGGGACAAATCTACGTGCACGTTTCTCAATCCTACAATACTTCTCAATACTTTTGCCAATCCCTTAAAATATTTATACACATGATACATATGAAATCCATGCCCTACACACTCACCACCCAGACTTCGAACCCCCCCTTGACCTTTGATCTTTCACCTTTTCTACTTTAAATGTTTACATACCACTTTGGGGACAAATCTCGTGCACGTTTCTCAATCTACAATAACTTCTCAATACTTTGCCAATCCCTTAAATAAATATTTATACACATGATACATTATGTAACATGCCCTACACACTCCACCCCACCAGTACTTCGACCTGACCTTTGACCTTCAACCTTTTCTTTTTACTTTAAATGTTTTCTTGGCACTTTTGGACAAATCTACGTGCACGTTTCTCAATCCTACAATAACTTCTCAATACTTTTGCCAAATTCGCTTAAATATTTATACACATGATACATATGAACATGCCTACACACTCCACCACCAGCACTTCGACCTTGACTTTGACCTTCACCTTTTCTACTTTAAATGTTTACTTAGCACTTTGGGACAAAATCTACGTGCACGTTTCTCAACCTACCCCAATAACAAATTCTCAATACTTTTGCCAATCCCTTAAATATTTATACACATGATACATATGACATGCCCTACACACTCACCACCCAGTACTTCGACCTTTCACCTTTGACCTTCACCTTTTCTACGTTAAATGTTTTTACTTAGCACTTTGGCACAAATTCTACGTGCACTCGGTTTCTCAATCCTACAATAACTTCTCAATACTTTTAGCCAATCCGCTTTAAATATTTTTACACATGATACATATGAACATGCCCTACACACTCCACCACCCAGTACTTCGACCTTGACCTTTGACCTTCACCTTTTCTACTTTAAATGTTTACTTAGCACTTTGGCACAAATCTACGTGCACGTTTCTCAATCCTACAATTAACTTCTCAATACTTTTGCCAATCCCTTAAATATTTATACATATGATACATATGAACATGCCCTACACACTCCCCCGCAACCGAATGGTGAATGGGGCATATAGTGTTACCGGCGTCCGTCCGTACTCGGGTAAATGGCTTGTAATCAAATATGCCTCATTTTCTTTGGCTGCCAGCGGGGGCATTCGTGTGCCGATAGGCCACATTTCTAGTCTTAGATTATTTCCAAGCCATCTAGCCAGGTTTCGGAGTCAAATTGCATTTTTGGTGTTTTCTTTTTTTTTTACTCCTCCCACGAGCTCTCCGCCTCATTTCCCCCATGTTAATTTCCCATAGACAAATCAATTTTTCGTAATTAAATCAATATTTTACCAAATTTCATGAAATAAAAAGAAGGCTCATTCTTAAATTTTGATAACATTTAATATTATGAAAAAATTTTGTTTATATGGCCGTAACATTTACTTAGCACTTTGGGACAAATCTACGTGCACGTTTCTCAATCCTACAATAACTTCTCAATACTTTTGCCAATCGCTTAAATATTTATACACATGATACATATGAACATGCCCTACACACTCCACCACCCAGTACTTCGACCTTCACCTTCACCTTTTTATGCCCCCGCAACCGAATGGTGAGTGGGGCATATAGTGTTACCGGCGTCCGTCCGTACTCGGGTAAATGGCTTGTAATCAAATATGCCTCATTTTCTTTGGCTGCCAGCGGGGGCATTCGTGTGCCGATAGGCCACATTTCTAGTCTTAGATTATTTCCAAGCCATCTAGCCAGGTTTCGGAGTCAAATTGCATTTTTGGTGTTTTCTTTTTTTTTTACTCCTCCCACGAGCTCTCCGCCTCATTTCCCCCATGTTAATTTCCCATAGACAAATCAATTTTTCGTAATTAAATCAATATTTTACCAAATTTCATGAAATAAAAAGAAGGCTCATTCTTAAATTTTGATAACATTTAATATTATGAAAAAATTTTGTTTATATGGCCGTAACATTTGGGCAGGTTTTGTGAAACAGACAGTAAGTAAGCTGCGCATGTAACTAACCTTGTTTGTTCGACTCTTACAGGAATCCACGGCGAGCACTCGGAGAGCGCAGGAGGAGTGTTTGACATTTCCAACAAGCGCCGCCTGGGACTCAGTGAGATCGAGGCTGTCCAGGAAATGAGGAGGGGCGTCGAGAAAATCATCGAACTCGAGAAAAAGCTACAGAAAGGAAGCTCGATTTAGAAAGACAATTAACAATAGATATACATGTATGTCATTAATGACTACACTGCAGCTCCATTATAACGCGATAGTCGGGGTCCAAGATTTCAAATCGCGATCGAATCTGATAGCGCTATAAAATTTCGGGACATGCACGGGTACTGGTATCATCCGCATTTCGGTTACCAACTATTGCGGGAATTCCATTAGCAACGGACCCATATAAGTTATTTATAAAATCATGCTTATTACGTTGTATAGTGCTCGCGATAGACAGACGCTTATTACAATGTATACTGCTCGCGATCAACAGGCGCTTAAAAGGATTAATTGATAATAAATAATGGTCACGTGTCCTGCCTATTCATGCGGACGATTAGCTGTTGATACGTGCATACTCTTACCGACAATTCCGCATGAACTCTGAATATTGTGTAAACTTTTCAACACCATTTACGGAAAATATTTTCGAAATCAATATCGGCGAAATATGGCGACAGATCTGCGTATAATCCAGTGTTTTTTTTAATCCATTCCTTTCGGAATACACATTTACGGGTATGAAATTATTAAATAATTTATTTTTATTTTTGTTATTTCTCAATGAAAGTATACGTTGTGACCACTCATTTGAACCGTCTCGACGAGACGGTTTAAATTGTGGTCACGGCATATACTTATGAGTGCATAGAAGGAAAATATTTTTCCGCAAACATAAGCGTATCCTCAGCATGAAATGGGTTACTGCATGATTGCCCCGTGATGCAATGATGAAAGTCACACGTTGTTTACGTCTGCGGCACATCAAAAGGCGTGTTGACCAATCAGTAAAATTTCAAAACATAGCCTAAAGGTCACACAGTTTTACAGCCTCGTGCTGAATGATGTCGTAAAATAAACACCTATTAGTCGACACGGCTTGGTGTAATCGATTTTTTTGCACAAAGCAACACACAAATCTCGTCTGTGTAATATGTGTAATGGCATCTCGGATTTGGAATTCATATCCCCTGGCACGGATATTGCACGGTTCGGATAAGCAACACGAAAGGTCGTATGTCGCCGGACTTCCGTGCAATAGGGGGGTCGCACTGTATGCCTATTAACATGATTACCTGATTAACATACTAATAATAATCCTTTCATGGACTTTGAATGTCGTTGTTTGAATAAACTTACAGAAATCATGAATCAACTAATTACACAATGACTACGATGTCCGACGATTTTTTTTTGATTTTTTTTTGATTTTTTTTCTTTGTTTTCTTTTTTCTCTATTTTTGTAATATTTTTTTGGGATCCATGAGAGACCCGCGTTATAATGGAGATCGCGCTATACGCGATCGCGTTATAATAGAGCTGCAGTGTATAAAACATATTTTATGAAGTATAACTTCAGGGTTGTGCCTAGGTCTCACTTTCAGATTTTGGGCCCTATTTGTATTAAAATAATAGAGAGATTTTGAAATTTTAAGGGACATGGTAAATTTTAGGTGGGAAAATGTCCCCTGGGCTCGCTCTAGGCACAACACTGTAACTTACAGTATTTTTCTAACGAATATGTACCGGTACATGTTTGTGATTTTGTGAACTATTCACTTTTGTTTTTTTTTGTCGGTGATAAACAATGAGGAAACGTGCGTCTTGTTCGTGTTCCTTTGTTTAATCCTATATACTCATAATTATGATTGCACAATGCGAGGCTGATTAATCCTATATACTCATAATTATGATTGCACAATGCGAGGCTGAGACTAGTTCTGAGTACATAACTCTAATTTATCTGGAGTGGGTGGTTGGTCGGGCGAACTGGACAGCGTAAATTAACGGTAGGGATTCCTCCTTATACGAGTCACGATTTGCCTGGTTTGGCACTCAGGTACGTTTTTATCTTTGGCTCTTTCGTTACCTGGGAGTTGAATTGGGTTATTGTCCATTATAAAAGTAGTAAGATTATTACTGATCCTACTGCTTTTGGGAGGGGGCCAAGTGATTCTGGTTTGGCGAGGACCTGGCATCAGATCAAGATTATTCTGGTCTGTCCGTGAACATTTTCAAACGTCTTCTCCTCGGTAACCATTGGGCGTATAGTCGCCAAACTTCATGGTCATGGTCTTTAGGTAGGGGGATTACAAAAATTGTTAAAATGACGTCATTACGTAATCCAAGATGGCCGCAGTCTAAAATTAGCACAAATTCTTCAAAACTTCTTCTCAAGAACCACCAACCGGATTTCGACAAAACTTGGAATGATCGATGTACAATGCTCTTTCAAAGTTGTTAAATTGGTAACCCCGGGGTCAAAAATGGACGTGGCTCGTCGGGTCAAATTGGTGTCAAATTTTATTTTTGACCGAATATGGTCGTCTATATCAAATCGAAGGTATCAAAGAGGCGATTGCTCTGGTACATTTTTTTGTCGAAATTGGATGGTCATGTCATCCAAGATGGCCGCCGAAAGGTCAAAAGGTCGTTCTTTTAATAAAGATTTCAAACGTCTTGTTCTCGTGAACCGCTTGGCCGATATTGGCCAAACTTCACGGTAATGGTTATTGGGTCAAGCCTTTTCATTTTTTAAATGGTGGTCATCGCGAAATCAAAGATGGCCGCTGTTGAAAAGTAGGTCAAATTTTTTAAAAATCTTCTCGTGAACTGCCAGGCCGATTTTTATGAAACTTGGTATGAATGATCGATAGTTAACGCTGGTTCAGATTCCTTCAAATGGTGGACCCCGGGTCAAAAATGGGCGTGGCAGGAGGTGGAAGTAGGGGTCAAATGTGACATTTGACCGAATATGGTCATGTCATACATCAAATCGAAGGTATCGACGAGACGATCACTCTGGAGCTTTTTTTTGTCGAAATCGGGTAATTACGTCATCCGAGATGGCCGCTGAAAGGTCGTTCTCTCAATATAGATTACAAATGTCTTCTTCTAGTGAACCACTTGGCCAATATTGGCCAAACTTAACAGTAATGGTCAGTGGGTCAAGTCTTTTCAATTTTGTTAAAATGATGGTCATAGCGAAATCCAAGATGGCCGCCATTGAACAGTAGGTCAAATTCTCAAAAAATCTTCTCACAAACCGCCAGGCCGATTTCGACGAAGCTTGATATGAATGATCGATAGTTAACGATGTTTCAGATTCCTTCAAATGGTGGCACCCGGGTCAAAAATGGGCGGGGCAGGAGGGGTCAAGTAGATTTCAAATTTCACATTGACCGAATATGGTCATGTCATATATCAATTCGAAGGTATGGACGAAACGATCACCTAGGAGCATTTTTTGTCGAAATCAAATGATTACATCATCCAAGATGGCCGCCGAAAGGTCAAAAGGATGTTCTTTTATCCGTCTGCGTGTAGACTCCCTGAGGCTTGTACCTCTATGTCAGAAAAGCGGACGTTAAACCCTATTCACTCACTCACTTTTATTAGAGATTTCAAACGTCTTCTTCATACAAACTGCTTGGCCATTGGTAGCAAACTTCGCAGTTATGGTCCATTATTAAAGCCTTTTCAGTTTTGTTAAAATGGTGGTCATCGTTAATCCAAGATGGCTGCCGTCTAAAAATAGCATACATTCTTAAAAAATCTCACGAACCACCAGACCGATTTCGACGAAACTTGACAGGAATGATCAATGTACAATGCTTTTTCAAAGCTGTTAAGATGGTGACCTCTGGGTCAAAAATGGGCATGGCCCGAGGGGTCAAATAGGGGTCAACATTTTTACGGAATATGGTTATATAATACATAAAATATAAGGATTGCAATAACAAATAGGCTGGAAGCATCCTGTTGTGGTCTCCAAACCTCTCAAAGTTGTGTAAGATATATCTGTACATATCGCGAGACAACTCCTACCCTGGTGACTTCTCATGTTTGTCGCATTGACATGTTGTGCCTGTCATGGGCTTATTTTGATGTATATGTAGTGACAACTTTACATACCAGTAATTGCTTGATTTTTGTGACATTGCACAGGTGAGCGATATAGGGCCATCATGGCCCTCTTGTTTATTGTAAATATTCAGTTCTGATTTTGGGATTTTCTCCCCATTTGTACATGTACTTGAACATGTACTTGTACAGGTAATATATGGGATTTAGTACTAAACCCATTGACCCGGCCTTAAATGACCTTAGCTGTTGATAGGCCGCTAAACCCCAAAAAGCAAACAAACAATTGTTCATCTGGAATCTGCATTATTTGTAAATATTGGAATTATGGCCTGTGATATTTAAGGGGTCAAGCTCAGCTTTGTCGTTTATTGGCACAATTGTATTGTATATTAAAGATATACTATATCAAATATCATTGATTCAAACATAATAGATTCCTAAGGGTGATGTGATGCATGTATGCAATATCTGGGCATGTTCTTGTCAGTTCATACAATTCTGCACCTTAAGTTGCCAGTGGAGTAATCTTCGTACTTGCAAGATATTGGCCCATATCACCTCTTGCGACATTTTTGATACAGCAAGTAATATGACAAATTGTTAAATGTTGATTTTACATATTCCACAGATATATATCTACATAATATAATATTTTATAGTTTCCTGAAGTCTAAACCAAGTGTGATTTCTGACGATAAATTTACGCACAGGAATCTCCCTTTTTTTGTCCAGACTCTCTTTAGTGCATACAGCTATATTACCGACCCTTGGTTGATGTAACCTATGTACAGTATTGGATGTAATACTGACTTTTTATGAACTTAATCTGGTATCATAAAGGTGTTGCTAGCAGAATCATGTGGTGACTTCGTCATACATGTAGTTCTAAACGTAGGTTGAACAGACGTAAAACCTCAATCGATCATATCTAATATTAGGCGAGTGGTCTGGCAAAATGATGTACATGATAAACCATGGCCATTGTAGATTGTTCGTAAGTGCAAAATTATGATAGTCTGTACATTGCACATTAACACTGTTTTCTTATTATTCTTATTAACAATTATTGGATTTACCTTTATACTACTTATTTACTTTTACTGCATATGCAGCCTATGCTCAACTAATGTAAATCCATCAATTTCAATTTCCAGACATTTCTAAATTTGCACTTACGAACATTTTAATCGTACAAAGTTTTGTGAAACGGGCCCCAGTTTTGCACACAGACCGTTTCAAGTCGGTGGCCTTGACGCCACGTTCACTCACATGTTTCGCCTTTCAGTGTATTAATTTTTTCATCTCCTGGGACCTTTGTTTGTTGGGATCTTCATTTAGTGCGTGTGTCCTATGACATTGCATTCACTACATGTGACATATTTATTATGTGTATTTGGGGGTCTGTACACCACAGTGCCTGGTGGTTCTAATAATATTATTTGCACGACAAGGCCGTAAAGAAGAATACGATTAACTGTAGGCATGTAAAGCACACGGATTGTCGATGACTGTAGTTGTTATAGAGTCTAGCAGTTGACAATTTGTTGGTATGTAAACAACCTTCCATCAGTCAAATATAAAAAAAACAGTCTACGTATCGTGTACATGCTTCAGAAACGCCCAGTGTGCATATCGAAACATTCGTCCACCTGGCCCAGAGAGAATAGCAGTATTTTTCCGGGGATTACTGCTGGTATCCCTGCACGTGTGCGGATAACCAATGGATGATGGCAAATTGTGGCGGACATCTCACAGGAATGTTACATTTCAGACAATGGAGCCATTGGCACCAGACAACACGTGGATGTCTTGTCCCGTCGGTGATCTATTTGTCTATGTCACTCTATAATCATATAGATACATAGTCAAAGAGAGCGCCGGTGGGATAATAACTGAAATACAAGTTTGACATTTAAATAGCTGAAATGGATGTTTCCAATAAATCCAATCATCACAAACTCATCTTCAGATTAGTCCATTTATAAAAAGGGATGTTTTTGCTCTCAAAAAATATGAAAATTACTTGCAACTATATTGGTCAGTAAGCGAGGCTTACGGAATACCCCCCGCGTGGGCCCAGGTAGCCCTAAATATCTAAATATTTTTCCAAGTGAGTGGGCTTGTGACCTTGACTCTGGGCTTAGCGGGGGCGGCACGAACGTGAATTTGTCACAGGGTGGTAGAGGTCCATTGGAGCAATGCGTGTGTGAAATGTGAAGCAGATCCGAGCAAGGAAATAGAAGTTATAACTGATTTCTCTGATGTTAAGTTTTGTAAAGAGACTTAAGTATGTGACCTTGACCTCGAGATCAGCGGGGATGTGTCACAGCATGATAGTAGAGCCTTAGAGGAATGCATGCATGAACTATTAAGAATTTTCGATGAAAGAAATAGAAGTTGTAACATATTTCTCTGATGTTAAGTTTTGTAAAGAGACTAAGTATGTCACCTTGACCTTGTGATCAGCGGGGGTTGGACGTTCGTATATTTGTCACAGCAAGATAGTACAACCTTAGAGGAATGCACGAGTGAAATATTAAGAATTTTCAATGAAGGTAATAGAAGTTATAACTTATTTATCTGATGTTAAGTTTTGTAAAGAGACCCAAGTATTTGACCTTGACCTTGGGATCAGCGGGCGTTGGACTGTCGTGGATTTGGCACAGCATGGTAGTAGAGCCTTACAGGAATGCATGTGTGAAATATTAAGCATCTTAGATGAAGGAAATAGAAGTTATAACATATTTCTCTGATGTTAAGTTTTGTTAAGAGACTAAGTATTTGACCTTGACCTTGGATCAGCGGGGGTTGGACGGTCGTGGATTTGGCACAGCATGGTAGTAGAACCTTACAGAAATGCGTGTGTGAAATATCAAGCATTTTAGATGAAAGAAATAGAAGTTATAACATATATCTCTGATGTTAAGTTTTGTAAAGATATTAAGTATTTGACCTTGACCTTGGGATCAGCGGGGGTTGGACGGTCGTGAATTTGGCACAGCATGGTAGTAGAGCCTTACAGGAATGCATGTGTGAAATATTAAGCATCTTAGATGAAGGAAATAGAAGTTATAACATATTTCTCTGATGTTAAGTGTTGTTAAGATACTAAGTATTTGACCTTGACCTTGGCTCAGCGGGGGTTGGACGGTCGTGGATTTGGCACAGCATGGTAGTAGAACCTTACAGAAATTCATGTGTGAAATATCAAGCATTTTAGATGAAAGAAATAGAAGTTATAACATATATCTCTGATGTTAAGTTTTGTAAAGAGACTAAGTATTTGACCTTGACATTGGGATCAGCGGGGGTCGGACGGTCGTGTATTTGGCACAGCATGGTAGTAGAGCCAAGGAATGCATGTGTGAAATATTAAACATTTTAGATGAAGGAAATAGAAGTTATAACAATATTTATCTGATGTTAAGTTTAGTGACGGACGGACAACTCGTTGCGGGGGTATGAAAAGTGCAGATCCTTATGAGATAGCTCGTCACGAGCGGGCTCATCTGGATCTACACTGTTTACCAATATCACTATACAGACCTGTGGTGTTGAAAGGGTTAGCCAACCACAACACAAGTAAATGATTTGCTGTACTAAAGGCACCCAGATTTGAGTCGCTACTCTCGTACAGTAGTGTGTTCATCAATGTACACCCTATACGCAAGTACATCGTCAATACATCAACGTTTCGCTTATGTTACTGCTCAATGGGCTACAGGGGCCAACGTCACATTGTTGGCCGTTTAATGATTTGACTGATATGTGGCTCAATGATTCGACAGCCTGGATTGTTTCTTGATACAGGCACATGTAACCCCACCCCCTAAAATTCGCCGAGTAAAGATTTTTTACAAGTTACAAGGCACGTTTCATGCCAAGTGCCATGTATTCCATGCATTTTTCGGTCGTTGTCTTATTGTTTCAAAATATAAACGTTTTCAATCAAAAATCATGTCTAAACATTCTGTGACAGTGTCAATATGTTTGCTCCAAAATGCGCCAGAACGCAGGAAATGCTATGTAGATTTCAAAATATTTCTCTGCTCGCTCGACTATTTTGCAATACTCGACTATATTATCGATCGTTCGATAATATAGTCAAGTATTGCAAAATAGTTACGCCTGGAAATTCTGGATCCGCGCCTGAATGCTAAGTGCATTTAGTGCCATCCGTAGTTGTTTCCTTTCTACATTCTCAAAATACATATGGTTTTGTAATGTCCGATAACAGTAACCCCGTCCGAAGGGAAGCACATTTAAAGGTACATGCCCACGCAGTAGGCACAAAATGTTCTTTATAGGAATTAAATAAGTGTATAATTATGTCACTATTCCACTAGTTCTCAAAATTACGAGTGCCCGCTATACAAATATAATCATGTATTAATTATCAATTTACTGTTAGCGACGCGCGGCGGTAACAGTCTATTTTGATAATGTGCGGGGACGACGACTGTCACATCACGGCTTGCGGTGCGCATGCGCAGTATACTATGCGCGCCAGTAGGCTTCCCAATATGTAAACAAGAATATCGACATGTCGAAACGTCCAAGACGGAAATTGTATGAAACGGCGTCGGCCAAACAAAAAGGCGCAATGTCTGAGGGACAGGCAGTACAGAGAGAGAGAGAGAGAGAGAGAGAGAGAGAGAGAGAGAGAGAGAGAGTGGTTAATATTGGCGACCAGATCACCAAATGGAAAGAGTTACGTGTATATTTAGATTTGGACTCGAACAGAGATATTTCTTCTCAACTTCCGATACTTCACTGCGCATGTCAAAGATGTGATATGATTGACCGTGTCACGTAACGCGTGTTGGTAAAAATAGCACGAGGTTGGAAAATACCCTTTCTGGTCGCGGCATATAAAATGCGATTTAACACCAATTAACACGCGCCGTAATTAAAAATAACTCGTTAGTGGGTAGAAAAATGGCTCATATAAGGCATGACAGAAAATGAAAAGTAGTAGTACAGTGTAACCTGCTGCGTGGGCATGTACCTTTAATAAACATTGTTTTAAAGTCACTCTTTTTATTAAATGTTCGACCACATGGTAGTATGACATCCGGCTCATAACATCCGGTTTACTGCTACAATATGGACGTCACATAGGGCTGCCAATACAGTTTCACACTATTTTCATAAAGACCATGTGGTCGAAAATTTAATAAAAAGAGTGACTTTAAAACATATGATTTTGGTATGATGATAAACAGTAGCAAACTATTCAAATCACACATATACGTTTTTGGCCTGGTGTTTCTCGATGATCACATTGTCATCTGGGCGCATCAGGATATATAGTTATATGCGATCGTATTTGAATAATAGTTCTAAGGCAAACGTACTATGGTGGCTCGTTAGGGACATTTCGTTTCTCCGTGGCGACGGAGCGAAGATTAGCGTGGCGAAGAAACGAAGTTTAATGTTTTCGCCACGCTGATTATCGTCTCTTCGCCCCGAAGGGAGATAATTATCGCCCTATACGGTCGATAATTTGCGCCGCGTAGATTTACGCCTGGCAAATTAGCGCTCCTTAATCTTTGCCACGCTGTTTTACGCCTACATGACACTAATCATCCGTTATTATTGTCTCTTCGTCCCTTCGGGGCGAAGAGACGAAGATTTGCGCGTTCCAGTCGCACATGCGCAGATCCGTACTAACAAGAAGCCATTTTATAATTAATTAATAATATACCCGTGTTTGTTTCTCTGTTTGTTATGTATGACGTTTTAAATATGTACTGTATATGTAATATACGAATTGAATTGGATATCAAAGTGCATGTCGATTAAATTAATTCTATTAGTTTCTGCTTTCGGTTTCAGGAAATAAATCGGAAAACCGGAACCAACGAGAAAGTAATATAAACAATTTAATGCACAATGTCATGCACTTTGATATCCAATCTGATGCTTGTACTCCTACTTATACAGTACATATTTAAAACGGTAGGCATGAAAAAGAAAATGAAAAAACGTTGATATATTATTAAATATTCATACAATGGCAGTCTACTTGTTAGTACGCATCTTCGCATGTGTGACCGGAACGCCTAATCTTTGTCTCTTCTCCTTCCGGGCGAAAGGACCAGGAGACGATAATTATCGGCGAAGAAACGAAGAGACAAATATTAAGAGGCGATAATTATCGTTTATTCCTGGCGAAGACACGAAGGGACGAAGAAACGAAAAACAGCGTGACGACAGAACGAATAGACGACACTTATCGTTTCTTCGTGACGAAGGAACGAAGATTAAGGACACTTAACTTCGTCGCTTCGTTCCTTCGTGGCGAAGGACCGATAATTAGCGTCACGTAGGCGTAAAACAGCGTAGCGACGAAACGAAGATTAAGGGGCGCTAATTTGCGAGGTGTAAATTTACGCGGCACAAATTATCGACCTTATAGGGCTATAATTATCGTCCCTTTGGGGCGAAACGACGATAATTAGCGTGGCAAAAAGACCAAGTCTTCGTTCCTTCGCCACGCCAATCTTCGTTCCGTCGCGACGATTAAACGAACAGAGGAAATGTCCCTAACAAATAGCAATAACATTACAAAGAAGTTAACCTCTGTTTCATTGGTAGAAATGTAATTGAGATTGAACTAACCAAAGTTCAGTGATTTCTACCGCAACTGGAGCAACATTGCGGTGTACGTGATGTACAGCATTGCACATTCATTCGCGGACAGCATCGGCGAGCTATGCAGTATAATTGGCAGTCAAATAATTATGTAGCAAACATTACCATTTTGTAGAATAAATATTTTACAATTACAATTGAATACTGTTGAAGAGAAAATAATGGCCACAAATAAACACCACTTTAAGTGAAACATACATAGATAAAACGCAACGTAGCCCTATTCAAGTGCTATCATAATAAAGTACCAACAGTAAACACGAAGCTATCGATATGATTAAAACTTCTAACTGTGTGTAGAATGCTTTTTTTTTTTTAAATATTTAATGCCAATTCAGATTGGTATTCAGAAACATTATTTCGACATAACCATCTCTATGGGCATACATTGGCCGTTAATAATTCAGCAATTTGAAAGTTTAATCTAGCCTGATTAAATGTCTCGCCTCCTAAATAACATAGGCTGGTCTCCCAAACTGTCCGAGGTGAGCGTTCGTCGTAAAATCTGAAAATCCAAGATGGCCGCCAATCTGAATATATTTTGGAAATATCTCGGGAACTAAGCCAGTTATGAACATAATTTCAGTTGCTACACATATGTTTCCGATGTCTACCTACAAGATGGTAATAACCGTTAAAGGATAAAAAATTCACCATCATGTATTTCAAAATATGTGCTCTCAACACTGATATCTTACACCTCGACGCCCACTAGTGTCGGTCTCATTTACAGTAACACCATAATTCCCATTGTAACAACTTTGCGCTTGTGGTTATAGCACCAAATTGTTCCAGATACGAACATGCAAATAAAATGCAATTAGCCAGGTTGGGTTAGAAAACGCCTCAAGTAGTTCTAATTTGTAAATTAGTAACAGATTTACAGTAAAAATCTAGCAAATGACAGGAGGCACGTGCTTACCGCGCACTTTATGCGAAGGTCATTTCAAACGTGCATGAACTGAATGTGGTAAGATAATACAGTACAAGTCGGGAGCTCTTTTCACTAAACTTCGTACGACTGAAATGTTCGTAAGCGCAAATTTAGGATCGTCTGTAAATTTCAATTGATGGATTTACATTCATTGAGCATAGGCTGCAAATGCAGCCTATGCTCAATAAATATAAATCCAGTAATTGTTTACAAGGAAACATTGTTATGCGAATTTACAGACTATCATAATGTTGCACCCACAAACATTGTAGTCGTACGAAGTTTAGTGAAACGGGACCCTGATGTTCCGTCTACGGCAGGTGTCGATCAGATCTCCTCTATCGGAATACCAGGCTAGTGTCGTTTGATATCAATTTTATCAGGCAAGACTGAACGCGATGAAATGCCGAGGTTCGCCTGATACTATTGATACCAAAAGATAGTACAATCGTGTATCTTGGTATTCTGTTTATCATATAGCGGTTTGTCAATGCATAGCGATTAGCCTGATATGTTTTTTATTCCATCCATATGATACTTAATATAGCGCTATAATGAACCTGAATAACCCTTTCAACACTACATACCTCTATAGCGGTGTTTGCAAACAACGTAGATCCAAATGAACTTCTTATCCCGTCAACAAAGTGCGTATGTGCCGTGAAACACGGCACCGTGAAACATTTTTGATATGCAGTCAATACTATTTTTGCATTTCACAGCCATTTGTAGATGTTCATTGGATAAATAGAATAGTATGTTAGTGCCGTGAATGGGAAAAAATATCTGGCAAGGCTCAGGAAACGGGATGGGCGAGGCTTTATCTATACGGACTAGTTTGAAAATAATATTGTGACGATTGGATTTGTTTCTGTTTATAGTATGTACATATACTTGAATATAATGCACGTTTTTGGAAACTTTATCAAATAAGTTGGTGCGATGTATTGCTATACTAGTATACATGTATATCATTTACTGTGCATGATGTATGGAAGCGTCCTGGTGTCAATGCTAAACTATTTGTTATCTCCTAATTACTAACTCCTAATTAGGAGATACCAAGTCCTAATTAGGAGCTAGTAACTCCTAATTAGGAGACAGTATCTCCTAACTAGGACTTACTATCTCCTAATTAGGACTTAGTATCTCTTAATTAGAATATAGTAACTCCTAAGTAGGACTTGGTAACTCCTAATTAGGACTTAATATCTCCTAATTAGAATTTAATATCTGTGTCAATGCTGAAACCTTTTTATCTCCTAGCTAATTAGGAGATAGTAAGTCCTAATTAGGAGATAGTAAGTCCTAATTGGGAGTTACTATCTCCTAATTAGGACTTAGTATCTCCTAATTATGAGATAATGAGTCATACTTAGGAGATAGTTTTAGGAGTTAATATCTCCTAATTAGGAAATAAAGATATTTTAGCATTGGCACCAGGACGCTTCCATAATGAAGAGAAACAGCACACATCGTATAACAAAGACATCACCTGAGACACAGTACCTTGATACATGATGCACTCAGTAGGCACATACTGTTCTTTATATCAGAGACATAACTTGAGACATTTTCTGGCAACTTAAATGTTCATTCACCATTTCATCCCGTATTGATTGGCATTATTATACATTCTATATCAGACGTAAATTTCCACACTGATATCAGGGGCAGTAACCGTGTTTTCTTAAAATGTTAACTGACTTTACTATTTATTTTCTGTATGTATTGTTTGATGTGCAATCAGTCTGATCAGAGCATACGCTGTTCACCATTTAGATATTTAACTTGTAGGGTGTGAATGTGCTGGACGAATGATTTCCCCAATATTAAATGTTGTGTGCTCCCTTTTGGCGGCTGGCGACCCACATGTAAACATGTTTGAATAGTAAGTTCAAATAATGTATTGTATTGATGCCAACATGTATTTATTAACATTACTGTCTCATGTTTTGAACGCCATGCATAACACGTGTATGGATAATAGCTCGTGCAATAGTATCAGTATGTGCTTCACAAAGACGGTATTTAAAACTTGTATTTAGATGCAGAGTATTCGAGTTTCGATTTCGTATCCTGAGAGTAACAACATATTCGGAATCTACATTCATTATACACCATCTGCCATAACTCTATTTCCGACCGAGGTCGGAGGTGGAAACGAAATGGCCTGTATGTAGACTACTGATAAATGTACTGCTTAAACTGCCAGCAACATATCATCCTGAATACACATATCTATAATAATACTATGTAGGTAGACCATGTACATTTTTGTTTAAGATAGCCACTGGGTCGAACATGTTCTTGAGAAAACCATCTAAGAATGTTGTCCTCCCAAAGATATTAAATCGTAATTACACATAAAACATATATTTCCAAACCAATGTTTATGTTTTCAGATATTTGAATTAAGTTCACCGTTACATGGTCAGCTAGTCGTTATATTTATACATTTGAATATTAATTTATCTTGAGTAACCATTGTGTCATTTCATGATGTTTTATTGTATTTACCTCATGTTGTCATAACTATGTAACCTGAGTGAATAAACGAATAAACAATGATCATACTTTATAATCTGTCGAAAAATAGTATTTGTTAGGCGACGCATTTAATTAGTATAAATAATTAAAATATATCATGCCTCATTTGCATATGAAAATAGTCTGGTACCACCGCGCGTCACTATCAGTAAAATAAATATTACTAAACGATTATATCTGTAGAGCGGGCATTCGTCATTTTTTGAACTAGTGGAATAGTGATCAAATTATACACTTTTTTAATTCCAATAAAGAACATTTTGTGCCTACTGAGTGGGTATGTACCTTTAAATGGTTACATCATATGTTATCTAGACTGCCTTAGGCATATTATTTCTATAGTTCGTACTTACTATTTCATGGGTCGACTTCATTTTTGTTTTGTAACAATGGAAACTTTTCACTTTCAATGACAAGTTTAGTTCTCAATTTACATAACGCCAGAGAAATTAATCCTTCCAGGGAGGATTAATTTCTCTGGCGTTATGTAAATTAGTCTTTAGTTACTAAACATTGAGTCATGGTTGAACACGTTGTACAGCATGCTGATAACCTTTTCAAGTTCAATGACAAGTTTAGTTCTCAATTTACATAACGCCAGAGAAATTAATCCTTCCAGAAGGATTAATTTCTCTGGCGTTATGTAAATTGAGTCTTCATGGTTGAACACTTTGTACAGCATGTTTATAACGTTTTCATTTGATGTTGCATTCGCGTTTGAGCTTTGTAGAGAAAACTATTGTTCGTCGACGACTATCGTTCACGTATATGATTAAGCCGTTTATCATACACTGTCACACTAGTCGTCTGCGAACAATAGTCGGCTCTAACGTGTAGTGTGGGAGCCAAGTCCACATGTGTCCGGCTACACAACTCCGGTATACCCCCTCTTTTCAGAAGTGTAATTGTTACGTTATACATCTAAGACCAAACAAAAAGTAACAACACTTTTCTAGGGAATGGCAAAAGTTAGAAATTTTGAATTTCAAATGGCCGCCAAATATAAATAGTTTGCATTATATTTGTATCATATTATGCTTTTCTCAGTAATTTGACACGAGAAGAGTTGGTGCGAGGCCATGAAAATAATTTTAGTATCTATCTTAATAATCAGATATGTCCTGCAATTCAAGATGGCCGCAAAATATAATAGGTGTACCGTAAAATAAATTTGGTTCCACATTGGAGCTCCTGAACAGGATACTACATTGTATAACATGTTTGTAAATATTGGATGCTCTACATCAACACCGTCCTATCTGTATTAAGTTTTCTGTTTTTTATTTGATTAGTTTGAACATCTGAATGATTAAAACCACAACGATAAAGTCATGAACAAAGACGTTCTATTTTTAAAACTCTGCGACGGAACGTTTTTTCATCGAAACACATCCAGTCTCACGGCCACAGAGTGGAATTTGATTTTTGTTCATCAAAACACATCTAGACTCTCGGTCACGAAAAGGACTTGGAAATGGTTTCATAAAAGTAAAATTAGTGAAACATCTTGGATATCATTTAAATGTGCTATCTGGAACTGGCATAAACGCATCAAGTGCTTACGCACTCGTCTTTCATTTCTGAAGATGATACATACACAAGCACAGAAAGAACTTATGAGGGCAGGGAACATCGTGCAAAGAGAAACTAAACCTGATAAATCGCGGATGTTCCGGTATTATTAAAGCACTGCTATCATTTTAGATACTATGCTTTTCTGAGAACTAAACCACCGTTGTCAGAAGTGCAATTCGGCGCATTTGCTTACCGCCCTGGTTGCTGATCGGTATGGCCAATATACGGCATTGCATATATTAATGGAGAACATTGCTTGAAACACCAGGTGACTGTAAAATATCGCATGTCAGTATCATGTCAAGTGTAAGGTAAGAAACGTAGTAAAACATGTGCATATTTCAAACCGTTAGAATGACAGGAATCGGTAGGTTACTATAACAAGTTCCATGGAATATGTATAAACATACAGCATCCAGCGTCACAATGCCGTTTATCGGGTTAAAAAGTACAATGTGCATGTGATATATCCCTAGTTTTGTCACTCCATTCTCTCCAGAAAAAGTCGTCGAAATCGACGGCCCCTGAACATATTAATAATGTATACAGATAGGCAGGTATTTCGTGGTATTGTCAGTCTCCCAGCGCATTGTCCAGACTATATCTATATTATATGTATACGTAGATTAATATATCTATAATGAAATGTGCACCATCCCAACTTCGTTGTGCCGAATACTTGTGAATAAATTAGAAACCACTGACATAAATCAAACATTCAAGCATTCTGAATCACGGACAATTTGTGATGCCATACTGGGAAACAGCTTCAGTAAACGTTGTCGTATTAGTGCAATTGGTAATTAGCGTGCTTCTCACTAATGCGTTCCGGGTTCGATCCTCGACCGGAGCAATATGCGAGATGGATGGTGGTCGCCAGTAGCATATTTCACCAACATTGCAAAGTATACTTATCTAGCAAAGTATACTTTGAGGGAGAACATTTCAATTGAAGGATAAATTTATTAATTGTTATTATACTGAATTTATTACATCATCACAGCCATTTTGGCTGTGATAATGTAATAAATTCAGTATAATAATTCTGCATACCTTTAATATCAAATATATGCAGTGGTTAGTTCTATATTAAATAATGAATTTTGGGGAAAATAAATGATTACTCACCAAAAATATACTTTTCTAGATAAGTATACTTTGCAATTTTGATGAAATCGGCTACAGATCGGGTACTCCGGTTTTCTTCCACTGTAAGGACCGCACTTACGCCTCCGTCGGTAGCAATGAAAGCATTTGTATAAGTGCCGTCATTCTAGTTTGTAATCGTTGCCACATAAAGTCCAAAGTGTCAACGAACAAGACAAGTTTCAATCCGTCTTTGAACGCTGGTGTACCTGCCAAGATATGCTACCGGCTGCTTCGATCCGGATATTAGCAGGGGGTTGTCGATCAGAAGGAAATAAGTAGAATTATTGAATTACTAAATAAATGTACATCCATGCCACTGATACTGCATTCCAGTACACTGGACATCACATTTCCTGACTTATGCTATAATTTCTCCGAGCAGCACGTGGTGGTGACAGTAACGGCCTTTTCCATTGACAAGTAAATTTATAGATCATATCAGCAGTCATGGAGAACAATCGCTACCCACATATTGCTGATCTATGTACTAAGCCTAAAAACATAGTGTGCAAGGACCAAACCACAAGCACGAGCAGTGCACTACTGAATATGTGTACACGGATGCTTCACCAGCCAAGTATATGACACAAGATGTCATCTTCATACCAGGACGTGTTTTGTTAGTGGCTGTCACGAACGGAGGACTCTCTGATAGAATGGGTCCTTGTTGCACTGTACAAAATATGCATATATATGAAATCATTGCAGTGTTACCAGATGTGTTCAGCTGGAAGTCAGCAGCAGATGGTGCATATCCTCTGTTTATTACATACTATGCTTTCACTTGCAGCATATACTCAGTAGCCGATTTCATCAACATTGCAAATTATACTTATCTAGCAAAGTATACTTTGAGGAAGTAATCATTTATTTTTTCCGAAATGCATGATTTCATATAGAACTAACGACTGCATATATATATGTGATGATTAAAAGTATGCCGAATTATTATACTGAAGGTATTACATTATCACAGCCAAAATCACATTCAGTATAATAACAATTAATAAATTTAACCTTAAATTGAACATTTCTCCCTCAAAGTATGCTTTGCTATATAGAGGTATACGTTGCAATTTTGGTGAAATATGCTACTGATGTGCTTTGTAATTGCAAGAAAAGCATCACATTGAACTGTTCTGCATATTGGAATGATGTTCAACACGAAGCCCTATTTAATCAATCAATAAAATACCGCCAGTACATTGTCTTGGATTTAAAAGACAGAGATATATTATATTCGGCTATAAGAAGAATATATATTGCAAGTGCTTTTATATTGCGCTTGTTGATGTGTGTCCTATTATGTTCCAGTCTTGTCTCAACAATGACATGCCTCCTAGTACCAACTTGGGCGACCATCAAGAGAAATCCATAGATTGTGATAATTGAATGTGGTCAATGTGTGTTTGACATGAGGTTTAATTTCCGATAGAATTTGACGTTTCTGATGCCCACAGAAAGTATTGTAATTCAAAAAATAAAGTGTCAGTGCATAGCTTTAATTATTTGAGTCGTAAAAAGTATATACCATTTTAGTTTTTATATACAACAATACTAAAGGTAACGGTTCAGTGTTATGACATTAAAGCACTAGTGACTGTACCATAACAATACTCATACAAATAAAATATATACAAAGCAACATTTCATCACAGCCGTTGAATGAATAGTTCCAGCAAAACTCAATCGCGAGTACAGGCCCGTACAAACGCATTCACGCATCGAGTTGGATGATCCTTTTGAATAATGGTAATGGTAATGGTAATGTTTATTCAGCAATAGGCCTACTGGCCCTTGAGCTTACATATAATACAACAAAATATTTATCACAAGACGACAAACAGTGGTGAAGTATGTATTGATTCACTAGTAAATACATGCATATTCATCATGCGTGCCAAACTATAATGCATTTGCATTATACTTTGGCACACAATGTGAATACCATGTAGTTACCGTGATATCCAGCTCTCCGAGCACACGGTCCGTTCCCACGATCGACATCAGCAATCGACCGTCTAAAGCTGAGCTATGCTCAACTTCGTCCACTCGAAATCGCCAACT